>CM024170.1:699213-1187062 GCA_013433145.1 Ascaris suum | reverse complement strand
AAAATAATTAAAGCGATTGATTTAGTAATTAATTTATTGCTATAGTAATGCATAAATAGATAATAAAGGAGAAATATAAAGCTTACTAAATTCAAATAAATGCGGGAACAAAAAATTCTTTAAGGTATAGGACAATCATCTCTTTATAAACATGAATACGAAATAAATCTTTAAAAATAGTGTTTATTTAAAAATAAAATAATACAATACGCATTATTGATTTCAGTGTTGATGATAACTTTCTACTTCGAGAGTATATTTTCTACCTTCACACAAATCGAATCATCATACCCAATATGGATGACCGTCTACCAACTACAAATGGTGCTGATCACATGACTCTCCATGTTCCAGTATTAATTTTGCCAATAATTCGTTGCAGCACAGATACACTCATCACCTATGTTTAACTACAGTAAATTCCATTCAAAAAAAAACCAATTTATGGCAATAAGCCAGAATCGATATCAAAGAAATTCTGCAAATTTCAGGCAAATAAGCTTGCATATAATTGGAAATAGCATCGAAGTGAGCTAAAGCGATAGACTAAAGCCGTCCACTTTAACGTCTATAAATATAAGCACATCTCAACAACAACGGTTGCACGTTTATCCACAGAAAAATGTTCCAAAAACGAAGACGATGGAATTTCTAAACGTTTACAGATCGACAGGAAAATATTTCAATCTAATATTGCGATGCCTATAAAAGGCATTAAAAATTTGGAGTAATATTATGCATTCATTCACCTCGAACAAAAGGAGAGCCGGATCGCAGTCAAAATTTCTTCTTAACTCATTGCACCTGAAAAGCTTCTTTGAAGAGAAATAAACAAATATCATTAATAAATATAAAAAAAACCTTCGAAAATTTCCTGTAAAAATAAAATAAGTCAGCGAGCATTTAGTGCCTATTCACCGACACACTGAAACGCTTACGTTTGCAATGGATAAACACTTTATAGCCACACTGTGATGATGCATGCTATGACAGCTCATTTGTACAACGCAATTTAAACATTCATGTCGGTAGTCGATTTTCATTAACGCCTCCGATTCAATGCTTCAGAGAGAGACCTTTGGCCATCTATCTCACCTAGAGAGACAGAGGGAGAGAGATGGGGGAGAAAGAGAAAAAGAGAACTATGTTGCGTTACTTCCAACCTCTCATTTAATTTTGTGTTTCAATATAGGCTAGCATGAATGCAGTCCTCATTTCTATCTTTTACTCTCTCACTTTCTCCATTTATGTTTATCAATATACATCGTGTAAACAATCTCTAATAATTTCACAACCACTAACAATAAACAACATTCCTATAAAAACTACGACACGTTACATAATATTTTTCATTTTCCAGCGTCCACCTTTCATTTCTTTATTCATTTTCTTCGCTCATTTAATTCCACTTCTTCGTCTATCGTTCTGATTGCATCCCACCTATTGCTTAAACTCCACATTAAAGTATAATGGCCAAAACACGAGCAATTTCGACGAAACTCACGCATTTTGAACATTGAAAGCACTAACTCCAAATTCTCTATGCAATCCATTTACGAACGCATTTCCTTTAATTAGCTGCATTTCTAATTTCTCTCAATTTATCCGTTTAGCTTCCTTTCCTCGTCAATCCATTTTAAAATTTTCTACAAATATTCCTTTCATTGCCTCACAACTTCTGTGAATTGCTTTGCCAATTTAATAGGCATAACAAAAAAGGTAATCTATTCTTGCTAAACTCAACATGAAAGCAATACGGATATGTGAGCATTCCCATATAATTATATAGCCTCTTTCATAACGATAAAAAACTAACTGATATTATCAGATGCTGCATTTGCATTTCGAAGACAGCTCTCATCTAGCAAACGCATCGAAAACGTGCAACCAGAAAGCATAGAGAAACGAGTAGCGAGCGAGAACAAACGAAACAGGTGGCAAAATGATTTACGACCCTTAACAATAGAAATATTTCTGGATGCGTTCCGACTGGGAACCACCCAAAATTCCAGGTATTATTACCAATAGTTATAACTGAAAATAACACTATAACACTGAACAAAAAATCACTTCAGGAATCACTTTCGGCAACGCGACTATGGATATACCCGAACAGATATTAACCTATATGACGTAACATGCATTCATGACGCATCAAAAAAAAAGGCAACTCTTGATTTCTCTGCAGGGAATATTGTTGGCCTTAACTTATCCATTAAAAAACAACTCTCCAACCCCTTCCCAATCTCGGCCAATTCTTCCATCCAGCAAAATAGATTTCTCATAGAGCAAAATAAATATCAACTTCTTATCATCCATTAATGCACAAATTATCCGCATAATTCTTATCTAATCTTAATTATAAAACATACAATCACAGCAATACATTATCGAGCCAACTTTTCACAGAAACTTTTTTACCCATAAAATGAAAGAAATTCCTTAAGAAATCGCAATGAAAACAAACGAATAACCACTTCCCACACCATCAATGGCGGGGAAAAAATCGAAAATTTGCCCAACTGACAACTTACTACGAGAGAATTCATACAACCGAATTTAGTTTCATATTCTCGAAGCACTTCGTGCAAACACTTATTCAGCATGCTCATTTGCATATACAATACAACTGAAAATGCACATAGCATTTGCATATCAACTTTCATAGTATTGACAGCATCGCAGATTGAATAGTCAAACGATTTTTTTGCACCTCAAACAACGAGACATCTATGGTTTGATATATCCGCTGTATGAGTTAACGTATTCCCTTTAATCTCCTCATTTAGTATTGTGCGGGAAATTCGATGGGAACTCATTGGGTTTTTCTTGAACAACTTGCTCAATGCTCTTCAATTTCACTATAGAATATCACCCACTGAAGACAGCTGCCTGAAACGAAAGTAATTCTTTCTGGTGAAAACCCGATTATAATGAACCACGATGCATTCAGCCACCGTGTGTAACCCAACCACATTTCGTGCTGCATTCTCAAAAAAGCCAATTTGCAACTTGGTTACCTCGCTGCCCACACTCTTCAACTGATCCCTCGTCATGCATACAGCATCTCAAAAATCGGTTTGACAACGTGCATTCTTTTAAAAAAAGAAGAAAATCGTCATCATTGCAATGTCTGTTAACGTGTTGCAATAAAAATGCAATATGCACGGCGAGACATTGCAATATGAACCTACATACGTACCCTTCCCTCAACATCAATGCATTTCCGTTTGCAAGATTTGTTGATGTCAATGCACAGGATGACAATATTGATCAATGGGCGTTTGCCGAAGAACGTTGTAACTCGATCACACCTGGACACACTCAACGATGCACCAATCGATTCGACACAGTGACAGCCGACTGCTCTCACCTCTCCCGCTGACCACCATCATACAACTTAGCCTCATATTGCATAGCATCATACAGCTATCGCTTTAATAACTCCATATCATAAAGTTTTAAATGCCACATTTGCGTTTTTTAACTCATTTAGAACGGTGGAAAAGATATAAGAAATTTAAACGAAGTCACCCAATATTTTCACTAAAATATCGAAATTAACTACTGCTGCCGATTGTGTCCTTTTGGTTCAGCACCACTGTCCTCAATGGATGCTCCCCGAACAACTAGCAAGCGTCCAAATAACCCTTGCAGGCCAGCCATACATATATATTGCATGCTTGTTCGAATACTGTGGAGAAGATGGCATAGAACTGCGGCGAGTAGAGAGGAAAAGGCGGGTGAGGGGATAAAAGGAAGACATGCAAGAGAGGGAAAATGCTTCCGTAGAACAGGAATAAAATTAGAGAAAACGCTCTACTGGAAAACGCATTATGAAAGATTGTTAAAGAATCTGTGAAACACCCGAAATGGCGTTAAAGAGAGAAAGATGGAGAGACAGAGACGAGGAAAGAGAAGGAAACGAGATGCGATTATGTCATGCCGTTTTAGTGCTGAATCATGCGCACTGCATCGTCGTATTCCTTGCAAGCGAATACGCCATTCCCGGCTATCAATCATGTATCTCATTTGTTCACTCACGAAACCTAATCCTTGTTTTCTTTGCTAAAAAGAAGGAAATCGCACTTATTTAGGCAATTTCTTTTCACTCAATAAAAAATGGAGAAGCGGGGTGAGGAGGAGGAATCGATGAAGGAGGTCTACTAAAGAACTACCTTATATTCTATATTGAATTCAGTGCAAAGAGAGTGCACCAAAAGGCGTTACGAATGCACACCGGAAGAAGGGAAAAGGCATGGCGCATAGACTAGCTAAGCAAGTGAAATGGCGAGCGTGCGTGATGCAAACAATCGGGCGGCACCTGCAATGGAAGAGGCGCAACACGACGGAAGATGCCGACCAGCTGCTGCAGCTGCTGCAGCTCCTCGTTGAGGGCTCTAGCTAGATGTGTCGTGAGGATGAACCGCAACGCCTAGCACTAACTCTCCCAGCGATGCACACCACTTGACGCCCTTCTGCTCCTCTCCTAACAACTCACTCACTGCTGGCCGATACGACACAATACGAAATGACTCATCAATTTCCGCAATCAACTTAAGAACTTTAATTCAATTAAAAGTCCACCTGATCACACCTATTCTTTCAAATTATTCTAAATATAAATTAAATTTGTGTCACTATTTCAAAGGATCTCATAATTTCATTACCCATCGTTTATCACTTCATACACTATAACGGATCAACGTTCATGCCACTGCTGTCGAATAAAATCAATAAATCAATAGCACAGAGAAAATCGAGCACAATCACCTAAACACCTTCATTGTAAAATAGTCCGAGGCTTTCCTGAATGATGCATGACCGGAATTCACCATTCCGGATTGCTTGCAACTTTTCCTCAAATATATCCTCCAGAAGGCTTCAATATAAACATAACCAGACTCTCGCTCCCTACTTCCCAAAAATTCAGCGAGGTAAGACCATGCGCGAATGACCAAATATTTGCGCGGAAGTTCTATAAACACTTCGGGGCTGTCTACTGTTTTGCAAACATGCACTCATTTGAAGAGTGCGCGTAGCCACGCCACCAGGTGTGTTTTTAGCCAATTTCTGCTGCGGTGCTTTCGCTGCTCCCATCTTTTCTTTTTTCTCCATGTCACTATTTGTTGTTTGCGATCCTGCATGGATTCCAATTGCCTTCTTCTCAAAATTAGGTACAGGTAGGCGGCGTGGTTGTGAAAAGGGAATGAGTATGCTTAGCTCTTCCGATCAATGTGGGTGGGGACATTGTTCAAAGAGCCCTTGGAGAACGAACGAATGCAGCAACATGAACTTAGCAATTATATCATGCTCGAATTTACGACGCATCGATAAACCTGTCGTGTATCACTTCCACATCAATCAAATACGCCCACATAACCTCAACTACAGCCTAACTTAGCATCAATTTATCGGACGCAATGCTTTGCCGTTCCCATAAACCAAAGCGACTGATCATAATCGGCTAAGAAAATCAATCAATCAATATCTCAATTTTAGTGCATCAATGATCATGATTTAATCGTAATCGAGTCAAGATGGGTAGAAATGGGAAAGGGCAAGAGAAGAGGAACAGTCACAACAAGATTAACCGAAATATACAAACTCTTTGACAAACTATTCGCAATATGAGTCATCAAGATAAAGTTCTAAAATATTCTGATGAAAATATAACATAGCGAACTGTTGCAGTTTAACTTGAGCATCTTCTCAACCAACGTCACCAATCGAATCGACGCACTCACAGTTGTCCTCTGCCGTTGCAATTGGGCCCTTTATTATCAATCCAATAATTCACAGAAACAATTACCTGCTATAAGTACTAACGTTATCTTAGACAAATGACAGATGACTCCAGATTGAGGCTGTCAATAACTGTCAAAAATTAGGCACACAGGTGGATATTACTGAAACATAAGGCAGAACATTCCTGACGTCCTTCAGTTCATCTAGCAAGCAAACATCACTTATTAAAAACACATTTCCGGTCCCGATTTATTCTCTATTTGTTAGATTTACCTTTAATCGGAATATTTCATAGGTCTTTATTTGTTTAGTAAGCGACGACGCAATGACATTTCAAAATTTGTCACCGCCACTCTCACGTTTTAGTAATCAATCAACACTCAATGCTTCTAGTGATCAATCAATATTCAATACTTCTGGTGATCAATCATTATTCAATATTATCAACAATAAAATAAATAAAAAATCTACGACAATACCTTCCGAATAAAACGCTTTAAAAACGACGATTTTTAAGCACACGATCAGAGGAATGTGATTCTTCCACTATCTCTCAACTGCAATCCAGTTTTGCTCCCATAAATGCACTGTTTCTATGCGCTTTAAATGCCAAAGAATATGCAAAAATGCCTACATTTAAACGGTAAGCCGATGCTTCTCGAAAAGAATTCGAATAAAGTATCGCTGCAAACAACCGCTATATATGTAAATTTATCAAAAGTACGTCTGCCGCATAAGTTACTATCAACTAGCGCGAAAAAGAACTCATCGGAAATAACTCTCCCTATTGAAATTCAATTTCTTTAATGCTCAATATGCAAGAGATTGGAGCCTCGAACTGAAAAAAACTAAAGGCATTCCTTACAAACAATAGGGCGAAAAGATGCACGTTTGCAACGAAATTAGAACACATTTGCGAGAACCACAGCAACATGCGAATAAATATTTAGCACCGGTTAACACAGAAGAACGAACAAGAATCTCAGATGCCGAGCACTACCTTAAAATGAAAGAAATCTACACACGGAGATCCGACAGTCTCACAGCAAATGGACCATCTTGAATTCTTTAAAACTTAGCTGAAGGGAAACGGAAGAAATACCCGTCACAATCTACTTCTTAAAACAACTGCACTTTGTGACTCTGACTTTAGCATGACACAACAGCTTCGACGGAGAAAGGAAGAGGCTGGAATGAGGGGAGGGGGTGCAGTGAGGGAGGGTTGGACAAGAGGCGATGCCCCTATAGACATCTAATATAAAGCTTGACAAATGCAACAGAGTCCACAGGAAGGTACAGAAAGATATTCGCATCATTTAATATCACTCTTAGCGACGTTACTCGTAGAAAATCCTCTAATCTCACTATTTCTGAATGCATAATTTATGCAAAAACAACACTAAAAAAATGGAAAATATTGCTTGTAATAAAATGATGGGGCACTGACAAGAGATCGCGCGATAAGCATTTATTTCCCTCACTCACCTTAGCGAAAAACACCCCTTACGATACTTCAGGTCATTTTTCTAGCATTATTAAAATACGGCATCTATTCGTAATAATAAACAACTGTAAAGCCAAAAAAAGAGATAATATATTATTTATATTATACAATGGAATACTTTGATTAAACACTAACGCGATGAAATCTTCGAAAAAAAAAAGCAAAAATTTTCGCATCCTTTCGTCGGAAAAATTTCCGTGATTTCAGGATTATTCAACATCTCAGCGATCAAAAATCAAAATACATCGACCCTTCTAATACAGAGAAACGGGATTACTAATATACATTGTTAAAATTTAAAAGAGCAAACATTGTCGAGTAATTAAATAAACAACATTTGAAGGGGATCTCCAAAATTGAGCCTCCAATAGTGGAAAAATTTCTGAAAATATTCGACACAATTAATTTCTAAGACAAGCTTGCAACCTCAGCAAATATTTTGGCCACTCAACGAAAACTTCTGAGCCAATCAACGACTCCGGAAGTAAACACAGCGAATAATGAGCATTTTTTATTAAATTAAAAGTATCCTCGTACAAAATATTGTTGTTAAATATTCCAAACTCTGCAAATTTCAAATTTATTTTCTCAAATAAAAAAAAAAGAAAGAAACCTATCCATTCTGAATTGGTGAAAATGAGACAGCAAGAACGGGAAAATAAAATAAGTGAACAACGAGATGGGAAAAAGAAGAGTGGCGGATAGAAGAATGCACGGAATGAACACTTTGACCCATTTTCGGGGATCACAGCGCCCGAGGCGACGACCTCACCCCGACACTCCATCGCCGAGCCTTTTTTGTGATTATTTAAGGAGGACAACCCGTACATACTTCTGCAGAAACAAGGCAGAAAAAAAAGCACACATTGCAATAAATTTTCTATCTATCTATCAAAAATTTATCCATTGCACAAGCCAGTTTCATAGAGAGACAGAGAGAGAGTCTTTCAGTTCTTCCTCACTGAGACAACTTCAGTGATGCACATTTAAGGAATGGAAACGAAGCCGGCATGAAAACTCCAAACAGCCAAATAACTGAACACTTCATAATGCCACTTTAATGGTGATATCTTGAAAGTGTCGTATAAACGGTATGCAGGAAACAACTAATTATTCAGCCTAAGCTCGAACAAATGAACCCACGATCCAAAGTGTGGCTCTGGGATGCAAGGATTGCTGCTTCACCCTATCTAGACATTGACACATTAAACCGTAACTAGCATTCAGAAGGATATCAAAGGACAATACCTAAGAAAAGTGCCTTCCGATATGCTAGAGATCAACAGTGATGTGCAAGAATACCTTATCCCGTTGAACACAAAACATCGAGCATATTTTCTTAGCAGTTCTCGAAGGAAGAACATTACATTCAGGAAGCGTCTTCCACAAGCTCCTTCAAGCTTTGAAGAGACATAAATGGGAAGGCCGCCCTCCATTCATGGATGATTCCCTTTAAGAACAATCTACCTATTCTAACTCCAGAGATGGGTAAGTTGTTCAAAATGACTTCGAAAGAGGTACTCTCTACCTGGGGAAAGAGATAACTTTTAGATGCAAAAACAACAATCTTCTCCCTAAAAAAAGACATAACAACTACAAACAAAAAGTGAGCAATGTTCACCTCAACACCATAAAAAATCGCGATTCATTTTATTGCTTTTTGAAGATTTCAATATAAATCAAGTGCGTTCAACAACCAATCTCAAGGAATTACATTAATTCGAACGCTATTTTAGAGGAAAATTTACGACGCTAATATTCCACATTTTCCTAGCAAAACTGAGCACATCCACTCTTCCCAGCTCAAATGCACCTCTCGCGACGGCACAGAAAAAAGAATTAGCAATCGCTTTTCAACCTGTCACTTCATGCACAACTCGCACTCAACCACATGAAAATAATCATTAAATATTGCACCTTAATATCAAGCTTTCAAGAAATTTGTGCGTACTTTTATTACCTCACGAAATACGCCCGGTAATCACTTGCAGCTTCAAAAGAAAAATGCAGCATATAAGAGTATAACTCGTAGTCCTTGTGAGATAGCTCAAATATCCACCGACAAAAGTGACGCATCCCCCCAATTAACCTCGGCATCCAAAAACCGTCTATCTGAATTGTGCCTAAATGCATACAATATATCATACAGTGATAAGAGATGTAATACCCGATGATATGCTGCCTATTGCAGCTGAAATGCGATCAGATATTTGGGGCGTCGCAAAAATGTCACAAAATAGAGAGAATTAAAGAAAGAAAGAGAGAGAGAGACAATCGGGGAGGGAAAGGATTCCGGCGATGTCGATCGAAGTGAACAACACACAGGGTCAAGCACGACTATCTGGCGCATTCGTTGGCCGCTAGGGCGGTGCCTAGCTGGCATATTGCCAACTCGCACACACACAACGCACAAGCAAACAAAAAGCGATCCACTCGGAGGGCACATAACCGCAATCACTGTGCACTCGAAGCACAAACTTCACATCCTTCGCATGACTTCATTATCCCTCCTTCCCACCTCAGTACCGACTCCTTTATTTCATTTACACCTCCGCTTATTCTTCCTTCTTACCTCTTTATTTCCTTTGATCCTAATCTGCCGAAAGCCTATTTGGCTAAAACCTGAGACCTGAGGACACCCCACATCTCGCGTCCCTCATAAACTTCTGTGTAAAGCTTCTCTGTTTTACTTGCTGTCTACCTGCTAGGAAACATTCACAAGAAATATCCTTAAAATCCAAAAAATTGCAGCAGCCCATTCCCCAAAACGACTGGCATTGCAGAGACTGTCTACACCATAACTTTTAACCCACCTGCCGCCACAAAACACAGCACCACCTTCCTTCCTACCACCCCTTCGTTTCGAATATTACTCTAGTTGAGCGCCTATATTTGAAAAAAAGAAAACCGGAAATAGGACTTTGAAATGACAAACGAATAAAATGCTACCCTCAATTCCCACCAGCGTGCGACACTTCAGAGGAAAGCTCGCCTACAAGGACGCTTAAGTAGCGAGATTTCCATGACTTCAACACAAGATTTAAAACTCATAATCGATCACATAACAATCGAGACAATCCAGAAATCGTAAAGAGGTTTCTAGAAATGAATCCAATATTGAATCGCTGTCCGATCAGTTAAAAATAATACGATCATATGCTCATAAAATATTTCACACGTACGCCACAACAAATATTTCAAAAAAAAAGAGAAATTACAATGTGTTAGGTTCGAAGTGGATCGCCTCGTTATGAACGCATCGATCAATGAAGCAAAAAAAAGTTACATGTGAGGTGACACTTCGCCTCATAGTTCTCTATCATCTGACACCTTAAACTTCGATATTTAAACTCTAGTCAGACGCTCCAAATTCGAGCAAATAAACGACACGATGCACTCTCAAACTGTCGATGACGTCATCATGCACATCAAAACTTGCGAATAAAAGATAAATACGAATGAAAAGATTTTGCAGAACTGAATCGGATATCAATGAAAGAAGGATAAGAATTTACGAGTCCACAAAGCTGCTAAGATGTTATAAATTGTAATGTCCCTGCTGCACTAAAAGAGGTGGAATATTCGACAACTACATGATTCCGACTAAAAACCTTTGAAATCGCTCCTTATAAATAACCTGCACTGATTGCTGATAATTCGGGTAATTCAGGTAAGAAAGGTAATTCATTATTACAGTTGCCCATAGGAATATTAATGTGGAATGCATTATCGATTTTCGAAATCAACAACGTTTGTTTGCAATATTCATCGCATGGCTGTGAATCAACGACAACAATCAATATTATGAGAGAAAAAAGAAGGAGGAAGAGCAACGCATTCAAAAGTGTGATTAGAAACGGCGAGCTCATTCCAAAGACACGCGAAGACGGAAACGACGACGAGGTGAAAAGTGCAAAATGCGCATAAGCTTTGAAAAAGAAAAAATGAAAGCTATATTCAGCGTTATCTGAAATTTAGGTGGTGACGTTAAAGAGAGCACGGCTGGGATGTTTATTCCACCCAATCTCGTCGTAAACAACATTTTCCCCCTCCCTCCCCTCCCCCCCCCCCCCCCCGTCAAATTACGATGCCAAATATGCAAAACATTATAATAAATGTGATGCAGGTAATCAGCGGATTCTTTTAAAAACGATGTCCCATGCAGAAATCCGCACAGTATGCAGCGAATGTTTTGATAGGCACAGATAAAGCTTGGTCAAGATGAACGACGATGGAGAGTGCAGAGTGTGAGAGTGCTCTCTTCTTCAAGGATAATCGAATTCAGAGACAACGCGACACCTTTGGATTGTTGAACGCAAAGGAAGCGCGAACACGGTACAGAGCGGTACGGCGAAAACACACCATCAGGGAAACCTTTCAACTGCGAAAGCGAACATTCACTACAAACCGTTCATGCTCTACTGCTGCTGACAGCCTATGACAATATCGCTCTTTATTCCTTCATTTATAGCACTCATAGACCCCCCCCCCCATCCATTTTTATTTGAATTTATTTACACATGAAAGACTATCCGAACAAACCGATCAGCTGCAGGAATATGCATTTTAACACAACATAGCAATAAAGGAGAATAACAGCTTCAAATGCTAACCCCTTCAATCGCCCACAGAAATGACCTTCTATCACAGATAAACTTTATCAATGAAAATAACAATTTAACACGAGCAAAAGGCACATCATTTTTTACTTCTTTAAATGACAATAAATCTTTCCAAAGTTCACGCTCAGATATGTTACTCCTCTAGCGGATATTGCCCTACAAACGTTCAAGTTAGAACCAGCCAACAAACAGACATACACATACACATAAGTAGACGAACGTGTAGATGTGACGTCACCATAATAGAGTCTTGCAAAAGAAAACTACAAAAACACAAAATAATAAGGCAAATAATTGGTACTTCATTGCCTGACAGATGAAAGGGATCAAAGGATCAGCCTTACTATCACAGTCTCTCTCAACAAGCCCTTGCATCGAGTCATATAACTTAGATACTTAATCGCTGCTCATTTACACCACTTTGTACAATATCCCACAATAATATCCCCCCCCCCTCTCCACTACCTGTCAACCAACACAGCAAAGAAAGAATGACATGACAAGATACAAAAAAAAGTCGTGCACGATGCACGGTCAATGTAAATGTAGACAACATGATCACAACCGGAAGACAGGGACGCGATGAGAGGCAGCGCACATACCACGGGTGAAGCACTGTTCGCCAATGTGAATCCTGCGATAGAGCACTACAGACGGCGCAAAGTGTGCAGCTCGAAAAAGAGAGGAAGAGACGATGAAGGAATTCGTCGACGCGAATAGAAATGATGAAACTGGAGAGTTCATAGAAAGGCCATCTACGAGGGAGCATCACAATCCTTCCGCTTCAACGCCCTCCCCTATCCCAACCACACAGAAGCACAGGATACAGAAAGATCAAACGGTCATCTGATTGTTTCCTTAATTAACTAAACTACTTCCGTTTCAAAACAATTCTTTGGCTTTATGCCAATATGCGATACTAGTTACTTTCGTCGACGGTATATTTCCTGACAAGACAGATCCGTTGTTTGTGAGATGCAAAATTAATACCGCAATGCGAACACTCAAAAAACTATTGCCTCGATCGAAAAAATTGCTTCTTCAGCACTATTCGAGTTGCTTTCTTTTAAAGAATAGTGACAAGTCGTGCAGCAGTGTACCTTTATCTCCTATCAGAGGCTAAAACTGTTACATATTGTGAGGTAGGTTGCTTCTTAATTAGGAAGGCTTGCCCCGTACAAGAACAGGCCGATCTCAGACAGGGAGAGAGCGCATCTCCCACCCGTATAGGAAAACGATTGCCCTCAAAAACTTTACAAGTGATGGTAAGCATACTGTGTCCAAACGATGACCAATCCACTCCTCCTTCAATTTCTAATGGAGTTTCCCACCCAACCAATATAAGCAATATATATTCGAGCACTTACTTAGGCATAAGGTGCAACTCTCTCTCTCTCCAGAAAAACGAGCCCTCTATTCCATACTGTCAAGTACAACCGACCGGTCTACCACAAGCAGCTTGCTCTCATACATATTCACTTACTGCAACGTTTTCTGCACTTCGGTCATTCATTTTTTTCCCTGAAAATAGCTTAAAAACATACCACTGCCTCCAAGAACAGCCACAGCTAAGGACTATAACTAAACTGCTGCGATCCTTAGTGCCCCGAATCTACTTTCCAATAATAAATAAATAAATAAACAAGTAAACAAATAAATAAATAAATAAAACAAATCCAAAATCTCTGCAAGCAGATCAAATTAAATTAGTCTCACTATGCGATAAAAAATTTAATAACTGTCGTTCATGTATGTCTGCCACATATACAAATACCAAGTGTTTCAAAATCTTACAAGTTCGCACCTCAGTCGGTCGCTTAACTGTCTCAACTCGGCCAACTGGCCAATTCCTTGGCCACCTGTCCGCACAGTCAACCAAAAAGGTAAGTGAGAGAAGCTCCCTAACACTTTCCAGCGAACCGGTGTCACGCTCTCCGAACTGACAGTTCAGCCTCAACCATAAACGTAGTTTTTTTAGATTTATACGTTAACTTAAATGAAATTTTGTGGTACCTTTTTTCTTTACTTTCCCTTCGAGTGTATACTCAAAAATTCACCAAAAGTGCTATTTCAAAGAAAACAAAGGTGTGACTCTCTGTTACCCGCATAACCACAATCGAAAAGTTTTTATCCTAATGCAGCAGACATCAAATCCCCAACTCCTCTGCAAATCTCCAACTTCAGGTAGCAAAAGGTGATTAATAACACGGCTCCACAATGATGTATTCGTAGCACTTGCTTTCTTCGATTACGAATTTGTCATCTAAAGCATAAGAGATAACCAAATTGCCTTTAGCGATAATGCAATCCTCACGTGATACGCTTGCACTTTGGTTCAACTTCCCCCAAAAAAGCGTTCCACTTCATCCTCAAAGAACAGAAGAGACGACAAGAAAAATGGAAACAATTAATTAAAGCAAATGCATAAATAACCTTGATATATTATGAATTAACAAAAAAGAGTCAAAATCACGCCACTATCAAAAATACCTCGGAGGTGAATAATTTGAGATAACAACGAGAACATAAGGACAATATTGCGAGTCCCAGAACTGCTTTTTTTACTCTTCGAGATTCCTTCTCTACTCCAGCAACTAAAAACTTGCAACAAGCCAAATTCCAGGTATTCTTGAAATCTTGAAGAATTGTAGAACATAGAACCGCTTTTCTAAGCCCTCTTTTCCTGCAAAAGTAGAAGATCGGCCACAACGTGAAAGGGCATGAGCCTAGTCACCTCAAACAGCCATCAAAGAACTTACAAATCCGATTAGCTGATCAGTGACATCCGTATATTTGGCTCTTCTACCATTGTTACGACGTCCACTCCTCATACGTGGCGCGTTCGATGTGTTACTACTGTGCTGCTAAATATGCATTCAGATAGTTTGTGCAAAAATGCGAATAAACTTACTATGCATAAATGCCCTCGGCTTACTTACGTTATGCAGTAAAACTCATTAGATAAGGGTCCCCAATAGCAAATTTCATACATGCAAATTACCGTGGTGCATCTTTACCCGGTCGAATGATTTAAACACGTGCTGTGTCATTACTAATTACATCCCTTTCTCAGGTGTACGGTTATTTGCCCACAAGTGTGGCAATACTTACTGAAACAACATCAAAGAATGGCATCACGCCGGTACAACAAAATTTGTGAACGCTATGCATCTTGTCATTTCGATAAGAGCCTATTTAATCAAAGCTGTGAGGGCAACAAGGGGGAAACGATTTTCTCTAAAAGCTATCAATAAAATGCAACCTAGTCAGCTTACAATGTACAGAATACTGCACTTCAGAGAGTAAGTTCTATCGTGCAGTTGCACAGCTTAGCACTTCAACATTTCCACAATACGCCTACATCCTTATATATGCCCCACTAACATGAACGAACCCTTTGTGTTCCCTAGAATTCTAGAATTAATGATTAACAAATACTCTTGTGCCAGCCGATAAAACTCACAGCCAAAAAATAACCTTGCGCTAAATAATGCCCCCAGACGAGTTTTGAGGTTGAACTGTCCCCTTTCTAGATACTAAAAAATGAAAAAAAAAAACGAAACTCATTCCGCTTAATCTTCAAAAAATTCGGCGTATCTCACTCGCCTTAAAAAAATTTCGGCATGTCTTGCATAAATTTTCAGCATCTTTGCATAAACGAACTTCAAAATTTTGGAGCCATTTCGTTTCCGAGGTCTCGGAAAAGCTTTTTCATTTGGTCAGCCCCAACCCTCAATGTGGTCCAATATGCTGTGAATGAATTCTCATAGTTGTCTCATTAAAAAATCCATTTGCTTTGCACTCAAAAAAGCGTTAACTTTCACTCGTTCCCAAAAGGACTGCCATAGTAAGCTGAAAATGTTTTTGTATTCTGACTCTATAGGTACAGAAAAGTAATGAGTTCAATCAGCTAACTGCCCACTTTGGTAGGCAGATTGAAGCAACAATGAGAAGCATCAATCATCAGTCAGAAATCTGGCCAAAATTGAGAAGGGATGCAGTTGAGTTCACATATGGTTTATATATTTCATTGAGCATTTCAAAATTTAGAAGCCTCTTAGCGGCTAAATTGTTTGCAAACTGAATCCACCTGTGGTATCTCTATTCCACCTTATGCATATATCTTTTATCAACATTAAAAAATTTACAGGTAAGTTCAGCTTAAATGCACACAATCATTCGGTTGAGCCATTTACGGCATGACGCAAATGGAATTCGATGTATTTAATCACTCATCCTCGTGTTTAACAAATACGCTTTTTCGGCCACATTTAACACAGCATCCAACTTTTAAAGATTTTAAAGATTTTGCTTGAGGACCTACAGACGACAATTCGACCAAACCGACCTTTTCCTCTGTCTGTTCATTTGAATTCGTCCACGACGATGCGCCATTGTCGGATGCTGTCTGTGTCTGCGTATTTGTCGGCGGCAAGTCGCCCCATCCTATCTCTTTCGCCTTCAAATAATATTTAAATAGATAATGCGACAACAATAATCTCTACCCTTGACTTTAGTGTAGCTAAATGAAATGATGCAACGTTCAACTAGGCCCCAGCAAACGGAGTCATCTCCCAATGCGATGTTCAAAACAGGGCGTTGGAAACTGCTGTAGAGGTATTCCCCCAGCATCAAGCACCAAGTCAATCACTGCTTGCACACCAACTCCCATCCCCAACTCAGTATCATTGCATTCGTTACGTCTCATACAGTCTTGTCGTATTACTTCAGGCGATTTTCTAAACTAAATCATAATTGCTTCCATAAAATTTTATCGATTTTCCCCTACTGCTGCACGATGCAAGGAACCGCTCCGCGAGGTATTCAACCATCAGGAAGGTAGTTCGTTTCTTTTTTCCTCTCATTTTTCAACTTACCTCCGATAAATCCGCCTTACTTAATGCGAAGGAAAGAGGAGAAATTGAGATATTCGAGAAAATCCTATTCGCACTTAGAGAATGAGGAAAAGCGATCAACGACAAATAGCTGCACACAAGAGTGACGCATTGCAAAAACGCAACACAACACGCGATGGCCGCATATGCACGTATCATGCTCATGGGGGTTTCATCAACGATTGCCATCTCCGATAAAGCAATCCCCACTCGCAAAACACCAAAAAACCTTCACATCATCACCGCTCATAATCACTGATCGCATTCACCGGCACGAGTGAACTGAACCAATCAAAATACCGATCGGAACCGTTCAACTATTCACCAATTAACTCCTCTCCCTCGCTCCTCGAAGAAAGCGAACATCGTGACTGCATCGAAAAGAATAAAAACTCGACGCACTGGTGAACATTCCACTTCGACAAATCAGCAACGAAAAAAAGAGGAAACTGCAAGTCAGCTGAGGAACGGTGCCGCTCTATTCCCTTCGCTTAACTCTAAATGCCCACAGTATACGGCCGTAGAACTCTGAACATAATTGGGAAGAACTACATTCAAGCAAACATATATACATGACTCTTAATCTATACAAGCGTGCTGTAACATCAAGAAACGAGAGGCTTCCAGCAGAAATAGCAAACAGCAACAGCATATTTCTATGCACAAATATGCTGTTTGTGCACAAAATTGATTTGCGAGATAGCGCACAATTTTTGTCCGAAGCTATCAAACGTGAGGCAGCACTGAGACCTGAAATCGAGGCCTAAATAATCGAGGCATCTTCCATCGAAGAGGAAGTGCATGTAAACTCACAATGTAAAATGAGGTTGCGCCCATCGAGGTTTCTCTTCCTATGATACAGCATGTTTCCAATAAACCTCGAGATGTCAGTATCCTATCTTCATGCGATCTCGAGTGCTCATTCTAACCCACCTACGGACGTATATTCTGATGATATCATCATATCCTAAGGCTACTTCACGATGCCGATTCATATACGGTGCCACAACGCATCTCAACAGCTTTTCCTTGCATCCTAACCATTAACCCTGTGAGTCACGTGAGCAGCATATGAGCCGGGCAATCAATACGAAAAACAATGAAGCAAAACAAGAGAAAGAATTTATGAATGCAATCGGTATTTTCGACGAATTTTAACGAGGTCAACTTCAACGCAGCAATCTATTGCATTCCGTTCGATGACGTACAACGCCAACAACGAACACTTTCTCTCTTGTGGAGCGATTTTTTCGTTTCATGTGAAGCCATTCACTTACGACAGCTCATTCAACAATTCTCATATATAATTACTCTTTTTTTTGAACTTCAAACCATTTCAATGCAAAACTTCAAAATTCCTCCTCAAATGTATTTTAAAAAATGAAAAGAGCATTCGAAAATGAGGCAATAAAAATTTAAAGGAAGGCATAGTCGTATACCTCAAATTACTCAACGAATTAGAAATATTTCATTGCAATAAAATTTAGCAATATTTTGCCCCCCCCCCCTCTCCAAAAAAACCAAAAAAAGACCACTTGGCTACAGCAATAATTTTTGATAGTATGCAAAAAAACGAGAAAAAAGCCAAGTGAATTTAAGAACGAATGCGAGTATTACAATCAATAAGGTAGACAAAGCAATATGAGCTGTGCACTCAAAGTAACGTATAACGACGTCATAATAGAGAGCTCATTAAGCTAGACGATAGCAAGTGACAAATAACTTCCTTCTCTGAGAAAACCTACATCCGTACCTGTTCAGCATCTGCATAACTTATAATTCCCTTCTATAAGAAAAACTGCTACATCCATACCTGTTCAGCACCTGCATCCCAACCGAGTGGTTGCTCATCTATAACTTCCTCTTCACCACTCTCATTGCACGCTTCCGCCTCATTCGCCGGCTTCTCTTCAGCCGTCTGCTTATTACTGACTGTCTCTTCCGATTCAGTGTCTAAAAAAACCGCACTTTGTTTACAGAACATCAATTATAAACATTTAGGATATTCTTCGCATCTAGAAAGCCGTTTGTAGCCCACATTCTGCCATTACCGAAAGCGGCACCAATTTTGGGATATCAGAATTGCAGCCGCTAAACAAAGGATATAGTTAGGGAGACGTTGGAAGGAAAAAGATGGGGGAGGGGGAGGGGTAAGAGAGATGAAGGCAAGCCAGCACATATAACCTAACTTGATCGAGAATTACGACATAACTGTAAATTTAAAAATGCTCTTTTTCAACAACTTTCGCTGAATAACTCGACGGTCACAACATGGCTCATTTTTGAGAAATTCCACCCCAAGGACACTTAAGACAATGATCAGAAAATATATTTCTTAGCCCTCGAAATTCCAAATCATTGTTCAACTTTAAAAGTAAATAACATATATAATCGAAAAGGCACAAATCGTGCCACGAAACAACGTTGGCAAATTTAAATACTTCCAAGCCGCATAACTCGTCCGCACAAAATGAATTTACATATCTTTTTGAATAAGTATGAAAATTAGGCCAGAAAGATTGCCACAATGGGTCTGCAGTCGACATCACTTGCAAATCAGTTGATAAGCCATCACAGCTGTCGACGTACTATTCCGGATCAGTTGGTAAGCTATCACGTACTATTCCCGGATCAGTTGATAAGCCATCAGTTGGTAAGTTACCATAACAACCTATGAATATTCCAAATGCATGGTGGAATCATCCTTACAAGACGTATCCTCAAAGTGCGCCACTGCGTATTTAAATGCTTTTAAAGACAAAGTGAAGGACAATAAAAAGAAAAAAGGAATTCCGGTTCATGACGTTGTTTAACGGCACGATCCACTAATATTTCGACAGCACAAATTTCGTGACTCGTTATTTGAAATTAATATAGACGGATGGTCAGATACATAGAAATTTTCAAATGCCTATGGTACGGTGTTACCATAACAACTATCTCGAGAACGAGATGCACAAAGTATGCAAGGACGAAAGAGTATCTGAGTGAGTTCGAGGTAACTGATATGCATTATGCCAAATTCGCGGAAAACTTTCCATTTACAAGTTCGAAATGACGATCATATCAGATATTCGAATGCACCGATACGTCAGCACTAAGTTCTTTCAACGATCTCAAAAAACTTTTTGAAATGATCTCCTCGAAACATCTCATTCGGCTCATACTCGTTTATTCTTGACTCCGTCGTTAGGGGAACAATTCCGATGATCAATCACAATCTACGGACACATAAATCACCATAAATTATTCAAAAATTCCACCAACCAGGAGTGTTGGTTGCTGCTGCCTTATTTTCTTGAGACTCTCTTTGAGGGCTGATATGGTTACTCTCGCGATGATCGCCCTCCATAATACTGGCCTAAAAGCCTGAAAAAAAGACCGTGTTACGAAAAGAAACAATGATCAGATAACAGCCGAGAAAAAAATTGAAGAGATTAGAGACAGCCGTTTGGCACGAATCAATAACAACGAGGAAAACATCGAAATTTTGCTTTAGGCTATAAGTATCACAAACGGGGAAAAATGATAACTCCTTTGAGTGGAGAGAAGTACGAGTTTAAAGCTTTTTTCGGACTCATTATTACAGAAAACAGACAAAGGAACGGTGAAGGCTGTATTCTCCAACATCCAGCATTCTAAAAGAAATATTCCAACATTACAACGATATTTCCCGCAAAGCTTATTTCCCATTTGCGGAAAGTCCAGCTCAACTTCAAATCAACCCTTCTACCTGATCGAAAAAAATCAGGAAAACACGCCAGCAAGCATGAAACTTTCTGAAGGAAGCCGATCAGTGCTAGATCGTCACGTGACAAATGCGCCATATGATTCACTCAGAATGCGAAAAGTGTGCTATACACCGAAGATGTGTCTATTTCAGGGAGATGAGCTGCTTAATGAATGCTATGAATGTAGATCCCTCTTTGTAAAATTAAACTAGATTCTAAAAATTTCGAAAAAAATTCGATGTTCAGCAAACATGACGCCCCACGAAACACAACCTGTTTCATTTAATTGAAGGAAGGCGGAAATTATGCGCCTCAATGAGGTTCAAAAAATTACCGACTGCGTCCATAGGTAGCATCGTGATATTCCATATCTACTTGTAGAGATCTTAGAAGGGAAAATATTCAATAAAAACTTTCCAAGAGATCAAAATCAAAAAAAAAGCCTTATCTTTGCTTCGATCGGATGAGGCGTATGGGAGGCGACATGAAATGTTCATAAAAAATGTCTGCAGCTATAGTTTAAAAAAAAAAAAAGCCCGTTGAACTACCATACCACCCATTGCCGCAATTTCAAAAAAAAAAAAAAAAATGGAAATGACGATTTCGTTTCGATAACTCTACCTCAGGTGAGCATACTCTCATCTAAGAATTATACCTGATACATCTGAGTGAAAATACTCCCAACTATGAATAACTAATATTTAAAAATACATGAAATTATAGCTTCCGATTAGATAAGAACTTCAATTTGATTGAAACTTTTTCGCGCATAATAATATTGCTATCAATAGAACAACCATCTTGTTTAATTGAATAGTGAATTGAAGAGGATTCAACGCGTTAACGACGAAGATGCATTTTATTCTGTGGATGTTGGTGCGCGGAAATCTGAGATTAAAAAAAAACTCAAGTCAGCGTGTTTCCATTCATTTTCATCTCTTTTCAACTACTTTATTTCTATTTCAGAATAAATGCCGATTAATTTTCCCAATATGATGTGCATATAGTAGTTTTACTATCTCATAAAATTGAAGAAAATTTTCGATTACCGTATCTCTCTATTTATACCCCCTTGGCCAATTACATCAATACGATGCATCACCTCTAAAATATGCCGAATTTGTTAAATTGTGAAGATCACAAGATAGGCTATATAAAGGGAAGAATGTAATGATGTCATTTAATGTGAAAATATAGCGATTAAACCGGAAGTACAACAAGCGTAATAAGATAAAGCATCTCATAAGTTAGACTGATAAAACCGAAACAGAGAGAATAGCATATTCGAATGTGGCCTTCCGCATGAGCTGGTACCATTGCCGCGTGCGCCCTCTTTCTTAACCCCCCTCGCGCCCACCAGTCCCATTCCTCCGCTTGCTGAGGATCCCTATAGAATTTTGCGGCTTGAGACCTAGAAAAATGACACTGCTGCAAACCCGAAGTGAAATACTAATCGCACATATTCTCCACAAAGTATGTATGGCTGTCTGATATTGCAATCTATACTAAATGAGGACCCTTTTTCTCAAAATTTCCACCGTTTGGAGCAAGCACTTCTATTTCCTATGTTTGCAAGCCCCCCCCCCTCTCTATGTCTCCACTGCACCTTGGCGGTGGTGTAACAAATCTTCGGCAATGAATGCTGACTTGCTTGGCGGGAACTTGGAGCTTGGGACGAGGGGAACGCTGCCGCCACTAGCAGTTAACATAATTAACATGACAATATAAGCATAGAGACGGATTTATAGAGATCGCATTCGGCATATACGACAGCGAACAGGTTTAATTGATGCAAAAATTATTACTCAATGGATGATGGCTCTTCCGCCGATGGCGGCGAGATTTTTTAGCGAATATTTGCGAAGGTAATGCTGCAATTTCACCTCAGATATCGACAACTTTCTCGTTACGTTATTCGAACGGTGCGTGCAATATGACAACATCGCTATATTATTGAACGTGCAATTTGACCTCCGGAAATGCACAAGATGCCTTATGTGAACTAAGATCGAATGAACGAAGCATCGAACTAACTGCAACGGATTGAATAAAAGAAGATCAATAAAATCACCAATGAATCTTCTTTGAAGAAGAAGTTGAACAAAAGAAAGAGCCGTGACTTTCTAAGGCATTAATTGATGAAGAGATAAAGCACTTTTCATTAAATTATTACATAGCTAAAGATTACAAAAGTACCAACAAATAATATCGATTGGTTTTTCAATCATTATCGGACGAAGATGACGTAATACCGCATAACTACAGACAAAATTCTCCACCGTCATAAAATTAGCAAGGTGTTGGAAGGTCTACTCGAATTCTTGCAACAACCTAGGCGGAAAGAGAGAGGCGGCAAATACGGGAGTCTTTTCGCGCGGCGGCCGCGCTGTGTCGCCACGAGCGGGCACGTTCTCCCCTCAACTCCCCTCAGCTACCGTCGAAGAATTTTCTCTCCGAGAGGACACATCGAAGAGATACATTGATCTATGAAGAGACAAACAGAGAAAACGATCATCAAGTATGTTGATTTGAATTCATTGAACTATTGCAGCTGAATATTATTTCATTGATTGGAAGTTTATTCATATTTAATTTATTCATATTTATATGGGGGTTTTTTTGTTGCAAAGTTTATTGAAGATACAAAAGGTGCATATTGCAGGTGCACAGGTGGGCAATATGGCACTTTACACAAAACCAAAGGACTACCTTAGCAAATTCGATGGCTGCAACTCAAAGTTGGACGATATTCCACATTGAGTTTCGTTGCAACTGCCCACATCGTGAGGTCGAATTTCGAAACACCTGGGGAATTTTCAGAAAGATACCTGAAGGTTCGGGTAGTGCGAAGCTCGAGATACTCGGAGAGTTTTCGAGAGAACCATTGAGGTTCTCAACACTGGGAGCACTCATTAAAGCCATCAATAAATGAAGTAAGGTAATCGAATGCGGTGTTGCGGTAAACAAACAGCACAGAGTGAATAGTATAAAATACAAGAAAAGATATATAAACCATAGAAGTTAAACTGGAAACAATTCTTTACAGAGGTGAGAGAGTGTGGGAACTGAGAGTGAGAGGTTACCCTAGAATGGCAGTTCGATAAGGAATGTCTTTCGAAGTTTGTGCGGACATAATGTGTTGATATAGAAGAATAATGGACAGGGCAACGGGTTCGATGACATCACTGGGGAAGTTGCATTTACTGGGAAAGTTTTGAATCTGAAGGGAACTGGCAAAGCTTGAAGTGGTCAAGACGTTGCAAAATGCCCTATAGCGCATCCGAAAAAGGGAGGAGAGGAGGATTAACGCAATTTCATCTTGAGTCGAGAAAAATGGCAGAAATTCGGCTTTTTTTTAGCGCTTAGGAAAGTAATCCATAGAAATGACGAGAAAGTTGATATAATAGAGCAATTTTCTACAACAACCGTTGAATAACGTATTGCTATAAAATTTAGAAATGCGTTTATTGACGTTCGATTCGATCGAACGGCTCTTCGTCTGCGGAGATTACGAAAAAAGAGTTTTTTTTTTTTGAGGAATATTTCGCCTTGTTGAGTAAAAATTCCGCAAATTAGAAACTTTTAAAGGAATTTAAAAATTACTCAAAATATAAATTTCACTAATATTAGTTTCATTTCAATAACTATGAACGATAGTATTTCTGCAATTCCTCAACAATCTTCTTCGTTCATTTTTCTCTTCATTGATCTTTTTGTTTCGTTTGCCTTCATAAGTTGTTTTGTTTTTCTATCTTATTGCTTTGTGAAGAAAGAATTACGACTTTCAAAAATAAAGGAAACAATTGTAGTTTACAAATTCATTTATCACTCACTATTGAGTATTTCTTAGCAATGCTATGGAAACTAACTTAATTCCTATTATTAATAAATTCGACGACGACGATCAGAAAAATGAACCTCGTTTTTCTTTGAGGTTCTGGCAATCATCGAACCTTATAATTCCTAAGTAATTGTTGAACCCTGACAAGCGGATAGTGTGAAGTAGCCAAGTCTGGGCTCTAACTAACCGAGGTTGACAACGATAGGACAGGTCTGTTTGCCGACTTTTGGCCTCGCGTTGTTGTGCAGAAAGCAAACTTCCCTTAGCTGCGGACGTGATTCCAGGAGTTTTTGACCCATTATTGTTTTTTTAACTGCTGGTAATGGTTGCTCCCTGAATACCTTAACAGGTGCTATACCTTCTTTTTTTGGATTGAAGGCCTTTTTTGGCTCGAGCGATGGCTGTTTTCCGGTGCACACCCACTAGTACTTCGCTATATGGTTTGCATGCAGATGGCTGCGAGAGAGGTTTTTCATAGACCTTGGCTCTCCTTCATCGGTTTTTGTGGTATCCACCGACCAAATTTTTGGGCTTTTCTAAGCTTATGAATAGGTTGATGGCGGAATGGTGACAGAGTGAAGACGAACAAATAAGTTCTTTCATGTCCACCATCCTCCACGAGGTGCTACAATTGATCGACATTGACTTCCGATGGTCGTTCTGATCGACACAGATCGGTGGGGTCATAATTTCCCAAGCGGAAATGGATGAAGCAGCAGCTCTCTCATCTTTAATTCAACAATTAAATCCCTCTTTCCGATCAAGCATGTGCGAAACGAATACATGTCTTATTTTACTTTTATTATTTTTTAATGCAATTTATTTCCCTACAGAAAATGCAAAAGTTATTTCAAGCAGTTTAAACCGCGTATCTCCACAGTTTCCAAAATGTTCCCCCCCCCCCTCTTGTTGTATTTATTTCTATAATTTTATTCATTTCACATGGTTAGATTGATCGTGCATTTTTCATTACATTTTGTTTTATAGCTGCAACAGATGAAACTCATTTGCGCTAGTTGTTGCTACTCGGATTTGTCGGCACTCATTTCTCGTATTGTCCGGTCGTTTTCGGCGTTGAAAGTTTTGTCTTCAAAAAATGCTCGGAAAGTCGTCATTTTGGTGATACGTCGGCAGATATCCTGCTTAAGATTCCTTTTGAGTCCTTTCTGCTCCGCAAAGTAAGCTCCACTTCAGGCGTTTTTTTGCTGTCGGCGGGAGGAAAGAAAGGATGGAAGGGTGCGCTCCGCAAAGTATAGCGACATGTAACTTGTGCTGTGACGAAGCAGGGTGTGCTCGGATTTGAACGCTTTACAGCAGGTTCCTGGACAGAAAACTCTATAAGTGCTTCAGGTTTTTGTATGTTACTATATAACTGAGAGTCACATGGTCGAAATTTAACTGAGAGGGTATGCAGGGAGTCTTTTCATAGTGTCCACAACGAGTTATCAGGGTCGCAAACACTTTCTGTTAGAGTGCTGGCTCAACTTTCCCCAAACGTTTTGCCCCTGGAGTGTTTGAAGAGGACAAACATCACGATTGGAAACGTCATCAGAAATTAGCCAATAGGAAGGCCACAAGTACGCGTTCAAAAGCCCGTGAAAATGAAACTTTCCAAGGCATTCGATTAGATTTCAGGTCCGGGTTTTTTGATAGGAGCAGATTTCTTTCCAGGCCGCTTGCCACCGGTTTGGATCCTTCCTTCCTGGCCTCTGGCACCAACTTCCTCACCTCTGACACAACAGAAATAAGAAGTTACTGATAGGAAAAAGGTGGTACCAAGTAAGGGCATGTGCGTAAGCGTTCGTAGTTCGCACTCCGAGCGTCCACCCGTGCTTTTTCGCTAGTGTACCTGTTGCAGCCTTAATTTTATCATATTTTAATATGTGCTTGTTGCGTTTGAGCATATCGCTTTATTAGCCTCCAATCTCAACGATTACTGAGAACGTTCACTTCCTTTCAACTAGTAGTAATTTCCCACTTCGATTTTTAGCCGGCAATAAGAAAATATGCGTAGAGCATGGATGTCATCTCGGGAACGTGACGCTGAAGGGCATCGTTTATCAGTGATCGTCGCCACCGACGAGGTTTTTCCCTATATCGCCGCTCGAGGCTGTGATCCGTTGAGACCGGTCATTTGTTAAAACATCTTCTTATTTTCTAGATGTGATTTCCAACTTCTATTGGTTAGATTAAATACGCCGAATGCAGATAAATTATGGATTTTTTTGAAAATTATCATTAAATATGAAAAAAGGTTGCGTTATATGTTGTTTGATGGATGCACCTTTTATTCAGTGGAGGGATGGGGGAACTAAATTTGCCCCATTCATAACGGTAGAGAAACTCCTGTGCTTCTTAATCAGCCGGTCCTTAAATATATCCAGTGAACGCATGAAGAATGCTGATTACTTGCCAAAAAGTTTCTGGCTGATTATTCAATTAATTCTTTACATCTGTTAGCTAAGAACCTAGACGAGGAGCATGTCATATTTAAGTTTGCAGCTGAGTTTGAACACGAGGTTATATTCGTTAATTGACTTTCAAAGACAAAAACAACGCTATTATTATATTTGGATTCAGCAATTAGATGAGGGATCGATTTACAAGAATCTTAATGAAACATATAGGTGTCTCTTCGAAGGCAAGCTCAGGTGTGCATTCGTTATCACGCTTTTTACGAGTAAAAGATGCAGATATTCAGGTGTTCATCGATGGTCCAGGTGTAGCGCACGGATACGACGATAGCTATCAACTTTATGGTCACATCAACTTGAAACGGAATTATATGCATAAGGATTTATGGCGAGATTATAAAGCTGCACGCAAATTTCCGGTTATGGTTCTCGTTAAAACGCTATTCACGTTTATCTCACGTGGTCATAAAACACTCGTCTTAATGCCATCGATTTATGATGAACGTGCCGCGAATGGAACCCGCTCGTATGACATGAGTGCTCTCATCGATGATACACACTTACTGCGTCAAATTGTTGAATTAAAATTAGTGCAGTTTGTAAATGAAGAAAGAAATTTCCCATTCACTATCAGAAACCTTGCAAGGAAGGCTTATGGAGTGTTGGTTACATCTGATATTATCCCTCGTATCGATATGGTTGATAAGTCAATGAGAAGAACGAATGACAATGGATCGACACCGTCGAGGATCATGAATGCTCCGGACATGGAGGATAAGAGTGACTCTGTATATGAGACAGGCTCCGTAGATGAAGATGAGCAGGTACTGGAATGGAAAGGTGTTGCAGGACAATCTGTATTAGAGGTGGGTGATAGGCTGAGAAAGAAAGGGAAGCGGACGAATAACGCAACGTTTATGGAGGAATTGCCTATCGATTTCCTTCCTATAGTCGATTTAATCTTTTTTAGTCAAAATAACGAGCGAAGGATCTTAGTGCCGTTGGATTTACCTTGTTTTTCCGGCACATTCCCGACAACTGAGCAAGTCCTCGTGTTTCAAACACGTATTGATGGTGATGCGGCAATCGCTGAACTTGCAAGAAATTGGCAGTTAACTCTATTAAAACAATCCAAACTACTGGAAAAGTTGGATAGTCTCTTGAATAATCAATATCCCCGCGGGGCAAAAGAGAAGGACGTCGCTGAACTAGTAAAACAAGCTTGGCTCGAAACAGGAGAATCAGATTACGATACTGATCACCTCAATAAGACTAGTATGCACGTTATTGGGGATTCGTTGAAGTGTGACAATGATAATGTTGCCAAAGTAAACGAGCATCGAGGTCCTCATCAACAACGACACGAAGATGAAGCAATGTCTGAGCTGTCAGATTTAATTATTTTTGACGACGATTTTTCCGATACTATCGATGAGGATCGACGCAAAGATGGAGAAAGATCATCGGTCGACTCCGATCTTATACTATTCGATGACGACTTTGCAGCTGCACACGATCTCATAAAATTGTACGTGGGTCGATCTTTGCAACACATAATGAATGCCTCGTTGGTTTATATTATTACGCTTGACCATGGGTTAGAAGGAAAACAGATGAAACGTTTCCTTTATCTGATTGAGGTTTTTGGAATTTACGAGTTTTCATATGGACATCTTATGTTCTTGTAATATTTTATCCCCAGGATGTGGTCATTCATCAAGATCCGTTTTTTTCGTTTTCAAGGATCGGAACTGACTTTTGATGGGCACGAAAATTGAACCTTCGTGTATATTTTCAGTTACAAATTTTACATTAGAGTAAAAGTTGGATGTTTCAACAACGCAATGCTGTTTGTTAAGGTTAAACATCACGTATACTTGATTGATGCCTAATTGTTTTGCTCAGAGCAACTCGAAAGCTCGGAACCGACATGAATTAAAACCAGGGCATTCTCGAAGGTGTTGTAGTTCAGGAAGTGGGGAAGGAATGCTATATTATAAAAATCTTTTATAATAGACGTTGCATATAGGAGTCGACGAAGAGCGAAGAACTCTGAGGAGAGTTTTCTTTGAAGGGAGTGGATTTTTTTTTCGGGGTCCATCTACAATCTCTATAACTTGGATAATATCGTTAGAAGGAACATCGGTTAAAAAAGTTTTTGACTTAATATCCTCGAGTTCATTGTTATTTGTCTTACAGTCAGAAAAGTGTTGTCAATAACAGTGTAACATTCACTGATGTTCACTCATTTGGAGGGACAATTCTGAGCACATCGGATATGTTCTGTGAAATTTTTATGCTGGTTACTTTGCGTCATCCGTGCAAAAAGTCCTGATGCAAGAGGTGGACAATTAAGAAGTACCTTTGAACTGAATTTAGGACCTTTGCAAAGAATTGGCAACATTAACTGTCCTATCGGTTATTGGATATATCTTTAAAATCAGCACTTCCAGGTGATGAACATCCTGAGGATCGCGTATTCATTCACATCATATTCGATCTATTCTCGTCTCGAAATCTTTGGAGAGGTCGAAATAGAAGTCGGGTTATCTTTATGGACCATTCATTGTTCATTACATCAAACTTTTTCTTTTTTTCATCAGTTATTTGAAAGCTTAGAATACTTTGCCCAGTGAATATGAACGTAACGTCTTCTCGGGTTCTTCGTGGTTTTTTTTTTTGATTTCCTGTTCTGGTGAACTGTGTATTCTAGAACGCTATAAATTTTCCGAGGTTTTTGTGGTGGCTTTTTCTCATTTTCGGAAGGTCTTCCTAATCGGTTATGGGTCGGATATATACTTCAAGAGATTTTGAATGTCATATGTATGCATATATCATGTTATAGTTCACCTGTTGCCTTATACATAAACGATCTCTTTTTTATCGCGATTTGACGTTTCTATGCCGCATCATTGAGTTGCCTCTATACTCAGTAAGTAAGCTTGACAATCACTAACAGCTTCTTAGTTGCATTTCGAGGAAATTCTTTTTTCTTTTCAAAATTTAGTTCGATGAATACTCTGTTCTATGGAAACAAAGGACATGTTCCCTCTATAGGGATGGTTTAATGGAATTAGATGGTTTTATTGATTGATATCGGTTGGTGACCACTTCTGGACAAGGTAACGCTGTGCATGTACCTACCTGAATGGTGTATATTTGTACAGAAATATCGATAATGAACGGGAATGTTGTTGGATTATGCTCATTGTTGTTTATTTATCATTAGTGCTTATATGTTGCGCTGTTGTAGAGGTGATTTTGACAGATCACATTGAGCGATGATATATATATATATGATTTCTTCCCGACGAGGTAGATGGGTAAGTTGGGATGGCTTTATTAAGCTTTATGACATGATCCGATGTCCTTTATACTTGCATTTTTTTTAGTTAGAGAAACGTTATTACAGAAGTATGACAAACATCTTGTCGTTGTTCACATGCGATAAAGGCTTAATTTTATTCTTGAGGGTATTTTTCTACCTGAATTTCTACTTGCAAGTATTGCATGTTTTTTTAGAGTGTATTTCATTTTTTTCTCTCAAATATAACTTTTTCTATAATATTTCATTTCCGGTCCATCTCGATTTTTGAATTTAGAAAGTTAGCTTCATGCGGTTAGAGTTCCGCTTAAAGCTCCTCAATTCTGGAAATCCTCACTTATTGTTTTCCACATTCGCTCTACGCATTTCAAGTATGCAATAGCTATGCGTCTTATCATCATTGATAGTGCTATCAGATCTCGTAGTGATAAGATATCTCTCATTTCCAATGATGTGCCTTCTTTTGTCTTAAAGCCGACGGATCTCTGACGGTGTTTTTTATTCGTTGTCATTTCCTTTTAAGTGATCTCTTAAAAGTTTTTTTGATTTCTTATCGGCGGAAGCTTGCAATACTCTCGTTTCCCTGTTACGCAAGAAGTCGCCTTCATATAAAATCTCTAATCATTAGATATTTCTCCTTATCATTCTCTGAGTGCAGAATCATGGGAATGACCTTTGAGATATCTCTTCAATGTCATTTCCTACGAAACAATTTGTTCACCCCAAACCAAATTGGTTTCTTATAGGGAAAATCACCAATTTCTCAACTATTTGACCTGTTTTAATCATTGCGTCTTAGCGCTAAATGATTGAGTTCAGATTAGGGTTGTATATATCAATTATCCCAAAGCATTTCATACCGTCAATGATGAGGGAGTTTCATTCAAATTATCCTTTTGCTGTGTAGAGGGGGAGGGGGGGGGGGGGTGAGAGAAGATAGACTTTGAAATTAAATTGGACGGATCCCTTTCTCTACCACATGGTGTCGTTACTGACCGTCCTACAAGATAGCGTATCATAAATCATGCTAATTCTGGTGTGTAAACGGATTGACCTGTAGACGAAAGCTTTTTGCTGAAGATTCGGAAGTTTATTGACCGATTACCTTCTGGATTTCATAGAGTTTCACTGTGATTTTGGTCGTATTGCCGAATGATCTAATTGGATATTAATAGAAAAATGTCGGCTATTGTATTTTAATTCGAAGCATGAATGCCCATCACGAATCTCCGAGATTTTGACTCCTGTTTCCGGTTCCGTTCGAGATTTCGGAGTGTTCGTTGACGAACCCTCTTGCATTGGAATACTTATTGTGAGTCAGTGGCAACAGAAAATTCAATACAGCTGCACTGAGCATCATAGAAAGGCTTCTTTCACTGCTTGCTACCGTCTTATTTCTGAATATAGTTGTCCACAAAGTTCTCAGAATTGTCGTTCTTGAAATCGGAAATTTAAAAATATTTCCGGAAGTTTCTTATGGACTCAGAGAATCCGAACAATGAAAGTAGTTTGTCTCTCGAGGCGGGTCTCATGGAAGGTGTGAAGTCGCTTCGATATCTCGGCCTTGGGTTAGACCTTATAGTGTTTTTCAAGATTCTTTGCGGTCTTGCATTTTTCGATACATCTTATTACGAGTTCGTAAGTTCCAATTGTTTCCATGAGTCTGTACTTCAAATTCAGTTTATCAATCTATATTCGTTTCCTTTTCCGATTAATGGAATATCGAATAAACTCAGTGTATGGATTAATCTTATCGTAAATCGATTTTCGGATTAATGGAATATCGAATAAAGTGAAACTCAGTGTTGATACCGTCTCAGTGTATGGTGTTTTTGTGCTCATTAATCGCCTAAAACATTTTGATCGCGGCGAAATAAATCCACGAGTTTGTTTTTATTGACGCCAATTCTTGATAGTCGTAATCGCGTGCATTGCTTCATTCGTTTTTGATCGCATGCTTTGAGTGCTCTTTATTTATTTGTGGAATATTTCAACAACAAGAAGGTGGATCGGAAACTCTCTGACGCTTACTCATTATTGCATCATCACTTTACAAGAGGATAACACATGCCAACAAATAATCATAGAACAGGTAGCGGAAGCATGCGGCATAAAACATGCCCGGCAGGTAACATGTGAACAGTCAAAAAGCTCGCAACTCCCACTGACCGTCCCGAAGAGGGGTTAGGGGCAGGGAAAACGACGAGAGCTGGCGGCAGGTCAGCAACATCAAGCTAGGAAAGTGGTAGCAGCCTTATGGGGTTCGGTGGCAAATCTGGGAGTTAACGAGGTAGAACTCGAAGCGTTAGCTGGGATATGTGAACCCAATCCACGAGCACAACCTATCCCTGTCTTTCCAAGCCGGGTGGTCGATTTCTTGCAGTTTCTGTTGCCTCTGAGTTTTGCCTCACTTTCGTTTAAAGTCGCAATGTTTTTTGTAAGTGAATGGGAGTGAATGAATAAATTAACGCTGCAGCCAGCCTTCCACGCACGATGCCCACAAACTGTGAACGTGGATCCCCACTGAGCCGAGAATTAAATAACCTTTCTTGGACTCAAGCTGCAACTCGAGTTGACGCAAAAGAAACGACTTGGAATGTCCGGGTTGAAATTTCTTGTCAGCGACTTTTCTTTCTATTGCTCAGTGAGTCCTATGTGGGAGGGGGAGAAAATGGACTCTATGGACCCCAAAGTTCCCTCTTCCGTGCGAACGGTTGCTTGAAGCCGCAGTTGTCGATTGCGTAAAACTTACTTGCTTAACATTGAGCCGTTTCCTTCTATGGATTTGATGCAGGAATCGCGCATGCAAAACCTAGCTGACGATTCAAGCACCTAGTACAAGTTGTTCCAGACGACTTGATTAGCGTTATTGCCATCTAAGACCTATGTTCGGCGATATTTAGCTACGTGCGCTGTGCACAATTTCAGCGCAATAGTTAATGCCACTGGCAACACCGCTTCTAGCCGGAATGCAAATGCTTTTTCAATCCACGGATGCGGTAGGTGTTGGTGCTACAACCGACAGGTAGTACAGGTATTTGACGTTGTGCTACTTCCCGAACACCTTGTGCCATAAATGGAAAAAAACCTAAAGATACCAACACATCCTGCATGCGAGATCTTATTTCTTGTTATGGAACAGTTTTATGATCAGGTATCGCTTGTTTGCTTTCGAATGTTTTTCCGATTGGAAGCAATAAGCTTCATAGCTTATTGCTTCCAATGAGAAGGACGATTTGAATGACCCGAGAAATCATTGTGGCACAACTCATCGACAGAATATCATAATAAAACAGCAAATTGCTTTGGGGAGGAATCTAAATGCAAGATCATCGATTTATCACCAGTCGTCATCAGAATCCTCGTCATCTTTACTTCGGATTGTCTTTTTTGAGCTTTTCCCTATTTTCTTCAACTTTCCTCCCTTTTCCGGTAGGCCCGATGGACCATCGTAATCGATGACTCCGGAGCTGAAGCACAATTTCATTTATTTGTGGGAAATGCACGAAAATTCACTACGACATCCGAGAGGGGTGCGACGGTTGCCATTAAAAAAATTCCCCAATGACCCTTCTGTCGGCTTTCACTCTTTCAGCGTCGTTCACCTACATTCGCGTTACTTTGAAGCTTGAGCAAATAAATCTGTGCAAATCTTTTCCCCGTTCGGGTAAGAAAAATGCCCATCTCCTCCAACTAAATAAACTTGGAGGTATTACCTCTACCAATGTTCACCTAATTTTCCCTCAAATAAATCCTTTTTGCTGCTCGAATCATCGGAAAATGAAATGTCGATTTTTTTTCCTCAGTGGTTCTCCCAATCCGATGCATTTCTGGAGTGCGTCCCTAATTAAAACAAACAAACAGAAGAATATGGAGAATGTATAAGTTAGGCTGACCTTGTCCTTCTATTCTTGGATGTGTCAATCTATATTTCTATTATAATGATCTTCTAAAGGACAAAGGCCCAGCTTCCTTTCCAAGCATCCACGACTATAAAGTTCACCTTCGGGAGTCAGAGCTCTTTACCTGTCCCATCTCACCACAAACCATCTCCCGCATGTACCACCTGTACGCTCTATATGCACCTCAACATGCAATAAGTATCTGTCTCGAAATGTTACAGACTCAGAATCAGCGTCAGCGTTCCCCCGACGGCTATGTAAAACCTGATAGAAACCTCTGGAATTTTTGAATGAACACGACAGTTAATGCGGAGCGGCAATAATGAGCGAACTTAAAAGAAAAGGAAAGGAAGAGAAAATACCGTGCCAGTCTCCACTCCAGAGTTTCCGTTTTGAACTCATCAGTACCACCTAAGTCGTCGAAACCGCGTATGTAATCAACTGTCTTCGAATCGATGATAATGCATATCGTAGGAATCACACGAATATTGAGTCGTTGTGTTAAGAAAGGAAACTGCAAATATATACTGCTAAATGACGTGGTGCTAACAAAGATGTTGTGAGGTTTTGCACTGCAAAACAAAAATTCAAGAGACGAGAGCTGTATAGCACGTACCTTGTACCATCAATTTGAATATCCAGAAAGTGGGTTCGACCAACTGCCTTCTGAACGTTTTCCTGCTTCTGATTCTCCTCCATATAAGTAACGGTGGGGATGAATGCCTCCATAGCACGATCATGGGAGCCCTTCATTATGGCACATCTAATATGATGATGCTAGCCAACTGATCATTAACCGTTTATGAAATATTCAATAACACGTTTCCAACTCATCACAGGAAACCTCACACTAGGCACATAGAGACCAAATCCCCCTGATGCCTATCTTTGATCGACCACAGTGATATCCTTAATAATGACTTAACTGCCCAAAGGTAAGTAATGTCAAATATACACTGATTTGCTTCCGCAACACAGGTGAAATAAGGAATAAAAACCACAAATATTTAAATCCACTCTATTAGCACAATACTTCGTTTTCTTAGGGCTGCTTGCATTTGTAGGTTCCCATACCCGTTTGGGCATCTTTGTTCCCCGACAGTCTCATCATTGCAATCATTTAAGCTAAAGCTATGAACTCCAACGGGCATAATATGCGCCATGCATTAATCATCTATACAAAGCTCCAATTTGCCTCATCAACGCTGGGGTCATTACCGGCACCTAAACGTAGATAAAAATTTGCATGCGTTTTGCAAATCAGTTGGGCTCATTTTTCAGTGTGAAATAAAAATCCGATTGTTTTATAACTTGAATCTCTCATTTGAAGCTTTCAATAAACCTTAAAATATATATGTAACTGGCTCTGCTATAAACTCTTTTTGGTAATTTACTAGTTAATCTTCTGTAAGAACCTCACCGAGGTACACGGCTGCTAATTTCTAGTTGCGATGGTACAACGGTGACATATTATTTTGTGGTACCATAGCACTGATTGAAGGCTAACTGTTAAAAGATTTCATCCAAGGGAGAGGAAGAAGGTGTCGCGGTGGAAAAAAAAAGCCAGGGAAGGTTCGAGCTTTTAAGATGGCTTTCTTCAAAAATTTTAAAAAAAAGCGAAAATCCGATGCAAGTTTCTTAGCGCATACCTGCAAGATACCTATCAGCTAATCAATTAGACTACACTTCAACAATGCAACAAAATCCTCGTTTATTTATTTACCTCTTCCTTATGCGCCTTTTCTATACTTTTGAATCATATGAACAAAACCTTTTCGGCATTGACACGAACAAATCGCGTCTCCATATGTTGTGATGCGATCCTCTTCAAATGCATATCGACTATTTTGCAGCGATCGGTAGATGGACGGAAAAAATGTGCGACGAATCTGCTCGACTTTTTAGTTGCTTCAAAGAAGGAACGCTCATCCGGTAACTCCTCGTACTCGCCGTGCCCTTTCAATAACCACTCCTGAACAAAACGAAGCAAATCATTCCTACAACACTGATTATATCGATATCGTTCTTTTAGTAACGGAAGTATTCTGACAACTGCCACCACATGCATGCCATAACATTATTACTTTTGTTATTTTATTGTTACTGTTATTATTATTAGTACTGTTATCATTATTACTATTGCCAACATTACTATATTATTATTATTATAATTTCTAGCGAGGCTACACAATAGTTAACCTTCCAAGTTTCGTCGATGTAAGAGCTGCCTACTGACGACAATCAAAGAAGAATATTTTTTGAAAACCCCATTAAAAGTCATTTTGCATGGAATGGATTTGATGAGATTATCACAGGAGATGGGTAAACAAGGTGTAATCGTGAGGTGCAACTTCCCCGAACAACAGAGAGGGGGAATGTTGGAATATATTGGAAATTGATAGTCATAAGATAGTATGAGAGAATCCACGACATCCCACTTTCACAATGCAAAACACAGATTATCCCCACTCGAAAGAACACTGCACTCTAACTTAAACCGCTAGAAGTGATGAGGCACAAAACCTGTTGAAGTGTTGGACGGCATCTTAAGTGTGAAAAAAGCTTCAAATTCATGGACTATAGGGGCAATAAATGACGAAATAAAGTATGAATAAATTTTAAAAAAAAATCCAATCATGCAAAAATATAGCTGCGGAAGTTGATTAATAATAGACGAACTATACAAAGTGGTAGAGCCCATGAATTCGAGGAAGTGAAGCGGGTCCTGTGTGGGATTCTAAAACGAACGAACAAATATGCTATAAAGAGCAACATTATGGAAAAACTTGACGATAGAATAACATCGAAAAATTAAGGAACTTTATTGACGTCATTTGTGAAAGATTGTTCTCTGCAGAGCGCAAATAATTCGTGGTAATTGTTTAGATTAGATGCATGTGTGGAATTTCAAAAGTATTCGAAACGACATCAAATTTCATGATATATGTTACGAGCAAAAACATCGAAAGGGTTTTTTTTTTCATCAGTTCGGATGCTCAGAGAGCCGCTAAATTTCATCACAACGGTTTAATAGAAGCGTATTGCTCATATATTTGACAAGCTCGAATTCGCTCCTCTACGGCTCCAGCATTCCAACTTAGCGACTCTTCGACTCCATCGCCAGAGCAAGTACACATATAAACAAAAAAAATCATTTCATTATTCTACGCACAACGCGGTGAAGTCTGGTAACGATTTGAGCATCTTTCAAATCTTCGATTGTCTTGATCATTGCGGTTGTAAATAAGTACCTGTTTTTCGAGTTGTTTCTTCTTAATTTCTTGCATACGTCTGCGGCGAATTGCCTCGAGATCATCCTCACCAAGGTGGTCCATCCTCTCCATTTGGTGGTCTAACTGCTCCTCGACGACGGCGGCAGCTTTCAAGAGCTGCTCGCTCAATACTTCCTGTACAGACGACGCCATTCCACTTTTTCAATGCTCTGAAATGATTCGTTAAAGAATTAAATTTCCCTGTGCGGGTCGTTGAATAAATAAATAAACATCGGCTTGATCTCATCTGAACGATGAGGATCATGGAGATGTAAACACGAATCGGCGATTACCGCACTGAAGTATGTCTTCGAATCTACTGGCAAATATCTATTCAGTGCATTATAATGGTGCGGATATAAAACGCCATCCTTGACCACGCTTACTCATATATAAGTAAAGTCTACCTATATAAACAGAATATAAAAAAAATTTGAATACAACTCACCGACCAAGCTATGTAATTAGAAAGTACCAAAGATATAAAACCGAAATTGCTAATAGAAGTGAGATCGGAGACCGTTGGTCGATTAAAGTGATGCATATTATGCAAATATGTTTATGGCAACGCATTTGGTAGAAGATTAAACTCGATGATATTATTCAAAAATAGGCCTCTTGAAGTAATGAGGCATTTTCAAATTTATGGTAGAATACAGTACACTATACCAAAATTTGTCGGTTAAAAATAAACCGCACGCCAAAAATTGGTACTATTACATCACTGGTGGACTGCGAAACTGTAGATTTTCCCCATATATCATATACCTTAAAGCAAACGTGTAACACTTCAGGAGCATCTTAAAGTTGGTCCTAGCCATAATCAGTCCATTCAACTACCGCGCGGAATAAAATTCAGGAAGGAGAAGATACACGGAACTAAGGCGAATAGGACAAGCTTAGATTGTGATCAGGTAAACAGGCTGAAAAGGTGAACGATACAGGTAAAACGTCTCTCGAAGAAATCATGGCAAGTTATGAAACAAGAATATGCACAACGGCAGATGAGGATATTCAATCAATGCTGGTGAGAACCGGCTCACATTATAGTGACCCCCAGGGCGACACTGCATATCAATCACTTGTATCGGTAACGCAATCAACACACACCACCCCAACTCGTAAAAAAGCGTGTATCAATAAATGCCAATAAAATGACTGCGGATTTGGTTGTGTGAACTCCGTACTAGAAGACTGAACTAAATTACTCAAAAACTGCCCGAAATAGTAGTCTGCGGTGGTCCTCAGTGGTCACTTTTCCCTTGCGGTGGATTGCGAGTTGAACACCTATGCAGCCCACGTTTCACTTGGCAGGAGCGCCGGGCATTTTCATTCTCTGCACAGTCCCATGTCTTCCCGCCCATGTATGTGGATCAAGTCGCAGCTATAGTGTTCTCACCCATATTACCCTCCCCCCCTCTCTCCTCCCAACCTCAGTTCTTCAGGGAGGGTGTCATTGGGATTCATCCCGCATCACCTAAACCACATCGTTTGACTTAGGTGAATCGCCGATCTCCATTTGCAGTTCAATGAGAAGACTTCAGGACTTTTTAAACGGGGTGATCCACGACGTTGCAACTTCGCACTTCAAACGCTGCGAATGCTCGCAAAGTTCATTCCGTCGCAAATCTTTTGTGCTTCTCTTAAAGCGCAAAAACGATGGAGGGAAAACATTGCGAGGCGATGAAAACAGTGGTGGGAACGTTTAATATGAGTCCTTGGCCATTTTCTTATCTGGCCCAGCAGCACAGCGTGTGTGTACTACTGTTGTACGAATGTGCAGTTACTTTTGTGTAATCCTAGAATTTATTTTACACTACTGCGGCGTAGATATTCAATGATTTCTTGTGCGTTCTTAAAATGGCTGCCTTTATAGTGGTGTGATTGTGCAATGTTTTACTGTGCGATGCCATAACATCATGTGGGTATTGTTGTATTGTTGGCGGTCATTTCCTTGCGTGGCTGTATGGGCGTGAGCAAATCTGTGGCCTCATGGCCAGACCCACGATGGAACCGTGGCCTCATGCACGCCGGTTCCGTTTCCGGACATACTGAAGTTCATTTACGGCATCGGCTGTAACAATTGAGGTGGGATTTTTTTTTTCAGTAAAAGAGCAAGCAACTCCAACGAGGGCGATATGACAAAAATAATGGTTGAGAATCTTTCTCGTATAACGATAGCGCTATGGAAAAAGCACAAGAAAAAAAAAGCATTTAATGTATTGTTAAGAAGAGCTCTTCGTTTTTTAAGCGCTAACTTATCATGTTGCTTATGGACAGATGCGCCACGGGTTTGGACGAATGCGCCAGTGGTGTTCCGGTGCTCTATAAGAACTTTGTCCGCAAACCAGAGTAACAAGTCAGCGCTCAAAAATAATGTGAAGCGCAGTTTTCATCACGTCAAAGTCTATGCTGCAGTAAAGCTGCAAAGCGTGCAGGAAAAGGACATTCATGCATCGGGCTGCGGGGACGGGCCACTGTTCTTCATCCTCTGTGATATGGGCTGTGGATTCCTCCATTTGTGTCACGAGGACCAGGATTTCCCCACTCTCGTATTGGGCCACGGATTACCCCATTCAGACTTTCTGGTATTATTTTATAGCAGCAGTAGTAGTATAATTTTTATTCATAGGGGAATAAAGGAAATCGCTTTTGAACAACAGAATAAACATACCCAAAATGCATATGCAAATGAAGTAGGGCGAGTCAAATTTGCATATAACTACACACATTGTACAAAGCTGACATGCACAATAAAATAGGCAGCGAAACAAAGTAACGAATCAAGCACATACCCACACCACGATAATAGGTAATTGAAAAAAAACAACATCTTCATACGTCCTTGAGAGATTTAATATGCAAATTAGCCTGTTATCTTATTTTGCTAGCAAGTAAATATGCGAAAGAATAAGCAGGTGGTGTTGTAGGTGAAATCCATACTAAAAAAGAAGATTTGCATATGAAGGTTGGGTCGCGCCTACTTGAACACACCTGGAATGTGGAGACATTTAACACTTCGATAGTTGCATTAAGGAGTTTGTTGTCTCAAGATGAACATAGAATTCTTATCGTGCAGGTTTACGTCGGAGGTATAGATTGTGGCTATGGCGAATTCCACTCATAGTAAATTCAATCGTACTAAGAAATCGTTCCACCTCCTTAGGGCACTAGATGAGACGTGCTTTCAGATGAAAATATTCTAATTAGCCCCAAGGTCGAATCAAGGTTTTATAGTCTTCTTGTTAGGGTCCTTCGCAAGTCTCGAGAAGTGATACGAGAAAAAATCGTTAAAGCGAATCTCATAAAGAAATTATGATGGCTAAGCAATAAGTATTTCTCAAGTATAGGACGACAATATATAATATAGGCTTATCAATAATGTTCTAGGCTCTTATGTTTCGATACCTTTAGAATTCAATTCGATTTTCGAAAAATTTGCATATTTGCAAATTTGCATATTCCAGTGACAGTTATTGATATCTTATCGTTGTTTTATTGCAGAATGGAATCGTTGTGATGTAGTTTAAGCAAGTAATCGATTTTCTTGCAGGAAAAAAAATCAGCTGTTATTCGATGAGTGAAGCAAAAAAGGTTACATCACTCTATCGACAGATTTTACGACTAGCAAAAAATTGGAAAGCGTTAAATCCATCGGAGACCGAGATTGAGCGACAATCGATCAGAGACGAAGCTCGCGAACTATTTCGAGCTAATGCTAAGGTTTTTCTCTTCTTTTTTCGTTATATTTATTCAACATTATTTTTATCATAAAGTCGTAGAATCTTCAGTAGACTTTAAAAAAAAATGCGACCTTTATATCAATATTTCAACTCAAAATATCAAAAACTCGGCAGCAGTTTTCAACGCGAAATGTCAGTGCACTAATTATCTCACTAGTCTTTTGTTTTCTAACGGAATTTCCTTATTTTTTTCCAGGAAACCGATCCAGAAAAAATCAGTGCACTCATCCGTGAGGCTGAATCAAGGATCGCACAAGCTGAACACTATAGAATCCCGTACAAACGACCTGAATATTTGCCCCCACATTCCTCTTATGGTACTTTTCAGTTCGTTCTTTTATTTTTTTTCCATCGTCTGCTGGAATCATCATTTGTTATGATGACAAAGGATCTAAGGTTTGATGCTGTTTGATTGACTGCTGTGAAGAGATAGATAATGAGCGAATGGCATCGAACTAGGTGCATTTTAGGTGGCAGCTGGGTGTAATAAAATGGGGCGGTGCACCCTCCTTTTATCTCTTTCTTACCCCCCCCCCTGCTACCTTTAAGGCAAACAAGCCTGTATTTACGAAATTTCAGTGGGGACCATTTCCAGGAATATAAAATTTCTCGAAACCATAAGGAACTCAACTCGCAAAAATATCAGAGAACTGATTTTTAATGAAGATTTTCCAATCATAATTTGATCAATATTTGTGTGATACATAATAGTATTGGTGTTGCAGATGTCAAAATCAAGAGAGGACAGTATCGCAGAAGACAATTACCGAAACCAAAATTCCAATGAATTACCCTATTTGATCAATGTGTTCGATGAATCACCTCTCATTTTCACACCGGCATGCTATTCTCTTTCTAGCCTAGCTAGGCTGAAATATTCCAACCCTAGTGGTGGCTATTCTCTTTCTAGCCTAGCTAGGCTGAGATATTCCAACCCTAGTGGTGGCAACAATTTCAGGGTTTATAATTAAATTGAGTGCCTTTCCGCTTACATGAAAATATTGGTCAGTTTTTATGAAATATGAAAATCACTGGAAATTGAGTGCAATTCAGATTAAATTTTGAAGTGAGCAGATTTGGGGGATCGGGCATTTGGTCACTCACCACTTATGGTCGGCTAGCGATCAACATTGGCGTCCGCGGTTGGGTTTTGAGCTTTTGCATCGCGCGAATGCAATTTCATCGAGGTCTAAACTAGCAAAAGCATTCGGTCACGTCCCTTCTTCCCAGATCCTGGACTTTTAGCTCTAGGTAATCCGCTAAAATGATGCATTATTCGTTATTTAAGCAATCTTTTGAATTATTCGTATCTGGTTGAAGGGAACAAGAGAAAGGGAACGGTTACCTGCAATATTGTTATAAGCATCATCGAATGCCTAAAAGTATGGAATGTTTGTTGAGAATAAAATCCACGCATGCACGAAGAATTGCGATTCATTGCGGTACGTATAGTGCGTAAAGATGTCACTTTTGGTGTCCTTTGTTTTAGGTGCATCCTCGAACATTTCCTTCCATCTTTTCCTGCTGTTATTTCACCATATTCACTCATATTTGTGCACTTTTCTTGGCATCAAATTCAATTTTCACTGCGATTCTTTTTACCATTTATTAATCGCTTTTATTCAATCCAAAACAAATTACCCTATTCAATTGTATTCATATATTGTCGTAATATTTCCTCAACAATGTGCATTATTTATAAATATTTAAAAATAGAAATATTTCAGGTCGTTAATAATTTTGTACGTCAATATTTTGCGTGTATTCCTATATCGAATGATTTTCTGGATGAAATTATAGCCTATTTTGAGAACGAGACCAATAGTGAATGCCTCATCAATAGCGTTTTTGCGGCCGATATTTGGATTCGATTTCCTGAGAAACGTGGCTCGCACTCGAATATACTTAAATACTTAATTTCTAAGGTAATTTTGGCAGATATCCATTTATAGCTCCTTCAAATATTATTGGCTTATCTTTTTTTCGTTTCTCACCTGTTCGGTAATCACTTTGCATTACCTTGTGCGGATACAGGTATACGCTATAAAGGTGGTGGATGTGTGTTACGCATTTGGTGCTACTGGAGGATGTGGATTGTACAATTAGCCTAGAGGTGAGGTGTGTGCAATCTGTTTGGTAGAAATGGACGGATTAGGTGCTGTTATTCAAGTAAGTGGGGGATGTACGGTGCTGTTCTGGTCGATTTGGAGAGCTTCACGTTGTATAACTGGTAAAGGCAGAGGTTATACGTTGTATAATAGGTATAGATGCATTATAAACCTTTTATAATTGGTGCAAATGGGCGATGCACGTTGCATAAGTGTTGTAACTATTGTGTATTCAGCTTGAAGGTTGCCTAATCTGCAGGTAGTAAATAAAGAGTACTGCATGTTCGTGTTATACGTTTCGGGAATGAAGAGGATTCTGTAGTAGCGGTGTTATTGAAGTTGCTTTGTTGAGCGGAAGAGGGCCCATTATATTTCCGGTCATATTCAGTGAAACAAGATAACATAAATAAACCAAAACCTTTTTATGAGCCGATTAAATTGCTCTGAGATGCAGTTGCCACTTCCCTTGGGCTTAAGACATTTAAGGCTTTCAAATGCCAAGATGCCACTTAAAATGCTTAGTGGTTCTGTTGAAAATCTATCACCTCGTTGAAATCGTCTCAAGCTTTCGGTGAGAATTTACAGCGTCATTTAAGGGTTTGTTTTTGTGGGAGGAAACTACTTTTGGCAACATCATTGTACAAATGCAAGAAGATTGTTCATTTCATTGGATAAAATGGTCAGCACGTTTAGGCAAGCATGGACAGCCTTCAGTCGTATAGCAGCATATCTTTGGAAATTTGCCATAGTTGTTTGTTACATTTGATATATTCAGTTGGAGTCTACTGATAAGGTGGAGCTTTGTGATGGTTTGTATGAAGCGATTGCGAGGTCGATGAGCACCTCTGCTGAATATGGTCATCGTATCTATTTGAGTGGATCGGGTCGACGCTTTATTGTTCTGAAAGAGAGAAACGAGCAGCTGTCTTTAGGTACCACTGGACTTTCTTGTTGGAAGGTAAATCTCATTTCATTCAAATTCTTTTTTTCGATTTTTATCTTTATCTTGCGATCGCCTTTTTTTCGCGATTATTTTTGCAAGTTTAAACAGTTTTTGCAAGAGAGTTGTTTGAAGAAAAATTGATTTTCTCTGCCAGTAATATTTTGGATTGGATTTTAGAACGAATTTAGATAATGCCCACTGTGAGGATCTAGACTTGGCGGTGGCGCTGGCTGTATCGTTCGGTAATCCCTCCCCAGTGCTCCGTTGTCGAAGGATTTTTGAAAGCTCTACCCGAACTGCTTATTTCTTTGGCGTCTCAACTTCTTCCTCGAGAACAAGAAGTTGTGGTCATTTTACACTTATCTTTTCGATCTATCCTATAAATGGAGTAATTTTGATTACCTTCTAAGACAATCATAAGTAACGATGTCCTCCACATTGTCATTCATTGTAAAATGTGAGGAACCTCAGTATCTTTAGCCTGTGTCATTTAGCCTTATATTGAACTGTTCGCAATCTCGTGAAGGATTTGTCCTCGGTCTTTTTTGCTGTCTCGGGTAATTTAAACACAACATTTTGACCAGCAGTTCTTCTTCGCTGTATTCCCTGGTTGTTTTTATCGACGTGATTACCCTCCCTTACTATACGTTTTTGTATGGAAGTTCTAGAGTCGTTGTAGTGTCGGCCAGTCTGAATGCTTGTGTTGTCTGTGTCTGGTGGAGTTCTTCACTGCGGCTCATCGGAAATATTGGGAATTGAAATCGTTTTAGGTGCAGTGTTTGTCTTGAATTGTGAAACCTTTAGTTTCATAGCGAATGCTGAAGTTCCCCCTGTCAAACTTGAAGTGACGCTTATATATTATGACGAAACGTCATACGTAAATTGAAACGACGTTTCGTTGCTCCCTCACTTCACAGATCTCTCCAATTATTCGCCCTTTCGATGGTCATTCTCAGCCGAATGCTTCCAGCCGAAAGAACTCTCCGAACATATTTAGTACTCGAAGATTTTTTGGTCAAAGCATAAATTCCAACTTGTTGATTATTCACTCACCAATATATTTAAACTTTTGCACAACCAATTAAATCAGCGAACTTTAACCTTTGTATGCTAAGAAAATACCACTCGAGAAAAAAAAACTGGAAAGGGGGGGGGGGGTAGGAGAATTGGAGAGTGAGGAGGGTGATGAGAAATATGCACCTATCTGTATTACACTTTATTTGCTCAGGTTACGACGCTGTTTTCTAGGCATCATGCGACTTGACACACTATCTGCTCGGCGTTGGTGCGAGTTTCGTGCAAGGACGCAATGTTCTGGAGTTGGGTGCTGGCTGCGGACTGTGTGGCATTACCTTGGCTGCTTCCGGTCTAACCAACAGCGTTACACTCACTGACTGTAATAAACATGTTCTTGGACTCATCGAAGAAAATCTTTGCAACAATTTCTCGCAGGTTAATTAACTTTGTTCAATCTTTGTGTTGAATATGATGTAACTTCTTAAAATTAACGTATATAATGTGTCTTTGGGGTATTGCCTAGTTTCTTAGGATGTTGAAAGGATGTGAAGCAAGATATCATGAGGGATGTCTGTTTTATTATTTATAATCTGCTTGAAAAGTGCGGTACATATATTTCCTATATTTGACAATCTACATTTATTCAAATTATCTCATTTTAATGAAGAAAAACACTTCGAATATCATTAACTTTTCTTGGAAACGATCGAGAAATTTCCGATGCATCAAGTAAGCACCATAAAATTTGGAAATTCAAGGGAATTACTCGAAGAGGATATGAATTAAAATGCTCGAATTTCGACATTTCCGATTATATAAATTATATATTTGACGGTTTTATTTCTTATTGTCCACGCACCGTTTATTTATTGCACGACGATATGTTGTTGAATCTTTCCACATTTAATAATAGCAAAAATTGCTCGTTCATTGCAAATGTTTTGCTGTTTCTGAGCGAAGTGATAATGAATCAGTTTCTTTTTCTTCCATTGTTAGAAATTCGATGGCAGGAATGTTAAATGCGCAATTTGTTTGTAGGAGGTGAGGCAACAAAGAAATATAAAAGTGAACTATTTCGATTGGATGGCAAGTAAAGCAAGTGATCTGTACATCAGGCCGAACCTTATTATTGCATCCGGTTGGCAAACTTTTCATTTCTTAATTTTACTCTCACTTATTAAGTCATATTCTTATCAGTTATCCATTTGGCATTTGTTTTCATGCTCGCTCTTTCAAACGATAGTCTTAACGTTGCTGGTTTTCGCACTTTCGAGTGATATTTTCTTAGTGCACAAAGGTTAAAGTTCGTCAGTTTTAATTGGTTAGGCACAGAGAAATGCTCAGATATATTGGTGAGTGAATAATCCACAAGTTGGGTTTTCTGCTCTGTTCAAAAATCATCAAGCAGTAAATATGTTCGGAGGGGTTTTTTTTCGGCTGGAAGCATTTGGCTGAGATTGACCATCGAAAAGGGGGATGATAGAGAGGTCTTATTGAGGGCATTTTGAACGACGAATATTCCTGCATGTTAATAAGGCGATGTTGTCTATAGATGTTGTCTATGACAATGAGGTGCTGCCATCATTGGCGCATATGATCGCCGATCTGATCGAAGCTGGTGGACGTGGCGATGTTAGGTGCCTTGTTGCGGGTACTGTGCGGAACGAAGATACAATGCGTGCATTTCTTTCGGCTATAGGTGATCGAATTTTTCTGATTTTGCGTTTTATTAGATTGGAATCCCATGAAATTCAGTGTCATCCATTAATTCGATCCACTATAGTCATTGAAACCTAACTGTTGGATATATGGTGGTGATGATCCGTCGTATCGCTATATAAGCCATCCTTTTTGTCACTTCGTCATTATCCGCCTATAATTGCTAATAAAGTTGTCCTCGAATCCTAGGCCATTGCAGGACGAAACACTAACTTCGTTGTCTATCGAGATCTTCGCTGATTGGAGATTTCGTCCCAGGCTGGGAACTTTTCTTTACGTTAATTGGTGGTGATTCTGCGGTATTTTCCGATGGAAAAATTATGCACTGTTGAGACACTGAACCGCGGTTGGCCTTGGGAGATGTTTTCTGACATTTCATAGGGTATCTCTTTGCCAGCAGAACAAAATTGCTGTCTTTATTACTGTTAAACCAATGTGTTTTATGGCCAGTTTTCTGGAATTACTATAACACCGAGAAAATTACACAGATGAGCAGGTGATTGATCTCTCACTTCGATGGGGGTCTGCTGTGGTGAATCAAGAGCTCCCGCTGCTGTATTTTATTTCACAGTGATATACAAAAAAAGTTTCAAAGCAAGGAAAATTCCTAGACGTAAAGCGTAACCTCACATGCGGAAGTGACTACAGAAACTAAAACCTTTCGGGCGTGATGCCACTATCTTATTTCAGAAGCGAATGGTTTGAAGGTGGACGAAACGTTTACTTTCTCAGATGACGCATTCAGATTCGAGGACGGCCGTTGCATCGTGCATCCCTCAATGTTTCCGTTTGTTGCGACTCTTCAGTGCCCCACAACATTCTATTGGATTTCATCGGCTGGAGCATTGACGTAGTCTCCATTCATTGCTTTTATCGGCTTTATTTTTTGTGCGTTCGCTGAAAATGCGCAAAATTCTTCTTTAATAGTTCATGTGGAGGAGAAGGGTCGGGTTCGAATTCCACGTGGCGTTGTCGATTATGAATTACAGGTAATTTTTGTTTGTTGTACTGAGGAATAGGTAAAATTAGAACCGTTCCATGTTAAACATCGTGTTCTTCTCTACTATGTTGTTTGATCTGTGTTAGTATTGAATTCCTCTCTCCTCTTCCCCATCCCCCAACCCACAGATTATTGGCTACGGATGTATTCCAACATTTATGGCAAAACTGCGCCTCGTATGCTGTTTAATAGGAGTGGTAAAAATTTATTGAAACCTCAGTATTCTTTAATGTTAAAGGAGTTATTAAATTTTGAGATAAAATCGTAAAGTCTGTTCACACAACGATCATCTAAACGGCAAATGGTTGCATCTTCGCGAAAGTAACGGCCCATCTACGCTCATTGACGAGGGCTTTCTTATGTTTTCTTTACCCAGCAATTACTGCCCGAGTGCATGGCTTACTCTTAGTATTGCGAAAGTGGAATTCGTGGAATTGTGACTGCTAGCTAAGAAAGTAATAAATCCAGAAGGATGAGGTCAGTTACTAAGTTAAAAGTATTTCAATTGATAGTTGACAAATACTGAAATATTTGAGAACACGCTGCCGAATTTTATGGATTATAAGTGAGCATTAAGCATTTATTGAAGGTTATTGCCAAGGTGGCGATTCGAGTTGCACTATTTGAATTTCGTATCGCTGTTGATGTGTGCCAGATGAAACCACACTTGCTTCGTCTCTGATCTGGCTCTCCTATCATTCACGAAGAGTTCTAGCGATTTATAACAAAAGAAGCATGTGACACGATACACGCTTTTATATCCCGTGCATTTAGCCAGCAAATAAGAAAGCAGTTGAAGTAAAGCATTCGTGCCCCTTAAAAGAACCTTGTAGCTATAGCTTCAATTGTCGTTGAAGTGGAACTCCTGTTCAGACGGACAGATATAAACACCCACAGACGCGACATTGCCATCATGCACAAATTTTGTCAATAAAAGTGAAAGTAATTTACAAGTAGAAAGAAATTTTCAGTATTCCCTGTGAAGTAGAAGACGGTGATAAAATCCTTTATTCTGCAATGTCGTTGAAAAATATGTTCGGTTATGGAAGCTCCTTGAGCTGAACCTGAAGCCTAAAAATACTCTGAAGACTGAAGCCTTGAAGAAAAAACACGCTCAAAGCTGCTCACTCCGAAGCTCTCTCAACTATAAAACAACATTCCCTTATCGTTTTAATTAGAGAAATGCGACACTGGATTTTCACTTCGATCACATAATCAATTCTATCCACGAAAAACGTGGATGCTTCAGCCCTTATGTGCATCCTAAGTCGGCAATGCACTCGTTTCCTTGCAAGTTGAGCATGGGAGCATGAGGCTATGTGTCTATGCGTCTATGCTTCTCAATCGAATAAACCCACTCGCGTTGTATGTGTGTGTGCGTGTGTGTGCCCTACCGGCTGCAACTCTATGTCTGCCTTCATGACACTCCTTCCGCTTCACATCCACACTCCATACCAGACATCCGAATACGCCCTTCTTATTCATCGATCAGTTTAGTCACGAATACAACCGTTTATCGGCAGTTTATTTACAATGCTTCCATTTTTTTTTGCATTTCGTTTGGTCGAATACGACTTGAAAAATCGCTCGTCGATCTTTCAGTGTCAGTATTCCTAGAAATTCACGCATTGCATATTCTTGAATAATTTTCTCGGCTCTTGGGCATAGCTGCTGCTAGGTTATCTTTGCTTGAAGAGGGGTGGGGTGGGGGGGGGGGGGGAGGCCCTTAACGACGACGCAGTTCTGTACTATTTTCTTTGTTTTTCTTCTCATTTCTGTTGCTATGTGCACTATTTAAAATTTCTCGGATGGTATGCGTATATCGTAGAGTGAAACATTCTGCTTCTTTTGATTATCTGAGTGGACGATCGCTAAGGAACGATAGTTGAATCCTATAAAGAAGCCACTCAACGTTTGTCAAATTGCGTTCCACTTGTCACCACTCCTACCAGTTGTCAAATTGCCTTCATCAGTGCATCAGCCCCAAGCCGGTAACAAATTTGTAAATCGTTGCCCGTAGATCGACGTGAGCGTTAGTGGTCATCATCGATATACATTATATATAAGAAGTCTCATAGGCATAGTTGCAGTACTTTCTAAGCTAGAACCATCTGATATGCAAATGAACAAGCATATTAAACACAAAAAGAACGAACAATTGGGTAAAAAGGGCGCAAATGCCCGTAGCGTTCGACAATATTTCGTAAATCAAAGCAGAATGTTGCTTTCGAGAGAGATCACTTCTTCGTGGATTATGTTACATGAAACAAACATGCAAAGTTAGAAATCTGTTGCAATAAAAAATCGACGTTATCCTTTCAGCAGTCTTGGTTGAGCTCTTAATCCACTTCACCTCCTACACCTACAGTAACCATGCATACAGTATATAGAATAAGTTACCTGTACAATTTACTGCCATCACCTATAGAAGTACACACCTCTTAGACGGTGATCAGTGTTTTGGACTGAAGGCGAGTAAAAGCGACCGATCTGTTGAGTGGGTTTATGAGTCTGAATTTTAAAATATATAGATGCAGGAAATTGAATAATGAAACTTCACATAGACTCTATCATTGGAGCCATTTAAAAATTCGCCACTCTCTATCGCAGTCCATATCAATCCGTTTGCGAAGAGCGATTTTTTTTTTTTTGTTTTGAAAAAGACAGAGAATTCGAAGAAAATAAAATTAAAAATTTCAGAAATATACGAAAAATTTATATATATTTTTCAGACTTCAATTGGGTGAATAATTATTCGATAGGGAATATGGCACGAAGGAATCCACTCGCAGCAACAATCTCTAAAAATACGTTGAATAAATTCTCGAGACAAGAACTCGAAGAGGCTTTTGCTTTATGTGATTTCAATAGTTCCGGATATATACCAGTCAGGAATCTAAAGGTGAGTAAAGGTTTTTCTCAAAGAAAGGAAATCTTCATTTAAGAATCATTTCCTATTGTAATCAAATAAAGTTTGAGTAATAAATAGTCGGTATATTCATCGAGTATATTTCTAGTTGCCACTACTCGTTCATCCCATTTAACTAGTATTTTATTTTCTATGATCGCTTTTTATTGCATAGAAATTAGGATGAAGTTTTGAATTCAATTCTTTTTTAAGTAAAATTAATATATAATTTCGATCAATAGCCTAATTGGGACGAATATACTTTTCAATGAAAATAACTCAATCTGCTATTCTCAATTTGTTCTGAGCAAAGAAAATTGGTTTCGAAACCCTTCCGATCCCTCCTCCTGTCTTATTTTTGCGGCTTCAAGCGATGATGTTGCAAGAATTCATCCACCTCCCATGCAGCACTTAACTGCTCATTAGTAACGGTAAATGAAAATGATTTCATCGATTAAAATCTGTGACTAAGAGTCGCCTGAAATGAATTTTAATTTCATCCTCCACCATTTCAAGAAAGTGGGATATCGTCTCGCAGAATGTCTCGAAAATTGCATATTTATAGGTGGTGATGCGAGCTCTTGGTTTCGAACCTCGTAGCGATGAGATCCGAAACTTGACTGCTAAAATAATGGAGAACAAAGTGTTGAGAAATTCCCATCCAGGTTCGAGTATCTTATTTATCATTTCAATTGCCTACAGTAGAGGTGAACGAGGGATACGATTTTGGTGCTTCGTTGGTGAATCGTTTGGCGAAAGGGAGAGGATAGCTAGGAGAAGCAGAATCTCGATATTTGACCAGAAAGAAAAGATCACCTGAGACTTGAGGTTCTTAGCGTCAGAACATGTTTAGCATGACCTTAACAGATCAGTGACATGGTAGAATAACACGTTGGATTTGTTCAAGCAAAGAGGACTTCAAGGTATCATATGAGAGAAATACGAGTTCTCGAGTGCTTCCATTACGATCAGTTTACAGGAAAAAAGACAAAGCTAAATGAAAATTGCCGTTTATTTTCTGATATACAAAGAACAAGGAATTTCTCCAACAAATCCTCTACTAATAGTTACGAAATAATTCACTGATAGAAGTAAGAGGAGCAGAGTTTAGATTGTGTTGGCATTGATGAGTTGGCTGATTTGTTGGCCGACAAAATGGATCAACGCGATGGCATTAGCGAGATGCGTGCCGCATTCCAACTCTTCGATAGTGATTCAAAAGGTTTCATCTCTGTTGATGATTTGCGTAAAGTTGCCGATGAACTCTCAGAAACCGTTGATGATGAACAACTTTTGGTAAGTCACTTATATTACTCAAGTGTAGTCTCTTAATTAACTCGTTAGCGTAATAGAAATATGCAAATTAAAATGTTTTGAGGTGTTATTCACCTGCTATAAACCTTTATCTGAGTCATGTACAGTATTTGAGCATTTTAGACTTTATTCACATTATATAACTCTTCATTTTAATAAAAAGTTGCCTTATTCCATCACTGTTATTCTAATTGTTACTGCAAATGTCATTCTCTTTTTTCGGGAGGAGGGGGGGGGAGGGGGAGAATGATGAACGATACGAAGGCACGATGAACTTTAGTCCTTTGGAGTACAAACAATTAACAAATTACTTCATGTTTGTAAACAACGTTTAGTGGATGTAAATAATCCGATTGCTGCAATGTCATAGGAGGTAAAAATCTCAATAATTACGAATGTTCTGTGTTTAGTGGGGCTGCATTTTATGATTGTCGTTTTCGATTTGCAACTAGAAACCGCTTGACATATGTTGACTGTCCGATCGCTTTTTCCCATTTTCGTAGTTATGAGTGATCCTGGCCATTTTTTTTTTTTGCAAGTTTTACTTCCTAACCTCTAAAGCGAACTTTGGCTAGATTATACTTGGTAGTTTTTTTCAAAATATTGGATGTCTGCTTAATCGTAAATGTTTCTTCTATGGTTTTATGGCGTCCAAATAAATCCTTTGCTGTATTATAATTCATTAATTAAAGCAATGATATTATTGATTCGAAGCTTTATCGGATATTGCAGGAGATGATCAATGAGGCTGATTCATGTCATAGTGGTCACGTATCAGAAGCCGATTTCTGCGCCATTATGAAGAAGACGAGTCTCTATTGAAATATTCGACGAACTTCCAATCTCTTATAAATTAACTGTATACAAATGATCTCATTTGAAGCATTTTATGAATATATACATATTCACTGATAATAAACGCACAACATATGAATTTCACATCTTCCAACCTTATAGTACCTTCATTTTTATATTCAGACAAATTAGAAAATTTACATATAGCAAATTTTTTGCATAAAGCATAAGAGCAAATAAAGAATAAACACGAAGAATTGATTGTTTCATAGATGAAGAAGGGAGTTCATTGATTGAAACTAGAGTTGTCTGTATAGAAGAACGAACAAATTCAGCAACACCGATCGTAATTAATAGCGGACAGGTTTGTGTTGGTTCTGCTCAGGTGTATCCGTATTTTGCAAAGGTGAACAGCGTGATTTTTGAATATTTGCTCACTAATCAATCGTTGCTTACACAATTCATTGATATACCGTTGACGTCTTTGTCGATACAATATTCTTTGCTCTAAAAGCAATTCGTTTTCTTCGATGAGCTGAAATTCATTGAAAATTTTCGATTTCGATTATTAATAAAACGATATAAACAATGGTATACTTATAGTATAAATAGAAGTGGCATAATTCTTGTTGAATATCTCCAAAAGAACTAAGAGAACATAGGATATGATTGTCATTTTTTGTAAATGAACTGAAATCAGCCATAATTTTTTTGAATTTCGACCATCAAAAGAATCAACTTTTTATTGATAGACATATTATTTAACTTTATATCAGTATTAAAAGTAATGATTAAGTTATCGTAAAGGGAAATTTGGCCGACTGTCAAATGTGAACGACGATTGAAATGATTACGATGGAATAAATTTGAAAACAATAAAGAAGGCTATCATAAGAAAAGATAAGTGTGGTTATTACGGAAGCCCAGAAGGGATTTTAAAAGCGTTTCGAATTCGTCTCCTAAAGGCCATCGCTTTATTTGCCAGAATAAAACGGTAGATAAATGTGATCTCTAGAAATATTGTCTTCATTACCTACATAATGAGATTAATCTATGAGGTAAATCTGAATTAAAGCAATGCATTTTTTAAAATGAGATGAAATATTTGCATATTATAAAAATTCTTTAATTGCGTCAAAATTTCTAATAGAAGAATATTTTTTTCGATAGATTTGAGATAAAAGTAAATTTATCGCACAATTAGCGAATAATTAAAAATGCTTTATTCTCAGCTGAATTTATTTAATACGAATGAGATTCACATTTGATGCTTTCAATTATTGTCATTATTGAATATATTTTCTTATGAGTATGGCTTGGCGCTTGATTTCACTCACCGCTTTAAAATTCGTGTTAAATAAGGAAATACTACCTGAGCGCTTAATCGGCGAACATAAAGACAAACTTGTATGAGGTATGGGGATAGTGTATGATGGGGGGGGGGGGGGTAGGGATGCGCGCAAATTTTGCATTGTGGGGGTGGGAAAAAGCGAACTGGGAGGAGGGGGATTTCAGTCGCTTTTCGGTGAAAGCAGATCTTAGCCACCGCTTTCTATGGATCGTTGTGTACGTTCTGTTCGAAGTTCTTTTCGCCAGGCGGATTCTGCAGGAAAAGATCTACCTGGGATTTGTTTTTTTTTTTTTTTGATAGCAGAATCACACTCATCACCTCTTTAGGATTATGTGAAATGATCCAGAAAACCTCGAAGAAAACAAATACGTTTAATGTAATGCACATAATACGTTCACTTACCATCTTAATGAATGTTTCATATTCTGTATGACTAGGATAAGAAGGTTTGTTCGAGCGGAAATCGCCGCTAATCACCGCATCTTTCGCCTCCTGTAATTAGAAAATCGGGAAACGATCGCGTAATTTGAAAGTTTTTTGGGTCGATAGACTCTAGCAAGAGAGCTCACAGCTGAGCAATGTGTAGTTTTCTTTTTGTCTCGTACTTCGTATAGTTTTTTAAATGAAGCCATGTTATATTGACGTATAGCTGCAATTGACTTGTAATTTTTTGAGAAGTTGCGATTTTGGCGTTGTATTGGACCTTAGAGTGGGGGAGGGGAGAGGTCGGGAGAGGGGATGGGGGTGGACGAGGCAACCCGTTTCTTCTGAAAAGAGTGGAAGTAGCGAAAACAACAGCGCCTAATAGGAAGGGCTCACATAAAGTTTTTGAGTGCGGCTTTCCAGATTTTAATGGAACGGATGGTACAAATTACGAGAATAGTGGTCAATTTTCGGTGCGTTTTCGAAGCGGATATAACTCGAGAAAATTGACGAGGAAGCGACTCAAATCCTTTTAATATCCTTTCAGGTGGAAATTTTCCGGTACTCTAATCCCGCTTGAATTAATGTCAACTTCCAAACGAGTAATAGATGACCTATGAACTCGACAAAGCCAATGTTTTCAACCAGAATTTGCCCACTTGAAGCCCTTGAGGCAAACCAACACTTTGGATTTGCCGTATAAGAGAGACCTCGGCAACTAACAGATTTAAAGCGTTGAAAAAAAGAACGATTCAGATAGAAATCGGCCTATGAGATGAATAAATTCATCTGATATACGAGCAATATTCTGCGTTATTTAATAGGTAAAAACGAGACGCAAGTAAAAGTATTTCATCAATATTACCATTCATAGAAGACATTTTCATATTTGACCATCGTTTCGATGACTCTATCATCGGTTTAAACCACTCGATAGATGAACAGATTTCAAATCGAACCTGTTGTTGGGTTGACCGAGAGACGTTCGCATCGGAAATATTACTTGTGGAAATACTATTTGAACGAGGTATTCGAACAAACTTCAACATAACCAAGTGATGTAGGCTGCTTTTGCGATAAGCATGCTGGTTGCCATAGTAACCGACAGGTGTTTTGCGATAGGTGGCGGTGGAAATTTCCCTTAATAATGAGGTCTTGAATATCCTTAATATAATATGATATAATATTGTATATGCATATTAGATATTATTACAATCATCAATTACAATACAATTTACATATTTGCATACAATTTACTTTTTTCTATTGCATTTAATTACAATTTATAATTATCAAATTTACAAATATTAACGAGATAATATTTAATGATTCAATATATGACGCATAATTTATTGTATCACTTTCGCATTGCAAATACCATTTTTCGTGTGTCATTTTGATGATTCCATACATTCATCGAAATAGGCGAATTTTTAAATGCTATAGTGCTGTAACGTTTGATTCGTTGATTTGTCCCTTTTTCAATGGTTGCATTGGCGCTAGTCGTTTATTTCCTTTTGTTATTAATTGTTTTATGCATATTTTAATGCAATTTATCATTTCGTTGCGATCAGTGATACGTTTGTGGTGTGATTTCCGTATTGCTTTCTTTTAAGTTTATTTTTACTAAGTAAACTATTTGTTGGAACGATATCTATTTGAGATGAATTGGAATTTATTGAGTGTTTAGATGGCAGTTATTCTTGTTGCTTTTGTTGTTTAAGATTTGCTCAGCACACATCGTATTTTGTGTTGCGGAGATGAGTCTGCGCAAAAATGGTTGATCGATATCGGGATCGGTTTAGCCCGTTACCGTCCGGGAATCGGTTAAGCGTAGACTCAATTTGAGACTAGCAACAAAGCAGAACGTCGAATCAGATCGCCCGACAGGGAGACTGTGTTTGACCTTATCCCTGATGGCTTGAGTGGAATCTGGTCCCGGTCGCACAATGGTAGTCGGCAGATAATTTGCACCACAAAACGTTAAATAATCTCCTATTGTTATGCATCGTCCAGTCGTTCGAGTCCTTCCTGAGAGCAGAACTCTCGTTTATTTTCTTAAGCTGTATTCAAATGAGGGTATAGCTATAACTCTAAAGCAATTGAATTGCGGTCAGGAGATGATGTTCCCGGTGGAATTGGTCGTGATGCGGCCTCTATGGAACAAATGAAGAAAGAAGCAGCACTGAAAGCAAAAGCTGATCTTACAGCATTCATATTATTTGGTTTCGCTATTGAAGTAGGTACGTAAATTTCGTTTTTTTCCTTCATCATGCTCATTTTTTTCTTATCTATTTGGCTTTTTTTTTGAGTTGAGTAGTGCATAGAAACCGCCCACTTATTTAATATCAGTGACGGATTACGGACAGAGGAGAGGGAACGGTGACAGTGATAATGGCAAAAAATAACTCGAAAAATTGACTAAAGCATAGGGAACTTATTTCCGCCACGCATAAGAAAATGTTTCGAAATGTCTCATCGCGTTAAAGCATGCTGTACCATTGACAGGCAGATGAGGAACTGTGTATGATTCCATCTTCCTCGTTTTCCTTCCTATGTGACCAAGTGTGAGGGTAATGGAAGAAGTGGTCATGCAACATGGCGTTGCCTTAATCGTGAAACGTAGTGCCTTAATGGATTTTAGGCTGATCATAGCTTGTGTGCTTAGTCGGGTCGCAGTGTTGTATTAATAAAGAGCTCGGTGCTGTCATATTCAGGCAGGTTTTTCTAGTAGCTGAAGAAATCCGTCACCAATTTCGCTTTACTTAATAATACGCTGGTGGAATATTTACGAGGTGAATATGGAAGGTTTTCTCATCCACAAATAAGTGAAGTTACGCTATGAAATCGTTCTTTTGAATGGAACTTGAGTGCGTGCTACTGTTCGATGTTTCCGATGTTCTGCACTAAAAGTAATGACGAATGTGTTGGTGGGTGCACGGAGAGGGCGACGAATTTCCCCTTTGCTCTTTTATCAATGCGCACAATAAAATAACGACGACTATACACAAAATAAAACATATTACGGCTTCCCTTCAATATAGCGCGTTCCCACGCGGTGATACCCAAAGGGGTTGTGTGAGCCTGGAAATTTTATTGATCTAGAGTGAGATAGGAGAACTATGAGGAACTATTCTTGAAGGTCCTGCAAGCCACAGTGGATTATGCTTGACTTATGGGAAGATGACAGTCCTTAATAAGGAGCCTTGTCGATTTCCATTTGAATAAGGTCATTTGGGACGTTCATTGCTCCCATTTCAGGCATGTATGCGAGGAAATGCCAACGTTTTATTGCATGGTATATTAGAAAATACAATTTCAGCAACATTGACAAAATATTGTGTTACTCTTCATCTGCTCAATTCCATGCTGAGTTTCGTTTGCGTTCTTAATGAGCTCTGAACTCATAAGCAAATATCGGGGGGGGGGGGGGGGGGTAATGGTTGGAGTCCATTAGTCGTTAAGCATTAGGGACTGTCATGACTCAATAAAGGGGTGAGGAAGTTTTCGAATTTTGAGAAGTTATGCTATTTTCGCTATTTTCACTAAGAAAAGATAGTGCTTATATTTTTGTAGTCTTGGCGAACTGCTCGACATCGAAGAAATTTTCGCAACCTTGCCTTATGATTCTTTACCCTACTGCGGCACATTGCGACTTCGCCTTTCCTCTCTCCTTTCCTAAGCTTATTTTTCCTATTCGTCATAATAGCAGCATTTAGTATATCAAAAATTGAATGTATTTTATTTCTGCTTATTTGCAATCAATTTCCATTCGGCAGTGCAGCATGTGGTTGCGATATCCAAGCACTAGAACAATTGCGCCTCAAATCGTTGGCGGAAGAAAATTCGTTTCATATGGGAAAGCTTCATGGGAGAAAAAATCAAGATGCCGCAAAACATTCTGAATCCCACTATTGTCCCTCTCACGTTTGAACTTTTTTGCGAGATGTTTAAATGACCCTCTGTCTCAAATTCCAAACTGCAATACTCACGCGAGGATAGCTTTTCCCTCATTCTTTTTAAATCCACTTTTCCTGTAGTTCACCCCTTTAAATCCAGTTTTCCTGCAATCCACCCCGCCCTTCTAACCACCGGAGTTCGAACACTCCTTCTTTAATCAACATCCATCCTACTATTTAGCTGCTGCACTAACGAGTGTTACATTTCCGAAGGAAATGATTCGAGCGCTTGTGATATTTTGAAATGAAATAGACACAGTTGGTAATGAGGGCAAAAAAATTGATTGTTTATTTGTCTGCTGAGGTGTGTGGGCATGTTCATTGGTCCATATGATAAAGTCAAGAAAAGTGCCAAAAGAGTGCGGCTTTAGTTTTATCTCACGAGATTAATTGGTCATATAAACCGACGGCGAGTGATGAAAAGCTCACAGTGGCATATTAGATAGTCCAGCTGATCTGAGCGATGAATCAAATCGACGAACAATTCGTTTTTTTTTTCTTTTTTTCCGACTATCGGCACAGTAAAAATCCCACATCTTGCAAATTACATGGGGACTTTAAGACATTTTTGAACTTTTGAAGTACAGGTGTTTCTGTAGTTGATTGATAAACTTAAGTGTTGGTATAGAATTACGTATATTGAGTACATTAGGCCTAGCAAATTCAATAACTCCAGCATCAATAATTCGTGGCAATATTTATGTCGATTTGCTTGCCTCGTCCTATACAACGGCTTATTTATATTTTGGCAGAGGGAACTTGTAAGGGCGGCCGTAATATTTCAATAGTTTTACACTCATGGGAGTTCTATGAGACACAATAGTCAATTTCTTGAGGGAATATCTGAGACATTGAAAGAAGATCGATGGTTTTGCTCGCGCAATTTTCTAAAGTTTCTTCACACGTATTTCACTCAGAATATTTTCTTATAAATTACTTCGTAGTAATTTCAAGTGAAAAGTCACTTGTGCATTTCACTCAGTAAAATGCAGCATAATGTAGTTAGCGAAATCTTCTAATTAATTAAATATAACCTGAGATAACATCGCAGTGGTAACGTTTAACGCACCGTATAACCTGAAATAGCATCTCGGATGTAACATTTGCATTCGATAGGGAGTAATAATCGTTCAGTAATATTCTCTCGTTCAGTTGTAAGGTTAGTGATTCAGAGCAACTGCTTACGAATGAAATTGCAGTAGGTATTCCAGAGTTATTGTAAGATGATGAACTGTTCGAGTCAGTGAGTGGCTTTCCTTTTTTTCTAGGCAGTGGTGATCTTTGATTTCCAGTAGATCAAATGAAAGGTTAAACTAGGAGGTTTATTGATGGAACTGTTAATTTTTGATGGTGCGAGTAGTGGTGCCATATTTGGTGGCTTTTATTTGACCTTATGTAGTAAGGGACGAAGCCATGGAAAATCACCTGGGAGGATTTTTGTGGCCAATATAGTCGACACCTTGTTTGTGTGTTACTATTTTTAGGATTATTAAAACTGACTCACCGACTGTATATTCCTCCCATGATTAGCGATCGTTTTCAGTTGCGTTCGGATGCGTCTATATCGGTGGCATAAAGTCAGTGCTGCTTTGATCTCATCATCGTTTCCATCGATTCTCCTGTTCGATTTTCTCAGTACCACTGTATTATTGATCGATCTTATAGTTCGCGTTCCCTTGGAAACTCATCGAGTCGTCCCTTCCCGCTGTCTCATTTTCTAAGTGTTTCATAAAAGTACACTGTTGAAATTAACTTGATGATTCACTTCTGGGATCGCTTTTGTATGGAGAGCATTTAGAGAAAATTGTACTGCTGAAGATGCTTCTTGAATTAATAAAATGCATTGTTTCTTTTCTTGGGTCATCTGCAAATTTTGTGGGAGATTATACTGACGGAGATTGATTAAGTTGAAGTTTGCAAATTATGCAAACGGGATTTTATTTGTCTCGGTCGTCTTTTGTAGTGAGCTTAATGAATCTTTGAAGCAAATCGGAGTCGCAATTTTGGCTAGAAATAGTGCACCACCTCTCCATCCAATTTCCAAAGATTTGAAGGGGACTGGCTTTACCTTCCCCGTACTACCATCTGTTGAGTGTTGCATGGATCATTTGCAGAATCGTTTGATAACGCTCATGTACGCTCCTCGAGAATCTCCTAAAGCAAATCGACTACACAGACTTTGGTAGGCATTTGATGATGAGAACATGATCATTGCTCACTGATGCGGGCTACCATTAAAGAATATGTGATTGACTTGCATAAGTAACACACCATTGCCACAAGAAAAATTGTTATTTCCATAGTTTTATTTTTTACGCAATGAAGGGAGTACGGCCAAACAATAGGGGTTAAGCTAAGGCTCAGCGTTACTGTCGCTGTGTGATATTCTCGAAACTATACAAGAGGCAGCAGTGTTGTATGCAAATTAAACCAATGCAACCGATGATAACTGTCGTAGTGCTTTTAACGAACAATTTTCGAAGGAATATGCCTTCACACATTAAAAAGGAAATAAACTTAATAAGCAATGAGGGAAAGGTTACGCGTGTTTTGGCTAGCAGAGCAACCACTATAGGTTTTAGAGTTAAGCAGATGTTAAAAACTTTCTGCAGAACTCACGGGAAGATTGAAAGGACGATTGATTTTAGTATGAAACAAACGGTTTTTGGTCTTAAATACTAGAATGTATGGAGCGCTTTTACACTAGAAAAAAAACTTCATTCGAAAGAGGTCGCCAAATGAAAAGTGCGCTCAAACGTTGCAATAGAAACGTGTAGAACGGTGTCGACATCGCAAAAACTGTTCGGAAATCCAGTGAAGTTGGATGACGCCGGATTTCGTTGTCGAAGCGGAAAGTTTGCAGAATTTACTTACTCTCCGACCTCTCTCACTCCCTTCCATCGAAGTCTAGGCTTCATCCACGGTCCACGCTAAGGAAATCACTCGTCTCCGGTCCTTTGATATGTGTGTTTCTAATGTTTTCTATGTTTGTAATTTGGGAAAAAATGTTTTAATATTCAAAGGGTGGGATTTTTCTATGGCAAAGCGCTGAGATGTTTGAAGTTCCGATTTATTTTCTCTGAATTGCTAGACGGTCTTCAAGGTTTCACGTTTCAGTTCTACTTTTAATCGCAATCGGTCGGTTAACTGTTCGAAGAGTTACTTCCTCAGCAAGACACTAAAGAGTTGAAGGGATCAGATTTTTGCAGCGCACCGCTAATCTGGAGTGTTTGATTTTAGTGGTTTAATAAACCACATTATGATCGGATTCTTTAGTAGTGAATCGATTGTTGGATTTCCTATAGCGAAGCACATGAGGGCGCGTTACGATCATTTCACAGGTCGATACTGTACCTACACATTCCGGGTTATTGATATGGGTACGGGTGGAAATATTAATAAAATCGGTGAAAACCACAAAGGAAAATAATAATACGGGAATTACGGGGAAGTTTTATCGAACATTTTCGAATAACAGCGGGATGTGCGCACGAATATCAAATATAATAAATCCGTGAGCGGTTGACACGATTTGAATGTTCGTTGGGAATGAGATCGGCGTAATGGGCATTTGCGTATAACCACAGCATAGCCATGTGATAGTTCAGGCGGCTTGACGCCTTTTATTGGCATTTTATAGCCATTGCCATCCTTTATAGTATGTTATAGTATTTATATGCTTTATAGTAAGTCAGGTGGTAAGTGAAGATGAAGATTAATATGATTCACTCACACATAAGGTAATTACAAACCCATTATGGTAAACGAGTAGGATTTGGATGAGTATAATAGGTATAACGAATACACTAGTAATTAAAATCGAAAGATGTAATAAGCTCATAATTCCTCCAATCGAGATCTATTTCATCCCGATCGATTAACTTGGACATGAATTGTTGGCAGTTAAAGATAATGTAAAATTGTGAGTTAATTTTTCCGGAAGTTAGTTCCGTTTCTAAAAACGAACATTCTTTAGAGGAATATTGAATATTCTTGTGAGGCTAGCCGGTTTTTTGTGGTAAAATGCAGCGTTACCGAATCGTTGTTGGTTTTTTTTTTTTAATTAAATGGGTTGAAATGCGGAAAGGCAAATCGTATGACTAACTTATATACTTCCTTCATTTTAAAACTTACCTGACCACATACCAATCAACGTTGATAGCTTGTTGCAATAAGTAAGTCATTGCAAGCATTGCATTTAATAACGAACGGTAAAAATCAGCTGTTATTGGCATTTACTATGGATACGTAATTGTGTTATAGTTGGATTGATTTGAGAATCATTACACATTGCATAGTTTTGCATTTGACGAGTGCATTGTGGTTGTGTAATTTCTATGCATTCATCTATATATGAATCTGTCTGTCGGATTGTTCCACTCGGGAATCAGTCGGCACTAAATTGCAAGATTTGATGGATGTAATATACGTCGTAGGCGGCGATAGCCTAGGCTAACTTTCTTTTTCATCAAATTAAAATCGGAAGGAGTTGTAGGCATTTAAATATGAAAATAAATTTGAAGGCACTTTAAGTCGGTTGGTTTTGGATTTTACGCCCCTTGAGTCGCCAAAAGCGCTTTTTGAAGATTTATACAATCTGTTGAGTTAAATCAAATGTGTGGACATCATTTCACCCGTTTTATCGTTTCATGTGATCGTATGGAAGTGGTTGATTCGATGAATCGAATGCAGAAACATACTTCATGCTAGCTCCGCTGGCGTGCTTATTCCCTCGCTTGATTTGAGGTCTCGTCATCATTCCATGCCGATGTTTCTAATCATCAATCGTACAAACATTTGACAATTGATGGAAAGTGCAAAATTGAAGACGTATGATGTTAGTAGTCTAGGTGAACGTTCCTGTTAGTGTCAACAGCAGTCCCTTCATCGTACCGTGAGTGTAAAGAGCAGTCCCTTCATGTTCCTATCACTGTTCCTGTCACTGTCTTCCAGTGTCGCCGTGTTCCTCCATCGAGTGTTCCTTCCCATCAACCGTTCATTTTACATATTGGTAACGATTTCGCTATGAGTAAATGTTTCAAAAATTTGTGCTCATCTAAACGTTTATTTATACACTGGCTCAAAGCGTTCTAAGATCAGTCGTTTTTTCGATAAGCTTATCCATCGTTGGTGGATTCAACTACGCTCATAGGAAAGTTTTTAGTTAGTTGCCTACCTTCTTTCCTGTCTCCTATTTGTTCTGACCTTTCATATGACGATTTTTGTTATTAACCATATTGCTCACCTGAATGTGCCCATCATTTGCACACATCTCAATACTTCCGTAACTTTATCGTGGTACTATTATTGCATGAAATGAGGTTCGATTTGATCCTGAAGGGAGTAGCAGATGATGGAGTGAATCAAAGGGATTGGAGGAAAATTGCTTTCTGAGGGCATAATAAAGGAACAAATTTGGAAGTTTGATAGGCAAATGTGCACGCAGGTGCAATTATGGATGCAATCAGGTGCGCACGAAGCATCGAGGGATGCGCACCGGTGACCTTGAAATAGCGCCAGCCGGGTGTCGCTTTGGGTGCGTGAAAAGCGCCGAACGTTGACGGCGGCTAACCGGGAGGCGTTCTTGTGGTGGTGGCAAACAAGTTCTGTGCTGGGCGCTGTGCCCAGCAACAACCTCTCATCATCATCATACATTTACCCCCCACCTCGTCATTTACCTCACTATCGTACGTCCCTCCCCCCTCGTCTTTTAGTATGAGCGATACTTGTGAGCAGCCAATCAGCGGACACAACGTCAAAAGGTTCATTCTTTCTTGCATTTAAAGCTTTTTTGACTATAATGAATTTGTAAGCCGCGCGTTGTTTTGATTTGAAATACTCATCAATTGAACAGTTGAACAAATTTAGAAATTAATGTAGGTTCGTGAGTCAGATTCGAGTTTTACACATTCATTTGGAGACTGAAATTAGGTGTATTGAATGAATTTACTGATGACGAAAGTGGTACAATACTGTTAATTTATCACAGTCATTTATAGCTGGCAACGGTCTCAACGTTAATTGCAGCGGTTTTCAATAATGCTTGAAAATTTACACACATTATATATATATATATATATATATATATATATATATATATATATATATATATATATATATATATATATATATATATATAAGTTCAAAGAAAATAAGAGAAGCGCATATGTGGACATTGCAGCATCGTGCAAAACAGAACAAAAGGTAATATGCACTTAGGAAGGAGTGATTTTTAAATCCACAACTGCTGTGGAGCTGCATTGGGGTATCCTGGAAATTAGCTCAGTTGTAATTCGGCGTGATTAAATGATGTTGCAATTTAGCAGGTTTTCAACTTCAGTATGCTCTCTCCATATAGGATTCTTCTAGTGGCTAATTTAGCTTTTCCGTATCTGCAAAGGGAGATAGATATCAAAGAATGGGGAGAGGACGAGGTAGTGAGGGCAGTTAAAGGAACGATTTAGCTTAAGCCCTCATAAGGGAAATTTCACTTGTTTAAGTTAAAGGGTCCTCGTATAAATTTTTCAAAGCAATTTAGGTTTTTAGATTCTGCAAAAAATTTTTTTGCATTCACAATATAAGTTTTCAAGGATTCAAACATTATTCTGGAGTTTGGCTCTCTAAAAACAGATTTATATGCGAAAATTATATTGATTTCGAGCTTGTTATTCGATCAATTCGACGAGTATTTATTTCACGTTTAGCTGACCGGATTGCAGTCTTTAATCGTCATAGAATTACGTATTCGGCGACAATCGGAAATTGAGAACTTGTTGTTGTTAATAAAGAACTCGGAGCTCGAATATTCGCAACTTGGAGCCATTTTTAAAACACCCAAATACTCTTAGTGACTATCTTTAAGACGGATTAATGTAAACGATGAGCAAATAAATTAAAGGAAAACGAGGAACGAGAGCGAGAAGCGTCGACGAGATGCATTCAACAAACTAATCGGTGAATTGACCACATTGGTGGCCGATGGCGATCGCAAAATGGACAAGAGCAACGTTCTCAAGTGCGCAATCACCTTCCTCAAACAAAGACAACGTAAGAGTATATAACCATTTTCTATTTCCTTCCCATCACATTATTCAATCCTCTCGTTCACTCCTAATTCTAGCTCCAATAATCGTCTTTGTTTAGCAGAATGCGTTGTAAAATTCAATGAATTCATTGAGCTCATTACGTCGTATAACTAAAATTCATCGATCTCTGAAATGAAATGAGGTTGATTGTTTGCCATTAGAGTACCTTTTAATTTATAGATCATTCTAAAATTCTAAATTTCAAATGAAATATGGAGAAAATTCGTTCCGTTATACTTTAGAAGAGAAGCAAATTTTGCTGAAATATTGTTCGGAATATTTGGAGAAAATTTTTCGCACAATTCCACACTCAATGATAGAAGTCATAATCTCATTCCTTTCCATTTTATTATTTTTGACGATTAAGTTATCTCAACGAACTTCAGAACTCTTGTTGATCGGTTTCGTGAACGATTCATTTGGCAATTGAACGAAATGATTTGAATATATGCCATATTGAGACTTTATGTGTTCATACTGTTTGGAAATGACATGAACCTAATGAAGGCTGTGGTGGTGGAAGTCCCACTGATTTCGCTGTATTCCTGTACATTTCCAGAGTTTTATAAATAAGGATTCCATGCTGACATTACTAAAGGATTTTAGAGCAAAACAAATCAATGAGCTCTTTCAAGCTCCAACTCCTAATCTGCGCTTATATAGTCTCGATCTTTTTTCCGCTGTTTTGGAGTTTGATATTGAGCTTGAGATGTGAATTGCAGTACGTGCCGAATCAACCACTGAGGATGTTTCATGCGCAATTGACACGCAACTGAGCCGTCTAACCGAATACACACCACGTGAAATCGCACGTTTATATGTGGAGGCACTGAGTGCGGGAACATTCTGCGTTGCATGCACTGGACATTTGCACCACGTATCCGCTACGTTTGCGTCTTTTTTCTCGAAAGCAGTGAGTGGTCATATGTTTTTTGTTATTATAGAATTTGAAAATTACGGTCACGAGTAATAACAAATGTTGTGTTTAAGAACAAAATGTGTTACTATAAGATGTTTCGTTAATATCTGTCATATATTGCATAGAAAATAATAAAAAACGATATGCAACGATAGAAGAACTTGTTTCTGATCCTAAAATTTGCTACGGGCACAAATTGCACGTCCTTCCTCCTACCTACCCATCAGTTATAGATATTCTTGACGTTTAAGGTATAACACAACAGCTTTTTTTTCGAATATCATTGTGTTGGAAATATTTGAGAGTTATAAGTCCTCCCTGGCATAAAATATGTTTGCACAACTTCATTAAATGCCGTCGTCATGAAATTGTTTCAAAACAGTTGTTTTCTGCAGCAGTAATTAAGTATTCGTTCATGATCAATAAACATTATCGCGTTTACATTTCTGAAGAGTTTCGTGCTGTTGAATACTACCTTAATGCCATCCAGTGCTATACCTACCTTTCCCACTTTTCGATACAATATTGATCTTTCAAGATGCTTTAATAGCTATCGTTTGTTTGCATTTGAACATTGAACAAAGTATAAATGAAACCTGTCGTTATAATATTTCATGATCAAAATAATATCGCCTAAAATGAAGTAAAAAAAGAACTTTTTGTTGTGAGCGGATACTTATTATTATCAGAGGATAGTGTAGATACACAAAGGAATATTTTAAGGCGAGCGAAATGCGGGGTATGAATTTGTTGGATTTATTGGAAAATGAATCGGCGAAACAACTGGAACAAGCACTTTCCACCGAGGTGTTTCGTGCCGCATCTGCATGCACCTCATGTAACGTTCCTCCAACTGAAGCACCTCTAGTTCGTGTCACACTTGTGACACGTCCTTTTCGCAAACGTATCCTCATGTTGGGACAACTCAAAAGAGTCTCTCTTACTCCTCCGTTACCTTCGAGCCCGGCAAACGAATCGATTCCGAAAGAAGAACCGGCAACCGGAATGGACAATGATGTTCATGCGCCTAACATGGTGAATTTCTCGTTATCTTGAGTTTTACGCAATTTCTTTCGTCAGACGCATTATACCTGTTCGGAACAAACACCTAAAAACGCAAATAAAGAATCACAGTGAACGAGTGAAAAAGCGTAACTGTTTCAGGGGATTGCTATCATTGAAATGTAGGCCATCCGATATCCGCTAAGGGAAACTGAAACCGTATTACCCGGTATAGGATGGTTGACTCTTGTTAGTGGGTATTGCCTGAATGTAGTTGAAGTTTCGCCCATAGAGGAGGAATTTCAGGAGAAATGCATTTCAGGAATGCGATATGGATGCGGCATTATGTTTGGTTGGTGTAGCACGTCCACTATGTGCACATTTCAACGCGGAGATCTCTGTTGAAACATTCAGTAGTCTGCCTCGCAGAAGTACCGCTTTTGTGATCGTCTACAATACACGTTTCATATGTATTCAAATCGACCATAAGTGTGTTTTTTTGTTTCCAATATCATTGAAAGGAAAAATTATGCAATCAATAGCGATCGATTATCGATTAACAATATCTGGATCGATTATTCTTGATTTCTTTCCACTAGTTCTGTGACAGTGTTTTCATCAATTTGCATAAATTAAAGCATTTCTTGAGCACGAAACAGCATATTAAATAAAGCATTAAAATAATTTATTTCAACGGCACGGATCTATGAAATGTCGTTCGATCGCTTTCTTTATAAACAAATAAGTAAATAAATAAAAAAGTACCTTAATTAAAAGTTGTTTTTTTGAGAGAGGGAGGCGTTAATACATTTAAAAAAAATCATTTTATTACTTACAATTTCCGGCTTATAAAAAAGTAAAATTCTTTAACTTCAGCTGCAGTTTATTGTTGGGTTATGGCCGCTTGGAGATGATGGGTACGAGTGGTTACGAATATGTCCATAGCGATGATCTAAACACTCTTGCTGATAGTCATCGAATCTGTTAGCGCTTACTATGTGCATTTATCGTTCGCTTTTTTTGATGATTTTTCTATGTTATGCAAACATAGTATCTTTTGTGAATTTCAGCAAATTTGCATATGCAAATCATGCGATGTAGGTACTAAATTTATGAAAGTGCGCATGTGTATCTCTTTTCGTTTGGCAGTTTCAGCTCTGGAACTAAGTTGTGAAATTTGATGGGCTAATCTTTACCGTAGGATACACTTTCCGAACATCTATAAAAATTTCGAGCCTGTTTTATCAGATCTTGAAGAAATTGCTGATAATCAGATGTACCTAAAAATATGCATACATTTTGCTCCCATTCAAGCAGTAATTGTAAGTGATCAGGTTGGAAAATGAAACTTTATTAGGAGTTCTATGCAGGTGATTCATTCGATTAAAATATGAGCGCATTATTGCACATGTTTTATTATGTGATTTCTTGTGTCTTGTTCCTTCTTAAGTAGGTTGTCACTTACCTTGACTTACCTTGACATACGTAGTGATGTTGAGTAATAATGTGGAATGTGGTAATTTTTTGATAAAAACCTTGGAAGGTGTGCTCAATTTTTTGTGGAATTTGTCGAATGGTTGAATCGATTCGGCCAACTTCCCGATGAAATCACCACTGATTTAAAAGATGCACCTTATGAAAATCGTTTAATTGATTTGTGAATGTATTCTTTGATAATTATTGTAATCAGAACTGATGCCATTATTACGTTCTCAGTTTAAAATAATGCAATATACGACCTTGCCACTTGTACCACCTCATGAATTGGTTTTTTTTGCACATTTGGAAGGCGTTAAGTACAAGGTGAACGATGTTTAATTAATTGTTTGATGGAGATGAGTCGTTGAATTATGTCGCTAATTTCAGTGATGCAACGAGGAGTGCATCAATTGGAAGCTCACCGACTATGTACGAAGGCGGGTCAATGGTTATGGGTGAAGTGTGCAGCCACCATTCATAACGAAAGTCCTGTTGCAAGAGTCACATGTGTCTACTCATTAACTAGCCCACGGCCACCTTCCGCTTATCATTCCCCTAGGATGCTCGGTCAACGCTTACGTTCACGAGTTGCTTCACGTCTTGTGGCTCCACCAACAATCGCCGTTGAAGCAATTCCACCTACCAGTTAGTAGTTGCGTGTTTTCCCTTTAAATGTCAATGAAGCAAACATTCCTAACTAATAGTAGAGTAAATTTTATGAATATCTTCAAAAATGGAGTCAGTTTTGAGTAGGGCACTAGAGTCTTTATTTATCAATTACCTTGTGATGATTATTCCGATTTAAGCTTTCGTCGTCGAAATTATTTGAAGACATATTTTTACCTCGACATTTAGCATCCTTACAATCAATCTCTCAACTCTTTTTTTTTCAGCGAGCATGCAGCAATCATCGAGTCAATTCACTATGGGAGCATTATGTGTTTCAACGGCTCCACTTCCGGTTGGCATCAGTAGTTGTGCGATAGTTGGCAGCGCGCCTTCATGTCCACAAACTGGTGATTGCTCATCAACCGATATGGGTAGCGAACGACGAACTCCTCTCACTTCACCTGCTGGTTTGTAATTTTTTACCGTTTCAGGTTTCTTCTTCCTCTTTTATATGTTATCACAAAAATGCTCCATCCGTTTACTCGATGTCTGAACTCGTAATATGAAGAAGTAAAGCTCAGGAGATTGAATAAGAATATGAAATGGATCAGAATCAAAATTCGCCAATTTTCGATGAGTCGGCGATGCTTATATTCCGTTCACTAATGAGAAAGGTATAAAGATTGCTATTTGAACAAAAGCGGCCAAAGATTCGATTCCATATTGGCTGCGAAATATTATAAAATTGAAGCGCGATCTCTAGTTTGCCTCTCAATCATTAGTTAATGATCCACGAATAGTTTTATATCTTTTTTTAAATCATTATAGAGGCTTCACGAGGCGCAGAAGTTGCATTAATAAATGGCACGATGAAAGCCGAGTCTAATGCTAGCGTCGCGTTTGAGGTTGTGAATACGCAACGAGTCAAACGGAAGCACACATCTGGTGGGCTATTTCAAACAAGATTTTCTGTTTACTTATTAAATATTACGAGTCTTTATTGATCACGATTGCTCATTTAATTGTTGATCCTCCCGTAGTTTTCGGGGAGGCCAAGCACCACCTTTTACACTAAGGTTGATGTGCTTTTAGACCATCCCATATTTGCTCTATATTTTAAATAAATAGGCAAATATAAATATAAATGTGAATGTAAATGTAAGTATAAATATAAATAAACAAACATATACGTATATATTTTGACTAAGTAATTTATTTATTTATATTAAGTGAACATCGGGCAGTCTATTACGCGCATTTCGTAAACCATCGCAAAAAGTGCACTATTTTAAAATTGCGCATATGCTTATGCATTAAATCTTCTGCCTCTCTCTATGTGTTCATTTGGCGGTCAGAAAATTTGCAGCTGCAAAATTTATGCGTATTAACCGCTACACCAACTTCATTGAGCTAGTCAATTCCTTGAAGAGTTTCAAATATATTTGTGTGCGTCGAAAATTTGAATGCGTTTTGCGATCACTCTGCGATCGGATTATATTTTACCGCAATCGGATTCATACTTTATAACCGACAGTTCCGAAATGTTGATTTTCTGTAGATTTACGCGGTTGATTAGTCGAGATGAACATTGATGCGCAATTATGGATGTATTTTTATTTTCTTGGCAATCAGGATTCATTGATTCGGAGACCAAACAGAAAAAAAGTTTATTGCTAATTTGCCCAAATTAATTTGAAAATCAATATGATTTAAATTTTTTTTGCAACAACACAATTCGTCACACTATGAAGTTTTGCTCTTTGCGGCTTCACTGCTTAATAAACAATTTCGTTTCGCCCTTTTATTTGAGATATCGAAGGTCTTAGATGAGATGAATTCCACTAAAAATAACTCTAGGAAGTGAAATTAACTAAAGTCACTTAAAGACATTTCGATACCGTACGAGGAAGTTGATGGTGCAGTCAATAAGGCGAGTATACGCTTCTTTGAGGACAAGAGTAAAATTTATTTTGAAGTTCGTCAGCGCTTCAATAAGAAGCTGCCCAAAATGAAGCCTAAAATATGGCATAAAAATATTGTTGCGACATATTGCTCCATGAGCGATTTCAGTTTGACACAAGACTTGCAATACTTGATTGTAGTTGATCGTGATTGATATCAACATGAGAATTTAGATTCACTGGAAGGAATAACGGAGAGCAAGACGTCGACGACGGTAGTTGACTATGCATCAACGAGTTCACAAGCATCTCCGCTTGTTTCACCGATTGGTGCTGAATCGTCGCCAAAGAAACGTGTCCATCCACTCGTCTATATCGAACACTTCCCACTTTCAGATACAAGTTGTAGTAGAGCTGCTCTGCCTTCTTCTACTGCCGCACTTAATCCTCCTGCCATAACAAATCCGATCGCCGTTACTGATGCCACACCGTCGGCTGCTGTTCGTTGCCTTCCATTTTCTAATTAACTTTATAAATAGACAATTTACTATTGAACTCTCCTACTGGATGTTTTAGGTACTTTTATATTAGTATTTTTTTATTAAATACTTTTAGTTTTACATACTAATATTATATACTATCCTTTATTGCATATTACTTGCTACATACTTCTATACATATTATCCTGTTTCAAGTGCATGTTACATACTAGATCTGTACATTAGATATTAGTATATTTTAAAGAAATATATAAAATACTTCTCTAAACCATCGCCTTTCTCTCAATGCTTTCAAATATTTAGGGAGTTGAATTTATTATTTTCGACTATATGGTGTTTACGAAATTTGTTTAGGCTTGAAAAGAGCTGATAGAAGCAGGGGGGGGGGGGGGTGGGCTATTCATAATGGAGACCAACAAAGTCGATACAATAAAAATCTGATCGATTTTTAATGATCAACATAGAACATAATATTGGTAGGGATGGAATATGCCGGAGACGGTGGTGCTAAAAACATGAAAGAAAAGACATGAAGGGAGTGATTGCTGCATTTATACGTGCATTTAATTGCTATCTGTGTGCATTTCCGATCACCTAGTTTCGATTCCAAAAAGAACTTATGGGAGGGTGAAGGTTAAGAGCTGTGTTTCACTAGATGAAACTCCTGATTTTGGGAACGAATACGCTGAAAACTGAATTGCAGACGGATTCACCACTAGCATTTTCACCTATGTATCGACATGTTTGGGAGGAATTGCAAAGGAAAAGTGACCTTCTTCGACAGCAGGTGCTGCAAAAAGAGCTCGAGCTTCAAGAGCTTCATCTCAAACAGTTCCTCTCTTCACTTCGAGGCAACAAATCCATCTAAGTACGCTTCACATGGTGCCTCATTTTTCGCAGCAATGAACAAAGGTTATTTTAATGAGGCAAAGGCGTGCACTTCAAGTGTCACTCTCTTTCGACGCATCAAGGCTTCCTAAGTGTTAAACTCTACTCGTCCTAACTGCCTCATATCTCTTGCTGCCTCTGATTTATTTGTAATTTACGATTACTGATGTTCTCTTGCCGTTTTCGATTTTCGTTGATTATTTTATAGTGTATGATTTACTTTAACATGCACTCTCGAAATGACTGCACCAGTGGAGTTCTCTGATTCGAGGGAGTTTTCGCGAAAATTAGGACAGAGATCGTCGACAATTTATCGTGAAAATCCCAACTGTTGTAACTGAAAATTGAAAATAAAATATGCATGGTGGGGAATTTTCTAAAGGAAGTATAATGTGAGTCAACTCTCCATCTGTTTGCTTAAACTTCATCGTAATGGGATTTAAAGTTCTCTAGATTACTCGAAGGTTTCCAAGTGGTCACTTCTTGTCATTGATGGTCAATCCTTGGTCATTCCTTGCATTTTTTAAAATGGTATTGTGGAAAATGAAAACAACATTTGTCATTGGAAGAAAATTATGGAAAATTTATGTTCCGTTCCCAGATATTTTTACATATTAGTTGCTGCTAACACTATAGATTTTTGAGCTTGATTGCTTATTTGGCAAGTAGCCCAATTCGTATTTTTTTAAATGTATTAGTGAGTTTTTGGCAAGTTACCTTTATTTTTACTAGTATTTGCAATCGCAGTGGAAGTTTTATTATGGTTCATCATCGGTAAAGATTTCATCGTTTTAACTTTTCGTGGAGAATTTGCGGCTCAAATTTTATTCTGCGAGAGAGAGGAAGGAAAGAAGTGAAAGAAATTTTTCACCAAATATGTTCGATGATTGGTCGTTACTATAAGACAGATTTAGCCTTACTATAAAATGATCGATTACTGGCTATGACGTCATTTTTTAATGCGCTTTCCAAAATTTGTTGCAAAGAGCTGATTATGAACCGATTATGCTTGCTAGTATTCACTTTGTGAAACACTTAAGCGAGACTCATGGGAATTTGTTATATGTGATCGATAATAACGGACACCTTTCTCATTTTTAAATTCGGTACTCTATTTTGTTTAGGGAGAGAGGAGAGGAGGGGAAGAGGAAGGGACGGGGGGGGGGGGAATTGTAAGTACCAAAAAATCGCCTGAAGTTTACATTTGCTTCTCACCTGATTGAACATAAATCATCGACCACTTCATGTTATTTACGTAAGAGTGTCAGATGAGGCGTTTTTATTGCTGTTTTGGATATTTGGATTGATTTGCATCCATGAGAATACTTTCGATTAATTCGATGGATTCAGTTGCAAAAAAAAAAACACATATTGTGCATTTAAAAGAAATATTGCAAAAAAAAGCATACTGCACATATTGCAAAAACTGCAAAAGGCATAATGCAAAAACACATCGTTGCACTTGATTGCGTTAATGAAGGAGAACATTATATCGCATTATAAATAAGTCATTTATTGCACAATTCTACAGGGTGCATCTCCGGTGGTTATATTATAGAAAAGATTTATTAGCTTTAAAGTTTTTATTATCGATTTGTATTTCTCGGATATTTGTATATTGAAATTTGTTTGTTTCTTCAGATCAAGTTATTTTTCATTTTTAAGTATTTGTCTCTCTTATTGGTGAGTTGTTTTGATTCTTATGTTTTGCATTATTGCAGAAGCTTTCATCTCATAAGGGAATTGATGATTAGATGGTTTTCATCGAAAACGACAACTGACCACCATAACGTGAATATTGATGGAAAGCCTTATAAAAGAAATTTTGTTTTTGTTGAAAATGTTCTTCGTTTTGTACTTCATCCACTTTTATGCTCACTTATTAGACTTTCCAAGATGTGCCAGAAATTCATACACGAATTGTTGAGCAGTTGCGGAAGACAAGTGGGAAGAGTTACTGGTTTCCATGATTTTAAAGGAACGACCAATGTTTTTGGTAGTTTTGTCTGTTTTGGCTAGAAGATTCCGAAATGGCCTAAAATTTTTAACTGACGTTATTGTGATATTATAACGCAGTTGAGTTATGGGTTTATAACTGCTGAAAAAGAATGAAAATGAAGGATTCGATTGGATGCAAAATTTGCGGAAGAAATTAGAGGAAACGGTCGTCCTTTGATTACTAAAGAAATAAGGAAAGAGTAATATTCCCGAGAGCGCCGTTATAAATTTCCTGAAATTGTGCATATAAGAGCTTATTTCATTTTCTCTTCTTTCTTCATATGTAACAAGTCCTAGATTGTCTCTAGTTGAATTAGTGATCGCCGTAGTAGTTTGAATCGAATAGTTTTGAACGCAGTTTTCTTCTCTTATTTATTGCATTTATATATATATATATATATATATATATATATATATATATATATATATATATATATATATATATATATATATATATATATATATATATATATAGGCGCCATTTGGATACTGGCTATTAGGAATTTATAGCATTGTTTACCCGGTCTTAGATTATGCCACCCGTAACTATATTTGCATATGAGGTGTCGCGATCTCATTTTCTCGTGGCGCGAATTGTTATCGTCCCGGCTACTTTTAAACTTATCAATAAATTGTATAAATTTTCTCTAGCAAACGAAACATTCGAAGCAAAAATTTGAATACTCGAGGATGCATCGAAAAATGAGAGCGGAGAGAACGTACGGGGAAACACCGATGTCGCGATATTGGCCACCAAAGACGAGGAGGAAAAGAGATGATTCCTTTATGATGTGCAACCAGTTAAGACATCGGCTCTTCGTTCAAGTCAGCTTCTACAGAGACTTTCATCCTGATTTCGGACGTCTTCTAAAGCGTGGCCGCGATTCCAAGTATTCTGGAACCCGCAAAGAAGCGCCAGCAGGGATGCAACCTTGCGAACGCTGTTTCCTTTTTCACGCTTTCATAACTGTCCCTTTATGCAACGATGTGTTCGACAACGGCTTGAAGCATTCCTAATATTTCGCTGATATTTAATCGAAATAAACTATGGGGAGAACCAACAAGCCTGCAACTGAAGCTTCGAAACATTTTCGAATACCGACGTAAAAGTCACCTAAGACATTTTCCTCCCACGCATTGTGGTAAACTCGCCAAATGGCGCCTTTGTCGCGACATACAGATCGCTTACTCAATGAAGGCGATTGTAAACGTCCTACCGTAAATCTTAAGTGGGGAAATTGGGATCTAAGATTCTCAGAATTGATGCCAAATCGTAGGAAACACTTCAAGCGGAATTCTCAGAAATTAGCATATTGTACAATATAGGTCTACGTCCGTCCTCAATGTTGGAAAAGCCGATTTTTCTTTTCAAAAAAGAACAAAACAAACGAGCAAATCAAAGTTTTATTTCGAAAGGGAATTGGAACAAAGAAATAAACGAAGCAATGAGACGTGGGTGCTGTGTTTGGAGTGATCGTCAATAATCCTTTATCCGATATTTCGGCATACCCCAACACCATCAATACCGCAATGATACTGCCGTATATTTGTTCCTGATAACAACAGTATGCGGAAATATCGAGCGAAAGGACTAATCGTGTGTTGGGAGGTTCGTTTCACTCGAACTGTTGAAGAGGGTTCGTTTCGCCATACAGAGAACGCAGACTGATTGCATAGAAAGGAGCGTTGAAAAATGATTATGCACAGGTGAACATGCCCATCTCATAGAGCTGCATTCAGTGACCACATTTTTCTTGAAATTTCAGTGGAAACAAGCGACAATTGAGGAAATTAAATCGTACATCGTTCAAATTTAAAATGAGGTTGTCGGTGGCATCAGACACAGACAGACATATTAAAGCATGTCGATCACTTAGAGAGCAACAAATCCAGACTAAAAGATAGCATCTCGTTTAAGGATAATATTTGAGATGAGCATTCAAACTAACACATCGAAGTGATCAGAAGACATAAATCTCCACAATAGTTTCCAAAATATTCAACAAAACGACCACAGAACGCTAAACGACACAAAAAATCCCTTCACGTGGAAGAACAGGCAAATTTAGTTTTTTTATATAATAAAGAATATTACGACAATGCTGTGTATATGCGTCATGTCTGGCTGTCCGTCGAATAGTTTTAACTCGAGAATCACTCAAACTAGATCTGAGAAATTAATTGGTTGTAATGTATGCCATAAGCTGATTTGTTATACCATCACTTACACTGACGCGTCAATTTCGAGATAAATCATTTAAACATATCGAGAAACTTATATATTTTAATTTATAACCTCGAGATGAAGATGAACCTTTGAATTGGAATACGGATTTGAAAATATTCCACACGCTTCATTATTTATTGGCTAATTATGTAAATGATTGACCAAATGGACGAAACTGCAAAAGCGCATATCGTGGCAACTTCTTTCGATACGCTCCTCCACCTCTTTATTTGACTTCAACTCCGCAGTCGAATCACTTTGCTTGTAGACATAAACGACTGTGGCCACAATCATTGACTTCATAATATGGAATTTTTTTTGGTGGGGGGACTGCCAAATACTCAAGCATTATTTCAGGTTTTCCCATCAACATGTCGGCCTGAAAAACCACTAAACCAGGTGTGCACTCTCAACGGTCAACAATCGGCACTGAGCATTACTATCACACAAAATCAGCTGCAACAACTAATACGAGGTAACCGTTTGTCTCGCTGCAACTGCTCTGCTTGCAGTTATGTGTCATCCGTTTAAGAAGATGTAGTGAGCGCCACTTGCAATATGGCGCATATGACCGCGTTCCCTGCCCGTGACACCTTTGACGCCTAAGTTCACGTCTTCCTGCTACATCCGACCACCATCAATAAATTTTAAATTAGGCGATCTCGCGGCGAAAATCACACGATAGTTTCAATAAAGGGAGCTGCCGTAAGTTTTGAAACTCGGAAAGAAGCCAAATGCACTGAGGTAAATCTGCTCTCAGGTGATATAAACTATTCCCGGTTTGATATGGGATGGGTCAGGGGTGGACGTGGTTATAGGAAGGAGGGAGGGCGGAGGTTTGTGTACTGAAGAGTCTCTTGAAGTGTAAAGTGTGTGATTTCTAGAGCAATCTAGGTTCGTTTTATCCTGTGGCAACATTTGATATAATGGGCTCAGAAGGGTCGCCGCTAGCATCCATCCCCGTCATGTTGGATGAGGCACCGGAATTTGTTGATTTATTTTCGAGTATAAAACCTCTTTCAATGAAGTTTAGTAGCGATCCGAGTGTTTGCATAGGGAACAATGTCAGTCGTGCTGTGCAATGTGGATTGACCACCAAAGCTGCCCGTTTTCCATGGTGGACCAAAGTTGCCTCTTTTTTTTGAATAAACGCCATCGAAAAGCGTTACCTTGACCTAATGGTGATCAAGTCGCTTAGGCTGACCAAGTAGTAACGGTTATTAGAATGACCGGGAACTGTCACCTCACTTCACTAGTAAGATTTCTTGGACGGTGATGTTTTCGACTTCTCTCCCGCTCCACTCCACCCCCTTCCTCGGTGGAGTCATGCGCAGATTATTGCAGAACTTCGTCACTAGGTCTTCTAGCATGAAGATGTCAGAGATTAGTTCGCCGAAGTGGATTCACCGAATCCGCAAAACGTGCTAGAAATTAGTTTTCAGTGGGATCAAAATTCACGCAGAAAATCGGCTACGGTTTATTTTCAGCTGAGCACTGTAATAATTGGAGACATTATAGTAGACGATGTGGTGACAATTCGGCTGGTGAAAGTCGCCAACCTTATTCTTTATCATTTTTTAGAGAGCGATGTATTTTGGGTCAGAGTGTGCTTCAATCTTACGGCTACTATGCGCCTAAGAAAGGGTATGATTGTATAAGCGCAATTTTAGTTAGTATCAAGCAACGTAAAACTGTATTTATCAAAGCAATGCTCTTAATTTTTGTTGTTTTACAATTTTCTTTGTTTATTTTTGAATGAACTTTTCAATAAATGAGGTTTAATTTTTTATTTGTTCTAATTAAGCAAGTGTAAATATATGCAGACATCACTAAATATGTTACTTTATTCTTTATTGACGTGAAAAATACGCAGTTATGAATAGCGGCGTATTCTTGTTCAATGGCCAAAATTCAAAGTATTCTCTCTTTATTTTATTTATTTCAAGATGTTTTGCAGTGAGCTTCCTGAAGTCCCGGAAGTTGCTGTCTAGAACGAGTAATGTGTTCAATTATTCAGGAAACGTGGCAAGTACATATGAGTGAAGCACATTCTTCTGTAAACGTATCAGCAGCGATAACAGTGGAGGAGCCGTCGCTTGCAAGTGCCTCTGATAGTATTGGCGACGACGAGGAGAACCTTCCACGGTAACAAAATTAGCTAACGTGTATTTTTTTTTTTGCGTATGATTGAATTGCGTTTCTCATTTGAGATTCATCTTTGGTACATTGAACGTTCAGGTGTACAGAGAAAATTACAAGGTGATATTAAGCTTGTTGTCCTCTTTCCGAAACAACAATACGAGCTAGGTGGGTTCTTAATTCGTCGACTATAAGTTCTATCGGATATATTCTATTGCATTCAAGCACACTTTCACCAGGAGATAAAGCAATTCATGAAGTGAAATGTTGAATGAAATATTGCATTTTAAGCTGCTTAATATTTGCGGCATTCTCGATTTCTCAGTCGAAAATCTGCGAGTTCAATATTTATAAATTACGAGAATAATTAGAAAATATTATTTATTACGTTAATATTTATTGTTTATGTGCACGAAGCATAACGCAAATGGAAGAGCTAGAGAAGGCTTGTGGGCTGTGGCGCAATTTTTGACTCCTTAACGACACTAGAGAATGGTGTAATCTCCGCATTGAACTGCTAATAGAATCTGGTAGTTAAATGCAAAATCAAATAGAAAACAAGTACCAGTGCATTTTACGCAATGTCATGATCTCGATTGGAGTTAATTATTTCGGTATCGCCTCTCAAGGGAATATTCACTCTCTTGTTAAGCTGGCTACTTAAAGCGGTTTCATGTTCGATGTGTTAACGATGTTGTAAGCTCCTTTCCCTATCCCCCCTCCCCCTCTCTTCCCCTCCCCCCTCCCCACTTATCTAGAAAGTATCGATTTGTATTCATTAGGAAGATAGGCCGTCTCATCACATGTGTGGTAAAGATGAAGACCTATACATCATATAGGTAGCAAGAGTAGGCGGCAGTACCTTGGGTGTCTTGGAAAGAGCGAAGATTCGTACCCTCCTATTGGCCTTTAACGCTCACTTTGATCATATTTCAGTCTTCAAGATCGTGGAAAGGTGATTTGCGTTGACGAACAAATCGATGAATTAATAAAGCGAAAACGGAAGGAGTGCCGATCGTTGACTCGTCGCGATGAGTTGCGGCTTATCGTCGATTTCTGCAAGGATAGACTATGTCGCCTCGAACAGGTTCACTTCAATTTAAGGAAATGTATAGTCTCATTCCATTAGTTTCGAATTAAAGTCCTCTGTATCCTTGTGCTCTATGCTCGGGGGATAGTGATTTCGGCAGTCTCCTAAAAGAACAAGGCTTAACTCCGACTAAAAGTTCATTTGGTGATGCATTGAGCAATACTCAGATAACATGCTCAAACTGTGCCCATAAAAACGTAATAGTGACCGAAAGAGTAACTTACATATGCTTCATCCTTGTAGTGCTTTTATATGTCATAATTTAGATGAAATCGTAATTTGTTAATGAAATTATCTATTTTTTATTAGGTGAAATGTATTATAGAGGGTCATTGGGGGGGGGGGGGGAGGGGAGGGATTCGAGAAAGGTCACTTGATCGACAGGATCCACCATACATTTAGAAGAATAGTTTTTAAAAACACTAATTATCCTCAGGTGTTTGCGTGGTGTATTACATCGTCCTTTCAAGGGTGCGAAGTTAAAGTCGCCTGATTTTTATGGCATCCGATGTTTTGTTTCATTCGATGCATTGAAATGCCTCGAAGTTTTCTTCCATTTTCCCCATCGTTCGTGACCAATCCTGTAAGCTATATAAAGGAAAGTCCTAGAACATTCTGTACAATTGTTTTGTTCATTAATTAAGCGATGGATAAAGTTCGGTGTCTCGTGAAATGATCGGAACAGGTAGAGCTAAAGCACTTTAAGCACTTGCTGATCAGCTTACCACCTGTTTACTACCGATCGGCAGCCATTCCTGATCGTTTTTTAGTTTTGAACTGAAGGCGCATCATTTCTGCAAATTTTGCTCCTCTAAACTCATCATTGAGATGGATTTTTAGCGGTATAAAATCTATGCGGATTAAATTATATTTCTATATGTTCTTTTATGATTCGTTCATTATTTCACTTATTTGTTTCCTTTATTTATTTCATCTCTTTAACTTAAGTATGCATTCATTAGCACTTCTTCAGCACTTTTATAGGCATTTTTTCATTGGTGTGAGGTGAGTAAACAAATATTGAGGTGTATTGTTACTGTGCAGTATTTGATATCACCCTCATAATTTGATAAACTTTGCATCCTTCCAGGTTGAATAAGTCGGGAAACATTTATGTTTTTGGAGGCTTTCCCGTTTGAATGTATCTAAAATTATCGAATTGTAAGGCGACGTATCCGTTTGTTGTCTTCAGTTAATTGCGTTTATAACTTGATGCATGCCTGCCAAGTAAATTTTTTAACGAATTGGAATTGCTTCATTCAGTCAGCATCCTGTCACCCCTGTATGCTCTCTCCATGGCCCCACAATCCTACCCGATGCTTGTGCTTCTGTCCTTCTCTCTCTCCCTTCTCATAATACTCCAAACTTTCCTGATTCGAAGTGTCATCCATTCAACTGCTTAAGTAATGATAGAGGATTAATTAGGAATAAATGAATATTTTTAAGTGCGCTCACTTGGAGACCATTCAGTGAAATATTTTAGAACGAAGAGAATTATGAGCAGAGGAAATTTCTGATGGAAAAATTGGTGGATTGCCGTCTTCAGCTCGAATTGCTGAAGGTAATGTTTAGTATACTTTCGTCTTCTATGTTTATTCGCGTCACAAATCGAGGCAACGCGCCGTTGTCCGAAAAAAGAGTCATTTGTTGCGGCGGTATATATTGCTTTAAGAGAGGAGTGTACAGCAATGTTTTCTTTAACATAATCGAACGTTTTCGCATGCTTTCTGAATATGGAACGTTCCCTAGGGGTGCAAGAGCCACTTTTCTTTGTGTTTGGCTGCTTGTTTGAAGCCACCTTTGGTGCCTTGTTTTTATGATTGCCAGCGACTATGACCGACTAATTGAGTTATTCGTGTGCGGCGTTCATATTGTTATATAGAAGTTGAAAAATTTTGAGGAAAGCGAGACTAGCGATAAGAAAGTCGACTCGCTAATATTCAAGGGACATAAACTCACCTTGCAATCGGTGAGTGGGCGTAATCCATACTGTGAAGTTTGCGTCACAACCATCTGGCGGATTGTACAAAGGTGGCGACGGTGCAGACGTAAGTGAATAGTTATCTTTCTGCACTGTTGTTTATTCTTTTTCATGCTACGTTCCAGCAAGTCCTATTGGAAGCACCTATGATGGTTCAGAATTTTTGAAAAACGGTACGCGAATATGAGGGAGAGGTGAACTTCGAAGCTGCAAAATTCTTTTCCTTGGAGGAGGAATATTCAAAGTGGAGGGTATGATATGCCACGAATTCCTTCCAGCATCTCACAGGCCAAAAACGATTACAAATTTGAATTTCTGGAGCATGATTTAATGTTATTTTATGTTTAAAATGAAGAAGAAGCATCGCTGGTACCGCCTCAGTGGAAGCGATTGGTACTTGTACTAACATGATCGAATCGATCTACAGTGGCATCAAGAGGGGTGCTACTTATAAGCCATTGTTTTGTGGTGAAATGATCGCTAAATCTGAAGGACTTTCTGTTGTCATAGATGAGTGACGATCGATAAAGATCCTTCTTGTTCCAGAGATCTTTCTGCCAGCAAGATGCTTGAAACTTTGGGGTAACATGAGGTGTTTAAAAAAGTTTTTTTGAAAGAATTAAGACGGGCTCAGAAAAACTTGCTGCTTGTCGAAGTTTGGCAATTGGCGATTCTCCCTCCTTCCCTCCTTCACCGCCTCCCCTCCCTCTCTGAATGTAGATTTATGAATCTGTGTTTGTACGCATGCATTGTGCATTATTGCGTTCACTCGACCTCTCTTTTTTTGTCTCATAGTTTTGGGATAATGTCATAATTTGCAGTTTGTGGCTTGCGTTGTCACGAGAAGTGTATTCCATCTATGGTACGGCGCTGTCCAAGTGTGAAGGCAGGTAATCCGAACTTCAGGTAATTAATTACTCCCAGAGCCTTGTTTCTTCTTTTGTTGTGAAAAGATGAGAGATGCATTCAAATTGAATCTTAATGAAGGGGAAAATGTGTAATTTCTAAATCAGTTTGGTTATGTCATTTTTTTATAGACGAATGAGAAGTTGAAATTTTTGGTACTGTTTCCACAAAATTCCGTTGTTGAATCGGCAAAAGAAAGTTGAAGTCAGATTTGCCATCTTTTTCTATTATTTCTTCTAAAGTCTCATTTTGGAATGTTTTATGTCTGACAGGAAGTCCTAAAGTCAAACTTTTGTGATCGGCAAAATCGGTTGCAATTCTATGTTCACTCATGAGCGAACATACTTATTGATTCTGGTCTTTTAATTCGAAGAATATTCCACTTTCTCGCCTATCCCTGTTACTGGCATATGCACCTTTGCATGATTTTGTGGCACTAGTACCCGAAAGTTCTTTTCTTTCCCGATCTGTCGTTATAAAGTAGTGCATTCCCCTGGCTGTCAATTTGGAGTTCTTCGCTTTCACAACTCTTCAGTATGAATGTGCTTATAAAGAGAGGGATGGCGCAGATTTGAAAGTTTAGCTTATTCAAGGGAAAATTGAAGGGAATGAGAATGTATAGCCTATAAAGATCTTAAAGTCTTCGTTAGCCTCTCATTAATGTATTGTTACGTTAAAATTTTCTGGCGGTTTTTTAAATTCAATTTGTGAGTGGTAACGACTCCGATGTATGCCAATTTGAGGCAAAGATGAGAGCCACTCGGAGCAGAATGGTGTTAAAAGGTCACCTCTTTGGAAAATAAACACTCCAGGGGGGGGGGGGGTGCTTAGAATGCAGAACTGGCTTTCTTTATTAATTATTGATTGGTACGAGGCATGAAATGAGCTAACTAGTAATATGTAATGAAAGTTCTAAACTAATGAATTCTCGTTTAGTTTTTAAAATATGAGGAAAGTCGAATCACTTTAATATTTTGTCGTCTGTCTTACACCATTTACAGTGAGCCTTTTGACAGCCATACCCCCCCCCCCTCCCCGCCGCTCTCTCCTCTTCTGTTGTAAGGAAACAAGGTTGAGAGAGGTGAAGAAGGAATTGGAGCTGAAAATAATCCATTGGTGGAATGTTCGATAAAGGTCCACGATATTTTTTAAACCTATTTTGTTCCTTTCTTCCCCCTTTATGCAGTCATTTTTATTTATATTGTTTGTCGATGCGGCTGTAAACATTTACAGAAATATTTATGCATATTGGCATGAAACACAACAAAATAATTTATGAGTCATAGAAAATCTCTTTGGTTATTTATTATATCGTTGTTGTTTTTGTTTGTTTCGCGACTTGTTGTTATTGGAAAGATCCGGAAGATTGTTTGCGGAGCTGTTTTTTTGTGGGTAATTTCTGAACTTGAAGCAGACACAATTCGCCCCTTGAGCTACGCGATAAAAGAAAAAACTTATTTATGGCTTTAATCCGAGTTTATTTTACCGAATATTTAACCTCACTGCTAATAAATTGGAAGAAATGAAATCGTTTCCGGTTGATTAAGGATACGCACAGAGATCTGCGAAGAGCGCGGCCTCGATGAGCAACACTACAAATGTGCAGAATGCGAACATGCGCTTAAGTTCGGTAGGAATTTATCCTTTGAATGTTTTATATGTGGAAGTTGTGAACATTAAAATTTTTATGTGGTTTTATGTGAGATTCTTGCGAACACTCGTAATTTGTGAGACGTTAGTTGAGAGGCAACATGAACCATCATCACGGCGAAGTGTATTTTTGTATATTCCTAAGCCCGGTAAAATGAGCTGAAATTTCATGGAGAGCAAGCATTATTCAAATTTTTAGAGCGGAAGTTGTGAAGTGAAATTTTTGGTGTATGTGGCCGCGTATCATCGATGACGTTGCATGATGATGGTCTGCATTTCAAACGACAATGCTTAGTTGCATATTTGCAACTAGAATTTGATATGTTCGACAGCAATTGCAGATGCATTTCGAATACATTTCCACGTAGAAATAAGATTCGACATAATGAGTTGTGAGAGGAAGCTGCCGATTTTTTTGCTTATCTCATATTGTCTATGCAGCTATGAATTTTGAGATCACATTTCTGCCTTTAGGCTTCGTTTTGCCATAAATATTCAAACTTTTGTCGTTTATTAATTTAATGCTTTTTTTGTGATTTTCACATTGGGATGTACTGTTGTTTTTTTTTTTTGTTTTTGTTTTGAAGTAATATTCACCAGACGCGTTTTATGCTCAGGCTCATTGATAAAGAATTCCAAATCATGGCACAAAAGCATGAGTCGGCATCACTGACTTTTTCGCCTTTCATGTTAACTCAATAAAATCCCGTCATATGCAACCAGCTGAACCTTTACATTAGTGCAACATCATAGGTAATTATTTGTCATCGTCTTTATGTTCACATCTGGACGTAATGAAATGATAGTCGTTTTCGAGGTGCAGCTTTGGGTAGTTGGACATGACTTCTTAATGTGTGGAATGTGGTATTGATGGCAGCTGACAGCAAGTAGCACCAAAATTCCCGAAGCTCAATAGTGCACGTGCTAATGCATATGCGGTATATGTGTCACAAGTGGTTTGTGTCAGTGTATATGTCCGGCCGGTCGTGATTATCCAATATGCGCTCTATTATCTGCTTCGGCTACCTCTCAGGTGACAGTAACTAAGCGACGATAAGATCAGTTCTTGTAAAATGTGAAATCGAATTGTAATTGGTATTCGTCGGGGAGATTCAAACATAGTAACAGTTATTATGTGGCCGTAATTACTATCGTACCTGTAGTGGTCACAAGCGATCAGATCTGAGGTGCACATCATCGAGCAGGGTGCAGTTTGATGATGCAAATGAAGGATCTTTAATAAAGTATGCCATTGAAGGTGGTTCGGCTGATTGCGAACCGCGATTGTGTGATTATAATGGCCGATACTACTGTCCTCGCTGCCACTGGAACGATGAATGGATAATTCCGGCTCGGATTGTTCATAACTGGGATTGCGACAAATATAAGGCAAGTAATGAAGCTGTGATTAACCCAACAGCCAGGAGATGTTTTACTCGTTTTGATCACCCTGAGTAGACCAGCTTTATAAATACTGGCGAAAGATGCAAATTTTTAGAGTTGGGGAACTTGCCGTCACCATACTTGAAGCACTGATGCAAATTTCCCAGAAAAATATGGTGGTTGCACGGAATATTATTTTGTTATGTTTCGCAAAAAAAATACCGATACCTATAAATTTTTTGCAAACATGGTGGAGCGGTGGTTTTTTTCCTGCGATAGAAGGAATGAACACTTGGCTGCGGTTGCAAAAATGGGCCTGAAGCACCACCGCAGCATGTTTTTTAATTCATATGTGGATGTCTATCTGTACACTAAAATTCGTCGCAGTGTTTGTACACGAAGTTACCTTGAAGCTACTGCGTTCTTAGTGCGAGAAGGTGAATGAATTCATAGTGCTGTCTAAAGTGGCACTATGAGCCACAGGATGTCCAGAATTCAGGGTGGATGGGTCCCACAAAAGTTGCCATCTGCTTAGCAATTCCTAGAGTTAAGGTTTTAGTCGTTATGTAGGAGGATATGAGCTAAACTCATTGAAGACATGCCCACTTCTAGTAGGGCAGTTGAGGGCACTTTAATGTTGCAGCTTTCGAACAACACTGACGGTGCCTTGCTGGTTGACCAAACCATGCGTCCATATATCCTCTCCGGTCCCAAAATATGATACTTTCTGACTTCCCTTACTTCCGCATCTTTACTTCTGCCACGTGATGCCGAACAATAGATCATATTTGTAGTGATTGTCTCCATCTGTCTAGTATACTTCTCCTGCAGCATCTCGCGCCATTTTTCTTCTTGTATCATTGGATCCTCTGGAATCCAGCCGAGGTGTTAGGAAGAGAAGATACACTGTGTGCATTTAAGCAGCACTCTTAAAGGTGTGTCGGGCATCGAAGCAATTATTAGCTTATATCGACAGGAAGCCGTTGCTGAACATCACACAGCTGAATCCAGCACTGTCGAAGTTTGTTGCACAGCTGAACAGGATGAATACTTTAAGACGCAATATCCTCTTCATGAAATGTTACTTCGTTTGCTGCAAGGTTCGTTCGATTGATTTCATTCAGATGGTCTTTATGCTGGCTGAAATGTATTTCAGCTGATGCCATTTATTCCTGATTGCTCCAGGGTTGTGGTTGATTTCATTGCTTTTCGAGGTGACATCTCTGATTGTACCGAAGATTTAGTGAGAATAAATTAAAAACGCAAATTGCATGAAACACAAGTGTCAGTAAATGAGGTGTGTAGGATATAAGAGGTGAAATATTTAGATTTCTTCATTCACTTTGCTGATATATCTGCCGAGAAGCTTCTACTGCAATAACGCGTCTTTTCTAATTATTCTCAAATTTGGAGGGGGGGGGGGGGTGGAGGGTCGAGGCTACTGCTTTTTATATAGCATCGGCGTCGAAACAGGATTCCGATCTAAAGGGAAATGAAAGCTTAGACGATGCTATCGTCAGAATGGAGCGTTATGAGAGGAGAAGGATTCTATTTTGAGCACAGTGGCACGTGAATAATCATCCGAGTCCGCGGCGTCATGTGAGGCTGCCAGACGAAGTTCCACAGGTAGCTTGTTGCGTTTGAAGGGGTGGCAGCCATCGTTTACATTGTTGGTAACATCACTAACCGGAACACTTAGAGAAGAATGCCGAGTGGAGGTAATTTTGAAGGGAGTTTCATGAGGTCGCACCTCGAGTCTTAGTTGCGTTTACTTTCCCCTTCTCATCACTGAACATTTAGCTGCAGTAGTTACTTCATCATTACACCTACTTGTTACTCATTATTGTTCGTTTCGAAGCAGAGGAATTTGACGTTTTTAGGAAGCACGCCATTTACGCATTCTGCAGTATCTGAATCGACGCCAACATTTCGTCGATAGCGCCGAATGGTATAGTGTGGCTGATCTACGAGACCTCGCTGAAGGTCGTTTGTTACCTGAGATCGAACAAATAGTGGCCATATTCGCAGAGCATATTACACGCGATTGTTTGCTTTGCCTTGGAAATGGTTTCTTCTGTGAGCTGTGCTCCGATAACCACCAGGTTGGATACTTTTGGATGTTAAGTGTTGGCAAGTAGCGAAGCTTGAGAACTTGAAGGTACCAAACATTATCATAGCGGAGAGGGTCGTGGCACATGGTCACCTTTACCAGCAGTGTATCAAATCACATCAAAAATGTTTATGATAAAAGGGCGCCGCACATCGATATGCCTTCGCCTTGCAGTGCAATATGAGTAAAAGCTGATGTGGCCATATTTTGGTGTTGATCGAATTACATCGCTGGTGGATGCACCGATTTAATTTGCACCCTATTGCAGCGATGCTGATAATAGCCTTAATTGTACTGTATAGTGAATTGCAATCGATCTTCACAGTTCTTCTTGGCCGTCGTTTTGAAATTTCTCAATTTAAATTTTGAAGTGCATTTCTCTACTTAAATGAATCGATTTGATTGTGTGCATACTGATTGCTGTTCGATGTGCATTTTTCTCTAAGTTCAGGTTATATTTCCGTTTTCGGACGGCGTCGCAATTTGCCGTGAATGCTGTGCTGTGTTTCATCAGGCTTGTTTCGACAGGAAAAGTCAACATTGTCCCGGTAGGATTTCTACTCTTTACGCTTAGTTTATCTCTTGGAACATACGAAAGAGCTCTGATAAACGAAGGTTGCTTTGTTTGGCGGAAGGAAACGATGAATTCATCTTCTGCTTGGTAGAGTCTTTCTTGAGGGCAATAAAAATGCGACCGTGAAGGTTTTTACTGTTGTGAAAGATTAGATTCGTTACGATTCCCATCTTAAAAGAGTCGCGCTCTGAGAAATCATTGCTTTATGTTATGTTTTATTTATTAGTGATTGAAAATGCAGCTGTTCACCTATCGCTTTATGAGGTTGGATGTTCATGAGAAATACAGTTGGTTTCATTTTTATTTTTATAGGGGAATCAGACGGTCCTCAGCAGATAGGAGGTGGAGGGGGGGGGGATATGTTGGATTGACTAAACTCTCGATATGTGGGATGTCATCAATTGGTTAGAACATTAGACCATGTTATTCACTAGCTTCTATTCCTGCAGCAGTTCTTTAATTAGCATTTGGCTGCCCCTTCGATGGACAACGCAATCTGTGAGCACAACATCATGAAAAAATGTGCAAACCAACGACGATCATCATTTCTTGCCTGGAAGAAGGGTTGGTCATATTTCCCTTCCAACGAATTTAAACTTGAAGGGATTGTTTTGGAATCCGTTTGGTCAATAGAACTATTGAAAGAGGCAAATTGACTCAGATGAGCGAATTTCGGTATGCGTTGTTAAGGTGCGATCGAAGGAAACAGCGCGCTCCGCTTGTGCAATCCCCAGATGAAATCGTCTCTTGATTTGGGCTGAACCGCACCGACAGGAAGCCATGTTTCTGATTACAACGATCAATGGATGAAAGCAGATGCGTGAAAGATCTGGATGACTCATCGATCAATGCATCTTTTTTTTATTTGGAGAGAGGGGGAGGGATGGGGAGGAGGCGAGAGTGCAGTGTGAATAAGGTAAGAAGTCAACTTTGATTGACCCAGAAATTATTGGATTGGCCTTCGTTTTTGAATTTCTTTTGAATGTTTCATGTCACTCCATTTAACTTCAACTGAATATTGAATTTTTGAATTTTCTAAATCTAGTTAAGTTTTGGATGGTTTTTTACTGTTCTCTTTTTCCTTAGAGGAATTTTCACTTTTGTTCGGAAGAGAGCGAGCTATACAAAAAAAGAGAAGTTAGCAGCTTGTGATCTGTCAATTCCTTGAAAATAAAGATCAGTCAATTCCGTTTTCATGTTGTATCATTAAAGAGAAACCCTTATCATTTAAGTGGTTATGTACCGTTGTAAGCAAATGCTCCTCAAAGGTTGCAGAAAAGTATATTGCGAATGATCTATGCTTCGTACTATGGAGCATTTCTTAGAGCGTGTGTAATGCGAGCTAACCGGAAATTGCTCGTCAAACTAAGAGCTTTTTTTTGGCCTTTTGTATTGTATTATTAAGTGGAATAGAAAGAATATCTTGACGATTGTGAAGTGCCGTCTGCAATCTTTAAAAACAACTTAGCATCGATTATATTTGAAACTATTTTCCCCTTCTTTTTATGACAGTCGAGGAAAAAATTGCGAAATTTAAAAAGGTATACAATTTCTTGAATGTCAGTTTTGTTTCGACTAGGTTTATTATTCAACTTTCATTTTTAACTGGGTGAGGTTGTATCGTAAGAGGGAAATATTTCAAGTTGTGGTGTTAACTGAAAGGAATAATGCATATTGGGATATCATTGATTGGCAATAACTGCTGGATAATCGTTTTGCGCATGGTATTTGATCATTGATCAGCTACAACTGAGAGGTCTTTGTCAAGCTGGTAGTAAGTTTGATTAGCGGTTGCACGCTGGTGTTTGCTGAACTTATCTAAGGCAGTGCGGAAAGTAAATTGCGACGCGCTTAGATAAATCTGGTATACGCAGTATTTTGTAGCGTTATATCATTGGCGAGCATCACCTTCATCGTCTTTCATTTCAGTTCGGAAGTAAAGATACTCAATGTGTTTATTCATAATTTGCATCACTCCACACAACCTGAAAATACCTGTCTTTTCTTCATTTGCATATCGTCTAAATATAAAGGATTCAATGAGGACAGCCTCTGCTTGTTTCATTTATTGCTTTTTATGGTGCAATGTGCTAATGTGCTGCTATCCTATACAGTGCATCATGCTACCGGATCACTCTGTCTCTATCTGTCGGTTGCTTGTTTATTCGTATTCGTTGCTCTTGGTGACTGTTTAATTTATATAATATTTTACTTCTTGTGAAATTGAGAGTAATGCAAGATAAGTGATTTATAATATGGATATCCAAAATTGAATAGGGAAATCTATCAAGTATTTCATGTTTTCATTTCATTTCTACCTTTATCAACACCCATAGTCTTGTATTTATTAGGCGATTGATGTAAGCAGTTTGTGAGAATGATATATGCAGCTTTGAATTAAGGGCAAACAATATTCTATAATGATATCAATGTTGGTGTTATATTGTTGTGTTTTGTTGAAGAATTTTTCATCGCCGTTCGCCAACTTGTGTCTTTGAGGCTTGTAAGAGTAGATGTTGTTTTATGTTGTGATGCGAGAGTGAAATATTTGTTAACGAATGAGGTGGTGGGCTGTTTATTGCAAATAGCGGATAGTGCAATATGCTTATGAGAGATTTTTTATTTATTGATGAGGATAGAGCTGGAGCTGCGATGAGTTCGAATTGATTGTCTATATATTCGTGTAAAACAAACTGCGAGAATAATGCAGCGCGAAACGTAGTGAATATATCCGACTTAGTTGTTTTTTTCGTCTAGACGCTAGAAGTAGTGCCATATTTTCCTGAGCACGAGGCCTTTTTTGGAAGTGTGCCGGTAAGGATGTGGAGGATGTGTTCACTAGGAGGTAATGGAGGCGATGATCTGAGTGGGAAGCAGATGTGTTACCTCTCCCTCCTGACTCAGTCACATCATATCATCATTAAGTTGCTATTATTGGTGAAGTTCGCTCATTTTGCATTAAATGCGTTGCGTTGAAGTGCACTTCAAACGTTTTATGCGGTAAATAAACTTCGATTTTATAGATTATATCATTGAAATAAAGTCGTCTATAATCGACTATTCATCTGTTACTTTCATTTTAAGACGATATTACGATGTAAGCTGTTGTCTATTTGAAGTGAACAAAAGTCTGATCGTTTCACTGGGTAAGTGGGGGATGAAAATCAGCGAAATGCAGGTGATCGATGCAAATGGACGCTACCAATTACCGCTGTGAAAAAAAAAATGGAAAGAATTGCCGCTGAAGATAATATTAATTTTTCAGTTGAGAAGGATTTTGCTACGCAATTTTGCATCCAATGAAATGTCAACGAGGTGGTTCATATTAACGTATCAGAAGCGTCCTATTTATAAAGTTCGCAATTTATGTAATATTGTAAAACGATTCAACGACCACATCTGAGATCCACTTAAGAAATCTGAGAATATATGCAGATATTTGGAGATGTCAATTGAAAGTATTCCACGTGATCTGCGTAATCTGCGGGCATGTCTGCTGTGTTCGATGATCAAGACACTCGATCAATTCGAGCAAGATGGTTGTGACAATTGTGAACGATTCTTGGGCATGAAAGGTGATGAGGAAAAAGTCAGCGAGTGTACCAGGTTGGTTGTTGAGGTTGTTGATGAATAAGCTGAATGTGTTTTTCAAGTCAGAAAAACTGTTGGCATATGCACAACGCACTTTTAATTCAATTTGAAATGCGGTAGATCGTCGCAGTCAGTAGAAAGCAAGGGAAAGTGGCATGGCTAAGTTCACTAAGGAAGCTTGGTCTCGGACATGGATGAGAAACGTGGTTCGAGCAGTTTGGAGAAGGATATCGAGTAACTGTAAGTAAGAAATCAAATTAACGCTTCACATGACTCTTTCTGGACATTTGATTTCTGGCTTCAAGCATGACCTGATCATTTTCACGCATAGGTTGCTCAGATGAGGCAGAGGTCGCACACCTAGAGTTCAGTATATTTTCCTTTTATAAGTGTCTGCATAAGGTGTGATAATGAGTTACAGGACAAGTGGACGTGAATTTCTGTTTTTATACCAATGCTTGAGAAATGAGGTACCGGATGCACCTGCGCTTTAAAGTGCTTCACATTTCCGGGTTGGCTGGTGAGGTAGAAGGGCTGGGACATTTTTCTCTTTTATCTGAGGGGAAGTTAACTAAGGCTTCGGGATTTGAGGGGGGATGGGGGGAGTGAGTTTTGATAGGCAGAGTTAAAGCTTGTCATCATAATTTAATATTCAACCTTTCTGCATTTTTTCGCATCCTTTAGTGAAAAAAAAAATTGTTACTGAGGTAAAATTCTATGAAAATCTTCACAAATTTTTCCTTAATGGCGGATTCTAACGATAATTGAACTCTTTTCATTTGTCACATCAGTGTAGTGTTTTAAAATCGCGTAGGAGTTTATATCAAGTTGCATTTCCAGGTAGACATCCCATATATGACAATCTTACCAAAACCACCGTATTGGCGTTTCATGGAGGAACAGTCAGAGTAGACTGTTCTGTGGAGTTGTTTCCTCCGTTAAATGAGAGATTACCAAAAAGTTATCGGAACGCTGTCGAGTCTTCAATTGCAACGATATTTCAACGAAACTCAAAATCATTAAACTCATTTGCAGTTCAAATTTCGATGGAATGATTGCAGTGATTATACCGGAGGATTCATGGGTTTGCAAATGGCAGAAAATTAGTCGCAAGGTTCGTCATTGTATCCATTGAAATTTAAATTATTAGATCTCCTGATAAGTTTCATTAAGCTTTTTTGAAATATCTTGTGTTATTCCAACTGCATCTATTTGTTTCTTTCTGAAGTGGGAGACTAGAAGAAAGCGAAGGAAATTTCTAGACACTATTAAGAACGCCTTGTAAATGGGTACTAAAATATGAAGGGAAAGAGATTTGAAATAGCGGTCCCAGTATTTAAATCTGGTTGATATTTGACAGTGGGATTATACTCGGTGGTAGAGCCGTCATCATTTTCAAAGGAAACCTGGCAACTTTTTGCGTCAATTCGGTATTATTATGCTATATTCTTGAGCCCTCAGATGTTAACGTGCCTCTGTTTCTTAGTCAGCCTTAACTTTCGTTGATCACTTTCCTTTTTCCTTGTCTATAATCCTTCGTGGACCTTCCAGAACGCCCAGAAATATTTTCCTTCCTCATCCTCTTTGAAAGTTTCGTGGTATGGAATAGTCTATCTACTGATGCTGCATTTCAGTCAGTGGGTGATCTAGCTGCTGCTGTAGGTTATTTTTTTGAGTCGCAAATAATGTCTACGATTTATTAAGAAATAAGCGTATATTTACAGGCGAGAGGGATGTACGCCATTTCGGTTTCCGGCACACTACCTTCGCATATCGTCCAGGAACTGAAAGCACAGAATATCCGTTACAAGCCGAATATGCGCGACATGACACTGAATGATTAAATATTTTTATCATGTGCTTGGCTTGAATTCGAAGACGGAAAATGTGGATGGGGGTTTCTCGAGAGTTATAGTCATTGCTCGAGACTGAGGTGACACAGAGAACAGTTAAACGCGTTTTTAATTTAATTCAAGTCCCATTTGAGAACAGTCGCTGCATCCAAATGAATGAAAATTCTTGAAGATAATAGGTCTTCGTAAAATGGTGCAATCAGGTTTAAAGTGGGACTACATGGTATTCAAGTCATCCATGTCGATGGAGAAGCTTCCATGTTTGGGATTCTAGTCTTTGATACACGAGGTGACCTCATGAACGCCTACCCCCCTCCCCCCCCTTCCTTCCCTCTGTCCCCTTTCCCGAACCCCAATCCCATCAGGTCAGCTAAAGGGAATATGGTAAAAGAATTCATCGAAGGTTTTGTGAGAGTTCTTTTTGGGGGATATTCATTGTGTGCTTTAACGTATTGTACAATATTGAATATTTGGCGCATTTTATCCTCTTTCATTTCGCTAACCGTACAAAGTTTTGCGATTTTTACGGTGTTCTCTCGAAGCTAATTCATTCATTATAATTGCCTATTGACCTATACCTTCTAATACTGTGGAAATGGTACTTGAGTGGGCATTGCATAGAATAGTGCTCTTGTGCAAGTTCTGATTGTTTGGAGAGCAGTAAGTATGCTTTCAGCTTCATTATTATCTGAAGCAGGATCGGTAACGCCATAGTCTTACTTCTCCAAAAACAGTTTCGCCTGCTCACGCTAGTTGAATCCATCGTAATATGCTTGCAAATTGCACTGCATATTTTTGCAGTCATTCATGCATTGCATGTTTTGCAAGCTGGTGCCCTTCTAATTGTATCTCGCGGCATCGTTATTAGAGAGCTAAGGGAGCATTTCAATGTGCAAATTCGTTCGTCTTTGCGTGTAAATTGCAATTTATGTTATTTTGCATGAATAAATTTAATTGCCAGAGTGTTGTTATGCGTGGTGACGGTTTTATCCATGTGAATTCATCTTTACTATAAGCTGTTTAATTTGTGAGTGTGGGTTTTCGGACGGAATTAGCCTCGTTGGAGGTATAGGAGAGCGAAAAGGCAGATGAGGATGAACTTGAGAAATGTGCGAGGGAGGGAGGAAGAGGAAGGAGAGACGATGAGTCTATCAAATTCATGAGATTCGTGCATCTGATCCTGCGTATTTCAAATCGTACTCTCATTTTTGTTCAACTGAATTCGGTTTTTAGTCAGTTTTGTTGATTCTGAAGTTTTTCAAAATATCACCAGATAGGAGGCAACTGACGATCAGTTTTGAGCATGAAGGCTAGGGGATAAGAGGTCAGTTAATTCGAAGGATGAAGGACTTTGCGGTACCAAAATGCCTAAAAAGCAACCAAATGGGCCAATCTTACCTGGCGACATGCACGCACATTAAGTCGGGACAGAGACTTGCATGTTTTTTTGTTCCTTCGTTTATGACGAACTAAAAGTCGGATTTTATTCTCATCATATCGACAAAGAGAGGTGAGAGTGTCCTCGTACTCTCTTGCCTCATTTCATACTCAATCCCGATGTTGATAGCGAATGATCAAAGTGAAAGTGGGAGGAAGGGGGGAGGGGGAGGCTTTGTGGGGGCAAAAATGTTGAAACGAAGGGTGCAGATGCGTCATATTTGTTTTCCTATGAAGCAGTTTCATTTGCCGGATTTGTTTGTTTGAAATTGCAGGTGTTGTCGTCCTATTTTATAGGGCATTTTCATTATATGTGCTTCCGATACTACCGCAAAAATAATCGTTTATAGAACTGTAGAAGGAGTATCGTTTTTGTGATCGTATAAACAAATGTCTCATGTGGAAGATGCGTACAGTGTCGAAAACGAAGGAGGTCTAATAACAAACGACCGATTTTCTGATGATACGACGACGACACTCATGAAACACCGAGGCAGTAAGAACTCCACTGAGGTTATTCAGATATTACTGAAAATAGGCTTGATGCATCGATGTCCGATCAGTCTAGTACATTGATATGTGTGACGGTTGTGGCTAACTATATTCTTTGATCTACCATTTCATCACAAATAGTAGGGGGAGGGGGAGGAGTAGAGGGGAGGGAGGGATTGTTCCTCGTTTCTGGATAAGCACTCTAACGGCGGTTCTCCATCCACACCGCATGTATGAAGGGAATGGAGAAAGTGGAAGCTTTGAAGCGCATTTGGTGAAACTGTTACGATTTTGTAGAGGGACATAATGCATAAATTTGTATGTTGTTTACGTTTTATTGCTATGGAAAATTTAATATCCTTTGGCAAAAGGAAGTGATGCGGTGTATCGACACGTTGCACTCAACAAAACCCCAGTTCATTCCGAAGGCAGCTAACTCAAAGAAGTGTGTTCTTTGCCGTAATTCACTTGTCATTGCTGTGCAAAATGAATTGAGATAAGCCTAAGTTTAGTTTTGAAGGAAAATTCCACTATTATAATGACGAATTATTGAGGCATTCAGAGTACCACTTTGCTCACTTAGGCGCTTATTGCGTTTCAAAATCACCGCTGCGATATAGCTAGCGTATGCTCTGTTGCAATGTCGATAATGCATACACATAGGATCGTTAGTTCCTTAGTTATTTGCTCATCACGACCTATTAGAGTGGTCATTATTCCTTACTGCTACCCATACCTCAGCAAGTCGTTGCTTTGATATATAAGAAATTTGTGGACTACTTTCAGTCGATACGTATGGACCTCATTGAATCGTTGTATGAAATTGCAGACAGATCCATTGGCACAATCGAATAAAGCGGACGAAGAAGGTGTTCTCAAGAGGATAACGACACTTCGTGATGAATTGCCGAGTAAACTTCGCCATAGTGGTATACTTTTAATTGACTGTTGGATGCGAACTCCTCTTTTGATTTCCGTTTGCAAAAATTTGTTAGAAAGCAGCATTCCAAAATATAGGAGGAGCGGAGTATTCTATGTGCGAAATGCAGAATAGACTGAGGAAGGCGACTTGTACGGTATAGAATGTATGGAAAGCGACACGTTGTTCAATGTGGAACAGGTGGAGAGGCATACTCTGTGCAGTTTAGAGCAGGTAGATGAATCTTCATTTTAAAGTCGATGACGATTTATTGTGAGGCATAGTAGTGATGAAGGATCATTAATTGCACGGCCATACTTTGTGCATTGTAAAGCAGATAGAGGACCGTAGATTATACAGGTAAGTTTTGTTGCAGTCGTGGATTATGCAGGTAATTTTCAAACCTTCAGCTAAGGTCCAGCTAGGGGGCTTGCTGAACAGGTGGGCATTCTTGTGTGACACTAGGCTGCACAAATTGTCAACCTCTAAAGTGCTCGTTGAAAATGCGCAATTATTTCATATATGCTGTCGTTTTCTTTTATTTATACCTTTATTGGATGGAAACTTGTTGCATTGTCATGATGTAAAGTTGTGTGTTGTTATTGCAGAATTGGGATCATGTGCATAAAATATAGGAAGCCAATTAATGAGCTGCTACAGTGAATTGAGAGCAATGATCGATTTAAGGAACGAGAGGAGTTGAAAGGACTGGCCAGTAATTTGGAATTTCTCTGTGGAGGTTTTATCGTGATGGTCCTATGCGTCCAGCTGGTCTTTTTTATGACTGATCACCTTAATTCCATACCACAGCCGTTCTTTTATACATAGAGTTCGTTTTCTGAAGGTTGCATCTAGTGAGCCCATTTGACGCAAAGTTGGAAGTCTTCTCGCCTAGAGCCAACTGTGAATGGATGATCGATGAATTGGCAGACTCTGCGATCATGACATTGTCGCTTTTGTTCATTTCAGGTAATCTGCGGGATATCCCTGTTGAGAGATTGTTGCTTGATGAGTCCCTTCAGATACGACCTCTGAATAGCGTTTATGTCGACGAGTTGGAGCGCTTTATGTCCGAAGGACTTTGGGACTGGAAGAAAATGGTTTTCACGGTTTTCACTCGAAGCTTCAAAATGTGTGGTCGAACGCATTTGAAATATGTTGTTGTAGATGGCAATCATCGCCTACGTGCATTATTGCGATTTAAATTACACGATTCGGGTCGTACGGTAAGTGCTTTTAGTATTATTTGCTTCATATATGTTTACTTGAGTATCGCCTTCCTTTTTTTCTTTGCCCAGGTATGGCGTCTGATAGCTGTGATAATTTTACAGTTATAGGTTAGAAATTGCAATTATAAAGTTTATGTGTCTTTCAGCAGTCATTCTATTTCCAGATCGTTCGGATCCATTTTGTGATAAACGGAACAGACACTACAATAGGCGTGCCACTTCCTGCTACTGTAAATGTATTTCAGCGCTTATTTCCTTTGATGATGCTGTACGAGGAAATAAGAAAAATATTTGAGGTCTAGAATCTACTCGAAATTTACGGGTGTTGTTTGCAACGTTGAAACGATTGGCCTGAAATGGCAAACAGAATTGCTTTATAGGTTCCAAGATCGGTGAGTTGTCGAATTTATGAGGAGTTGACGCTCGAAGAGTGCATTCTACTGCGTCGCAGTCAGCATGCTGAGGAGAGTTTGACGTTGCCGTTGACTGTTCGTGATATGGTACATTTCTTTGAATTGTTTTTTTTTTGCTTATGCAAATTTACGATTGTAAGCGGATTATGGCAGCCTCATTACTATATATATGTAGGCGTACTTCTGTCCCTCTCTTCTTCGATTTGGGAATAACTGAAGCCGAAGTCTCGAAATTTATTTATCATTTAGTGACCTCATCCGCCATCCTTTATACTCGTCCAGAAATAGATTTTGTGATAGTTTGGGAACTTGCGTCCTGATGAAGCGCAGTTACTTGACTTATGATTCCGAAAGTTTCTTTTAATCTTCACTTTCAGTTTTGAGTTATACCTGTGAAGTTTCGTTCCGATTCGTAGATTTTTTTTTTGAATCATAAGATGTGGATATATTTGATGAAAGAGCAAGTTAATGCACTAAAGCTTTATATGTTTTTGCACTTCCAATTTTTTGGGGGAAACCTTTGCCATCTTCTTTATTAAATGCTTCATATTATGAATATTAAGTGGAAGTTGAGGAGACCGTTGATTGTCGAGTAACTTATGAGGTAACCAAAAGAAAAAAACTTGTATTTTCTTGGAAAGTGTTTCTTCACATTTCCATCACCTGTTATCATTGTGACATTCAAACTGAGGTAAAGGTGGCGTCACCACATTTTGCCCTTTTCAGGTGGCCACTGTAAGAGGGCATTTAGTGCGTCTTGGTTACACGTTCAGCACTGCAGTGAAGTTGTATGTGAAGGGAGTAGATACAATCCGTCTGCTACTTCCTGCCAATGTAAGCCGATTTCAGCGATTATTTCCTTTACTTCTAAATCCAGGTGATATCATATGAATTTACGAACCTTGAGAAGATATTGAATGAAGTGATGAATTTTGAGAGGCTCCTAAATGATAGTTATTTGCTATGGTAAATGGATCACAGCAATGGCGCATATATATTGAGCGGCGTAGAAATTTTGAGGTTTCGTTTCGCTCATTCATCCTTATCATTACATTCTAATGGTGTTATCGAATATTTGAGATCTTTGAAAAGAAGCCATATGTTTTTTATTTTATATTGGAGAACGAAGATGAAAAAGTTTGTATGAAGAATTTTGGGGAATTTTTTTTCAAACGAAGCTTGTGGAGGGAAATTCAAACTAAGCCATTTAGAGGAAAGTGCAAAAGTTTTAATGGTGTTTTAGAAAGTGGCTCAAGCTTATTCGACAGAACTATAGATTTGTTTATTCATCGACGAATTCTGTTGAGCTTTTTGATGACATTCCGATTTCGCCAAAGGAATAGATCTTACTTAAGCAATTCGTTAAGGTGTTTAGGTTCATTATTCCGGGATTATGAGGTGTGTTGAGTTATATTTTATTTATTTGATGGAATAATCATCGATTGATCACAAAGCGATTTGTTATATTATCTTAAGCAAGTACAAAAATTTATATAATACCGTTGAGGTGAGAGAAGTGCTGAAAGATAATCGAGAAGAGAGAAGAGTTGCTAGAGAATTTCGATGAATTGTTTATTGTCGATTTTGGGGAAAATTAGTTGTGGCTATATTTTATGATTTAAAAAGAAATTAATTCAGGCACCTGAATTCGTTATAAGAATGGGATGCAGTTGTACTACGCTATATACAGCATGTATGCGCCTGTTGGAGTGCTTCTCTGCTGGGAATATTAAGGTGGTTTCTTGGAGCATTATCTAGTTGTCTTGTTGTTGTTTTCTGTTGCATTCCATGAGTCTATTGAAAGCTGGAAGCCGAATATTGCGACTGCAACCGGTCGCTTTATTGTGCTGTGTAATTTTGCTCCTTTTGTTGTTGACCCTTGGAGATTTACAGTAATTTTTTGGCCTCCCAATCAGGGGACAAAAGACCTAACTACTAAGGCCTGAAATGAAAGTTTTGCTTTGCAATTCTATACACATATGTTCCAGAAATCATATTCACCGTTGAGTAGACGTGATGTTGATGGCAGCACACAGATTATGATGCGTTCGATTCCATAGCTACTTTTTATTGAAATTCTTATGGAGGTTTTTTTAATAAATAGTTGCTATGAAGAGAAGATGAAAACAGAAGCTTCAAACGTTGTATCGTTAGGCTTAATTTGTTTAGCATAAGCTTTTCTTCTGAAGCTTTTCATTTATGAGTGGATTATATGAAGAGAGCATTTTATTGGATGGGTTTTAGGAAGAAAGCGTTTTATAAGATAGTCGAAAAAGCAGTGAAGTTTTCTTGTCGATTCGATGTCTTAAGTATTCATAAATAAAGAGATTGAGAGGGGATGGTCGGGAAGAAATTTACGAAAAGCATTTCTGATATCATTTTATAATTAGTTCCCTTTTGAACTAGTTGATTTGTTGTAAGCAAATTTGTTATGGTTTATTAAGAATATAATGGAGTGCTTCAAATCGAATGTTTCAGCTTTCAACGTCTGAGATGGCTAACGTCCGTCCTCTGTATCGTTTCGGTAAAACGGAGATGTTCGATTTGGCGAAACGATCGTTTTGGCATTCGATTTTGACTGCTTTCAATAAAGAGCCGAGACGTGTATTGGACATCATCGAAGATATTATCGGCAATCGTTCGTCGATCTCCGAAGCCGAAGAAGTGAGTTTATTCTTATTTTATTTTAATTTTTTTATTTCAAAGTTCCGAAATGGGAAAACACGCAAAAGTATATGAATATGAATAGCAAGGAGCAATTATTATTTCTTAGAATTTCCGTTGAGCTCTTCTTCGAATAGTTTTTCTTCGAGCATTAAGAAAATGCGAAGAATGGAACTGTTCCATTGGATGCATACCTTCTGTTGAAATGAATTAAGGGCAATAATTCCAATTATCCGCAATAAAATCTCTTTTATATTATTGAAGAAACGACCTTATAATCGATTCTCAAATAGTTTGGGTGAAAATCGAACAAGTGGGGACCAGAGAATCCGAACTCAAGTCGGGCTCAGCGAAGAGAATTCTATTGCTTGATGCCTTGAGTTGAAACCATCCGAACTAACACTAGAGATGGAAATGTATGCGAATATTGTTGCTTTGCAGGCACTTCGTTTCTATCTGGATCCATTATCGGAAATCGTTGTCAGGATGGGAGTGAATAATCGTAGAGAAGCGTTGGAACAGTTATTTGGTAACGCCGATATCGACGAATCGGTCATTCAAATAGTGCTGTCGTATGATCAATTTTATTCGCTATTGTTTAACGCCTTTCATTTTTATTTTGTTCCAGTCTTCAATAAGAGGTTCAAATGATGAGATATTTGTGTGGCAATATATTCTTTGCAATGCTTATGTGACTGAGATATGTCTCATCGAAAAGTTATCCAGAAAAGGAGAGGCCAGGTGTGACAAAGGAATAGATGCCAGGCAGGCCGTCGCTAAGATAGGCGTATTTTCTATTATCTTCTTCTTTAAACCAATCGACTGTAGCAATAATCTAACGAAGAAAATAATGTCTTGTAGGCTTTTTCGTTCACCGCTAACCAGCCCTATAAATTATTAGCCAATGAATATATGTTTCGGTGACACTGTGTAGATTAGAAATTCATTGACAACTTTTATGACACCATCGGCAGATATTAGAAGGCAGTCGAATGTCATGAGGTAAGAGGAAATGTCACCAGCCTAGAACTTAGAGTATACTCATCAGATTTCATCACTGTAGTTCTCTGAACCATGAATTAACAAAAAAAAACAGTTATATATAAGCAGAAAATATACCTGCCGAAATGGTGCTGTCGTAGCAGTTTTGCATTGTTGCAAAAATGCATAAAGCGCATAAGAAGTGAAAGAAGCAAAGACGGCAAGTACCGCTAATGTTAGCGTTACAGCTATTTTCTGTTATGTTCACTCGTTTAGCTGTCATAGTGAAAATGCCTTTCATAGGCACTTCGTAAAGTTTGTGGCATTTAACGACTCCATTTTGGATATTTTTCTTTGGGGAACTTTTTTTTTTTGAAATGAGTTGCAAACAATTAAAATCTATTCTGCTGAGGGAACTTCTAAAATGTTAAAAAATATTTTAGAGATGGTATTTGTCTGAATGCCATCTGCAGAATATATATTTTTAGTGGAATGTAATTTCGAATTGGTTAGCAATGATGTTTTATTTTTCCGCTTAATTGATAACTAAATGAAGTATTATAATTCCAGTGATGAAAAAATTCTGAAGTTATGTCGTGGTGGATCGGCGATTTCAATTAGTGAGTTGCATAGTACATGCACGCAGATATTGGCTCAGGTAGCTGCATCGACACGTGCACAATCTGCGGTAAGATTGCTGATCATGTAGATTTCATGTGAAAAGTGAATTCCCTCATGAAATTTAAAGAAGGTGAGAAATAACTAATTTTATAAAATAAACAAGGTAAAACACAACTAATCTACTTATAAAACAGAAATCAAACAAGTCGTGGTTCGGTGGGTGAAAATATTATGCCGCAAGGAGTGTTCGAACCCGCAACGTTCCGCTTTCCAATGAATGCCCTAATAGGGGATACTACGTGTACTTCCATTATTGGCTACTCTTAAATCGCCATCACCTCATGCATCCCTGATTGCTTTGAGCGTTTTCCCGAAAATGGGAATACTAATAAATTTTTTCCTTGATGTGGACACTTTGGTTATATGCGAACCATCATCACAGCGAAAAGCACAATTTTCTTTGTATACATTTAGAGTTGCTCTGTTGCGCGGTATATTTCTTATTTAAGTGTTGCCTGGTTAAACGCAATTTTATAAGTCTTTTGATATGCGATAATGTTGTCCTTTCTGTTTATAAAATTGATGCTATTTCTATCTAATTGCGTTATTTATTGACCTTAAAGTTGAATTAGTTTATTTCGTCGAATGCATGGTTCCTATGACTTTATCGGTGATATATAAGCTCAGATCTATAAAACTGATTATATTTTCTTTATATACAATATTAATTTCCAATATTTTTGATCAAATTAGTCGCCATTAAATAAAAATAACTTTCTCATGCGCGCACTGCCTATAATTTTAAAAATTGAACTTTAGAATGTTTCTTTTCCGATATGAATAGAATGAAGTTTGCTATACCTGGACTAGCCAATAATTCAGCTATAAATGTAATTGACAAACTTAACGCAGTTTCTTCCACTCTAAAATGAATAATAGCTAATAATTATAATCCGTTCAACAAATATTGATATTCTTAGATTCGAGATCATCTATTAAAAAATACTTCCTTTCCTTGCAAAATTTTAAGCGCGTTTTTTTTTAAATTATCAAAGAATTGGTGGAGGAGGAGGGGGGGGGGGTGGCTAAATATAGCATGGTTTTAATGATCGTTGTTTACGTTAAAGAGACGAATATTCTAGAAGAGTCTCAGCTACAGGGAATTTTATTTTATTTTTTGTTCTCTGAAAATGGTATTTTTTACATTTATATGCGACATTGCATTAATTAAGGGAATGGTTTTAAAAAAATTGTAAAATATAAAGTTACATGCTTAATAGTAGTATCGCTGAGCTTTTATTAACTTCCGTGTATCTGAATTCGTAAGGATTTCATAATGGTTTCGATATATGGAATATTTTTGCTGCTATTCTATTTCTTTCTTTTATACTGTGAGAGAAAATTTCCACGAAATTTTGTAGTCTGAAGCAATAATACATTCCCACTATTTTTTCCATATTCATTCATATGTTTCACTTCCATTAGCGCTAATTAAATTATTCTATAATTATCGAAGTTTCATTCGAAAGCTGTGCGTCGATAATTTACCTGCCCAAAATAACTTATGTGTTCAAAATTTACCTGTCGAATCCATAAGTTCAAAATAAAAAGCTGTACATCGATTACCTGATCAGCGCTGACCCTTGGCGAATGCACGGATCGTCAAGTAAATGAGGCGAATTATCGATTTTCGATGGACGTAAACTTAATCGATTTTTTGAAGGTGTTTTAAAGATGGTGATGCATGTGGCTGAAATAACAATAGTGTTATTGAACTATTGAAATGGATGCAGCACGAGCGCGGTTTCTATTTAGACATTCGTTCATCTTTGCTTCCGATATGTAATTACTGAAAGTCTTTTGTAATGATATTTTTGTTTCATTTTTCTTCGAATTTTTTGCGTAATTTATTCATAATTCTCCACGATTTATTTATTATTTTCATAATTATAATTTTCTTTCACAGTTTATTTTCATAATATTTTCTCACAATTTTCAGAAAATATGCGCGAAAATGTTTCATAATCGAATTTGGGATTGATGATGATGATGGTGATATTTTCGATATTCGTAATGAGTAGATGACAATTGAATAATTTCTTATTCGCGTGTTTTTTATTTTTTTAGAGTGAATCAATGGATAGCGGAATCGAAACATTAGCGGAAACGATTTTAAGCGAATCTTTGGCGGATACACATCACAGCAATTTTAAGACTATTGAATCGACGAGGGGCAATACAAGTCAAATTGCCGATTCCAACAATAACGCATTAAATCATATTCGTCTAGTAAGCATTTACGATCTCCTTATTGCTATATGGAATTTCTATGCAAGAAAATTTCAAATTATAATGCATCGGTAATGTACCCTCACAATCATGAGAGCCTTTGGGATTACTAGACCTCTATATTCGGGCAACGTTTGGAATATTTCATATACAGACGGAATATAGTATACTCAAAAGTAGCAAAAAACCACCTGCAACAGGTGTACTCTTGCTCATTATCATCCAATCATCTAATTTCGCCATAGAGGATGTTATTCATATCTATATCAAATGATCTCATTAACGATCGTCGACTTTATCAAAAAAGGTTCGATTAGAAATGAGCGCAGCAAATCTTATGAGAACAGTTTAGTTGCCGGCTGTTTATGTTTACTTAGCTCATTTCATCTTGTTTTTTTTTTCGTTCTTTGTTTTTTTATTTTGAAACGGACAGTTCGGAGGTGTGGCGATCCGTTAATTTTCTCACTTCGGAGGTGTGGCGATCCGTTTATTTCAAATGAATGCATAGTACTTGTGCCCTTTAAAATTATGAGTTTATACTAAGAGGGTAGTAACGACAGGAAATTTTCATGAAGGTTGTTCATTTTTGCTTGTGAGTGGACACTTTCTTCGGTTGGGTTATCTGTGGTTGTTGCTGAAACTCCACATAATTGGCGGATGTTGCAGGAAACAGTAAACAGCCCACCAGGAGATGACACTGACGCGCAAATGCAGAAGCCGTTACGGAATAGCACCGAAGATGCTCTCACGACGAATACGTTAGTTTCACAACGGTCACAAAGAGCATTAAGAAAGCGATGCTGTACAGAGGGATCGCCGAATACATCATCGATAGCCAATCGAACACGACACTCTGGCAGAATTAGATCATCTCTTGGTGGTCCTTGTGTTAAACGTCTAATGCCTACGATTGAAGTGGAAAATATACAAGAAGACGACTATATAACTGAGCATGGATGTTTACAAAGTGATACACAATTCGGGTTGGGAGTTGAGGGAAATGTCAATTTGGAAGCGGGTACTGGCGATGAGGAGCCTCATGTGGATAGCAGTTGGGCGCAATCAACGCTATCGAACGGAACAAATCTAGATGATCTCACCGAAACTGTTGAAAAGGAGTTCATGTGTCGTTCACGCGATGTGATCGATCAATTTATGCAAAATGTTGCTAGAGCTGCATTATTGCATAAACGTGAGATGGCACGCAAAGTGGTGACCGTGCTCAATGAATTGCCGACACCGATCGCCGAGCAGTTAATCGCCGAATTGAAGTCACTTCCGAAGAGTGTTAATGCACTTGGCGTTCTCTTGTCACTTCCTCTCGATTCATCTCTTCATAGATGTGACGTCTAATTGCATTTTTATAGGTGATGAGGATAATAAATGTTTGCACGTGAGGGAGGGGGAGGGAAGGGGATGATGACATGACAGTGTCTCTTTTCGTCGAGGCGGCGAGGGGGGAGGGGGGTTGCGTCTACATTGGGTTGTATGCTCCATACAATTATCGCCAAAAACCTATACTTTGATGGCCATCTCCAAGTGCGTTGAATTGTGTGCTCCACTGATATCGATTTATTCCTTCAAAGTTGCGTTGCAAGGTGTTATTGGTATACCGGAATTGAGATTATTGCATAACATGAAAGATAAAAAAGCATGTTTCTTTGTTGCGGAATGCGTTTATTCAGTGATGGAGGTGTGATTGGATTTTGGTGAACGGGATGGATGCTGATGAGTTCCACAAAGTTGGGGAGGGAGATTTCGGTGGGACGTCCTACTAATTTCCGGAGGTGGAGGGGAATGAGATTGGTCTCGAGGTGAACTACAAGCAACAAAGTGTTTTATTTGTGAATCTCTTTGATGATGTGTAGAGTCGTTTGAAATGACAATAAAAATATTGCTATGATTTAGTTCTAAACATTAGCTGCATATTGTCGGGGTCTTTACGCATTGGCGTATCGTAATATAATGAAACCTCATTTTCTCTTCAATAACCATACTTTGTTGCTTGTAGTTCACCAATATTCTCTTCGGCGCCTTCTCTAAATAATATTCGTCGAGTTACTCTCCACCAAATATAGCTATATTTTTATGGCATATGAGAGAATTATTAGAAAGTTGAGCGAATTACTTGTTGAATTGTTTTTGTGGCCAGTTTAATTGCATTTAAATGAGCACAGATAGTGAAATTAATGTGTTGTTTATGGCGATGACGTTGGTTTGATATCTGTTTGCTTACTCTCTTCATAATTTCGTTTCCACCACTTTCACTCGTGATGGTGCGCTCGAAACTTCTGATTGTTGGTTGTTTTTCATTGAAGAAAGAAATCTGCATAATTCAATTTGATACGCATCGAATCGAAAACGCTTCATTGGTCACTACTCTATGATGTGATAGCACAAAGATGGAGTATAGTGAAGCAATGCATATGAGTGAAACTATAACAAAAAAAAAGCGATGCGAAGGCATTTGGCTTTCATTATTTCAGCTCTTGGCAGTTTCACCTTCTCTATATTCATTTAGCCTTTTAACTTGATTTCTCCTTATCGTACCATATCGTATAGATTTCTATAAGTTGGCATTTGAACAAGAACCCGCTTGTGTTTAGGTTGTTTTCGTTTCTGTTTCTCTGATAAAGTTGCTCTTTTAATATTGTCAAGTTTTGAGTTGAACCTTTTACCACACCATGACCTTTTATCACGCCTTAACCTTTTATCACATCTTATATGAACTTCTAATTTTATTTATTTATTCATTCAGTACCTAATACTCACTGATACGTTGGCATTGGCTATCCTGTATTGTATGAAGTTTTCTGATGTATATGCGCGATTATCAAGTGAAGCAGTATAGTTTGAGAAGCAGGCGTTCAAGGGTGTTACAATCCATGAGGATCTATAACACAATAGTGAGTTGGATTGGATTTTTTCCGAAGAGATGAGGGAATAGATTTTTTTTTTGAGGGACAAAAGTGGGCAGTGTTCTTGGTTAGGTTATGGTTGCAGGAAGTGTCATTGATGCTTACTGACCAGAGGTGGTACTCTCGGATTTCCGTGCTATGTTAATTTGAATGATTTTATTCACTGAGTGGTTACCTATAGGTTGGAGATTATTAATGCTGTTGGTTGGTTGCAACGGTTTACTAGGAATTTATTTTCGAGCTTAATGTTCACGATATTGGTGGATGTTTGGTGTCGCCGACGAAGCGTCGACCACGTGCAGCATTTCTGTTATTTCCCAATTCAGATGCCATTTTTCTTTCTGATCTGTTGTATCTTTGATGTTTGATTATATAAACGAGGCTCACATTTTTGAAGTTTTTTTAAAGTCAGAAAAAGGTTGCTATCTTTAAAGCGCTTTATGTAGAATAGTTCACTTTATCAAACTTATAAAGCATTTATTTTTTATCAGTCTCTTTTCCCCAATATTCCCAAATATGTGGAATTTCCCCCCAAATACTCGGAAATTACAGCACTACGATTCTTGCTGCGTTAAACACGTTCTTCGTTGCAATTATCGAGATAATGCAAGAAAATCCACTCTATAATAGTAACCATTGATAACAACATTTCAATATCTTTGACGTTTCACGCTATGAGTGAATTTTAAGCATTTTTTAAAGCTTAATTTAGGTTTGAAGTTTAGTACTAAGCTAAAAGCGTTTGAAGTGGATTTTTATCCATCTTTGCCTCAACGGTTTAATTGAATGAAAATATTTAATGCACGCATTCAAAATGTTCCTTCATTTCTATATTATCATTGCCCCATTGTTAATTTCATTTTAGGTTATATTCGCAAGAAAACTTTTTATTTCGATGTTCTCATTGAACGAATTAAATTCTCTAATTTTCCCTCTGAACGAATTTTAGCGATCGAATAGTTTTTATTTATACAAATATAATGTTTAAGTTCCAGATGCTGAATAGAGTTGTGAGGAATCGCCGCACTCCTCTCATCAGTATTCGTCAATAATTAAGTGGTAATATGAGTGTGAACAGTTTTATATCCAACAAATTTTGTTACATAATGACCAGCAGTTGTAATTCATACGATCTTATCAAGCTTTATTCGCTATTCTCGTAATTAAGCGGTCGTTGCATGAGATATTCAAACCCGCAATATTTGAATACACTTGAATGTATGTGATATTTGAATATGCGGAAAACGTATGTATATGCTAATGAGGGAGCAAAGTAACATCTATATCCTAGTATGACAATTTAACGTTGAATGGATATCATCACTTTTTAAGCACGGAAATTTCATGCGGAAGTTTCTATCTATTCTTACCCAGAAGCTAGCGGCTGACTTCAAGAATTCAGCGTGGAAGCGGAAACGATTTCTTGCAGGGAGGGGGGGAGGCAACTAATCCACTTTCTCTGACAGGCAAAGTGTTTATAGTAAAGGAAACACTTCCGGCTAATAATTTGTGCCGAGTGCAGCAAGTATGAAGGATTTGTGGAGGGGGGAAAGGAATTAACTATCGGAAGTAGCGGGTGACTGCTTATTTGGCAACTTATTTTGCATATGTACTAACATGCCCAAATTCGCCTATATTCATCGATCAATGCGTCCACCTCTTCAGTGGTCATTTGCATTTGATTAACGCTTACATAATTCCTATAGCCAAATGGCTAGGCATCATACTTAGAAAATAAGAACGGTACATTGATTTGCCGCACGTCCAAAAAGTGGTCACTCTCGATAAACCGTTGAGCATCGCAAATGCGTTTACAATACAGAAATGACCGGAAACAGAAATGGTCATTGGTCAAACCTCAAAGGGAAATGGTCAGTGTGATAATTACACGATATATTAACGACGCAACAGGATTAAAATGCAGGAAAAAACAGCCTGAATACAACTCGAATGGATGTGAATTTTTTAAATGGATTTGCCGTTCTTTATGAATAATAGTGGTGATATGGAATGTGGGGACGTGAGTTGGGTGTTACTTCGCAGATATTTAGCTGTTATTTTCAAAAGTGAGCCGTATAACGAAAATGCAGATACGGTATTAGCGGTCATTTTTTTGCGTAAGCCCATCACTGCAAGATCCGTTAAACATGGTTGCTCAAGGCAGTTCCGCATGTAATTTTCAGCTCGTAGGTTTAGTTCAGCAGGCGGGTTGCAAGTAGGTCCGCATTAGTAGGTACAGAAATGCAGGGATAAGCGTAATTATAAAATGACCGGAAGGAGAAATCGCGAGACGGCCGCAGTCGTACCGTTGATTACATTTTACACATTGCTTCGTGGCTGTTCAATCATTATTTTAAATGCACCGTTTTCCTGCTATTTTCGTTGCCGACTTATGGATTTATTATTTTTGTCGCCCATATCGAGATGTTATTCCTTTGACTTATTCATCTGTAGGATTCTTTCATGCCAAAAAATGTCGGAGTAAAGATGAGTAAGTAATCCTGCTATTCCAAATTTCCAGATGTGACTTTTCTTGTTCCGGACTAAGAAAGAAAGAAAAAAAAATTAAAGCTTTCGATGTTCTAATGATTTTAGGTTAGAGAGTTTTAGCGTGGCGATTTAATTTAGCTTAACGTTTACGATGAATGATACGCATAATGTTTCTTGGTAAATAATGCAAAATATATCTACGCTACAAACTATAATAAACTGCAATTCCCAACGATTTTCTGTTATATAAAGGAAGGAAAATTTCAACGAAAGTAGAACACTTTAACGTCGACTAGAATTCGAGATCGACTGCAACATCGAGGTCACTTGTGGTAGATTGAACTTCACTTCCTGCCTTGAGAAAATATTCATGCTGCAAACTGATATGCATCGAGTGACTTTCTTTCAAGAAAAATGTTGAAGTACTGTTGGCGAATTCTTCGAGAATGTAGAACTCGTCGGTGAGATCGTAGAATGACCGATGAATTTTGAGGTCATCTGCAAATTGCCTCCTACTATTCACTTTTATCAGAAACATTGTTGTTATACAGGAGGAATAAAACACCCACCCAAAACGTTTCCTTGTGGACCATTACTTCAATTAAGTGTGGAGTAACTATCTCCAGTTCCTACATGAAAGCTTCACTCATATAATTGATCTGTTTTAGAAAGGAGCCGATGACCGCTATATTTTTCTAAATTCGAAAGCAGCTTTTCATAAAAGACCACTTTGCTTAACTCTTGTATTTAATGCACATATGAGCTCTCCTAAACCAGTTTTGACCTTGTGAATCGCTTAGAAATAAAACCGAATTGTGCGCAGTTCAAAAAGTGGTTCCACGTAAAATAACAGAGAGAATAGTTTATAAATTAAGGAGATCAGAGCAATCATTGACAACGGTGAATGAGGGCACAACACTTCCCAGAAGGGAAAAAGGTGGAAGGGGAATTCAAGAAACGTTGAAAAATTATACTAATCGATCATGAAATTCCTTTGGAATTCGTTTCAAAAAACATTGATAGCATATCGTCTAATAAGAATGAAATTGTATTACTGGACTAAGACCATTCCGAGCTTTCGCTCTTTTCAGTTCAGAATTGGAATCTGCCTCCGCAGATCGCAACTAAACCCTTCAAGAAATCTGACAATTTTTGTCACTCAACTGGTAGCTTTCTACCTTCACGTAGTACATGGCTCATAGCGTATTAAATATCGTTTTCGCCTACTGCAATCCACGTATCCGTTCGTGCTGACGACACATATATGCTGTTTTGTATTTTCCGATCAGGTCTGATTTCTCTGCTACTCGCAATCAATTTTCCTTCTTCCTGCGGCATACTTTTGTTGTTAATCTCGACACGAAGGGCATAGCCGTCTCCTTGCTGTTCTTTTTGGTCGTCTGATGTGTTGTTTTTCGTGCTATTCATGTTCGCATGCTTTTCCAACTTCATTAACGCTATCATGATGCGGTTATGGCTTCATTGGCATCCCCTCTCCCCCCTCCCCTTCATTTTTTGGTGCCGGAGAGACTTCTTTAATTATAGGGCTCCACTTGGGGGATGGAAGGGGGGTGACGAAGTGCCCGTCATTTTGCCCGTCGCAATGCTGCTGTCCGAAATCCGGGCGCCTGCAGACACCTATCGACGAACAGTACAAACCTAAAGGGCAGAGATTGAAAGAAAGGGAAACTAGATCACACGTCATTTTTTGTTATCGAGTCCTACCACGAAAATCTGTATGCCGCAGTAAACAGTATCGGAGTCGAGATCAAACGAAACCCTCTTGCAGTGAGTCGGCGATTCCTCAACGATGTTGCATATCATGAACGCTAATGTTGGTTTCTGACTGTGAGGTTGAACTGTTTCTCGATACACCGTTGACTGCGTATATTAATTACCTTGGGCTGGCATATTAATTACCTGGAGCTGGCCACCTGTCTAGAGCTTTAATGTTCATGACGTCGTTGTGCAACTTGTGTACGTCTCCGAATGAATAAGCGGGTGACAGCACAATTTCATAGCTTCTGTGCGGCCGTTGAAGCATCTGAAAAGTGACTTTGTTTTATAACATCATAGCAGGAATCTATTCGGGCAGCAGGTTGTTTCGTCGATTGTAGTTTCTGGATTACAAGTCATTAAATCGACTATTTTGGTTTATCCACTCACTCCAGATGTACCTTTTCAACAGTCGTTCGATACTGTACAGTATAAACGAAATAAAACAACAGAGACGTTATCGTAAGAGGGAATACTTACAGGAGTTGAGTGTTTCTGTTTGATTCGGTGATGCCGGCTCCCGTTTCTGGTGTTCCGTCTTCATCAGCGTCATCAGCCTATCCGTTCTTTCAACAACCCAAATATCAGTTCGTAGAAAGTAGTCCGGACTCACCTCCTTACGATTTTCGTTCAAATCCTGTCAAGCGACACATGGCAAGTTGCTGTTTTAAATTAGCGTTTCATTGTCATCCCTGTTTCGGAGGGTCATTATCGCACCTGGCCGCTACCTTTAATTGGGTCGATGTTCATTCTTCTAACCGACATTATCAGAGGTAGCAGTTATTATTAGCATAAACAAATTTGTAATTATTGCTTATTAACTACAGTGAGGAGTTGAAATAGTTGCACAAAATATTTGCAGGTTGTTAAATGCTCTTTTGGTTACCTATTCTCATAATTTTGAAGGGATTTTCGATAGACTGTGATGTCGAAAAGTTCTTTCGAATTTGAGTACTTCTGTATGTATCCTAGGCGACAATTGTTTACCTTATATTTAATTTTCAATGCATTTTTGTTGGATATCGGTAGAGTTGAAGAGCTCTCTTATATTTAAGTTTAATTAAGCATGTACATCCTCTTTTTAAGGGGTGAAATAATTCGGTAATATTTTAGGATATAAATTGGCAAACCTTAATAGAGGATGGTGCACCACTACCGAAGAAGAAAGTCGATAGAATGAGTGCACGTTTAGACAAATTTCACATATCACGAGATAAGAATCCTCATCATGCAAATTGGAGAAAACGACAACGTCGTCAAGAGACATTCGAAGAAATCGAACGCAGGTTACTTCTTTCATTTTTTTCTTTTTATGAATGTGAATGATAAGAGCTTACAGCTTTATTGACGCCGTACTTTGGAAATTCCCTCTGATTCGTAATCACTCGCTTACAGTTAGTTCAATTTTATTATGGTTGTAGAGAAGCACTTGAATTACGAACGGGGAAAATAGAGCAGGAAATGTTTATATCTGTTGAGATTGATAGTCCGAATATCGCTAACCACCATCCTTATATTTGAAAGCACTTTTGTGTTAGCACTTTAATTTAATATATTTGGAAGCAAGAACGTTTTTGTGTGCATGAGCTATCTAACACTGCTGAAGGGCGAAGACAAAATATGGAATATGGAAGTCATATTTTGTGAGGGATCATCACTTTAAGGGAAATCCATTTCATAACATTATATCACAGGTAAAAGCCGCCTTATCAATACCACACCGGGTCAGCGATTGAAGAAAGCATATAGTCCTTTCAAGCACTGTCATATTTCCTGATCGATTTTCTGTTTATGGCTGTTTATATAAGGAAGATAGATATGTCGCTAAGCATTTATAGTATCACCACGAAAGGCTCATCTGCTTGCAAATATTGGCCAGTCTTATGGAATCTTCAGCGGTGATTTTGGCGTGCGTATATCGCCTCAGGGTGTCTCTCTGATTGAAATAAATCTTTGAATTCAGTTAGGAATTTTCGACATTCGTTCCTCGAGAAATTACTGCAAAGTCCATCTTGACGAAACTCTTGTGAACGAGGTGACTCTGTAAACTTTTCTGCAAAAAAAAATTAGGTCAAAAGACGTGGTGAAAGCCAAGCGGTGAGTAAGGAATTTTAACAGCTGAAAGGGGGTGGAGATTTTTACGAGAAATTGTAAAGATGCCCTTTATTGGTTACTAGAAGAATTTGTGCCGTAGCGCGCTATAAAAGTTGGTGCTTTTTCTTTAAATTTATGTTATAGATGAGTTTTGTGTTATTTTATTCGATACAGCAATTTGTTGTTATAGATTGACCGATTCATCGGATGATGAAATGAGTGACGAAAATGAATCCACTTCGGAGAACGCCGAGAGGGCTGAAAATGAAGAGAGAAGTTTGCAGTTGAGTGATGAGCTTAAGAAACTGATTAAAAAAAGCATCGAGGAACCTGTGATCCTACCGAAGTAATCCTTTTTTCATCTTTTTACTTAAATTTTTCTCAGTACTTCCTTCTCACTCTTCAGAGGTGTATATTTTTCTCTGTGTATTTTTGAGAATGAAAGTGGTTCATTGGAATGCTGTTTTAAGTTCCAGTAATTAATGAATAGAACAAACTGAACTGGACAAATAGAAATTAAAAACTTTTTGAAAGGGCGAATAAGTTTACGAAGTTTGGCAGGTTTTATATAGTTGTATTCCATTAATAAATAAGTTTTAGGGAAAATCCCTTACCCGTTTATATATGAAAAGGATTGTTGTTATGGTGCTAGACTGTATTATACAAGTGCTATGTGTAGTGCTAATCACCTTCGTATATATATATATATATATATATCGACGCACAGTTCAGCAGTTAGACAAGACAGATGTAACCTTCGACAAATTTGTGAGGCTGGTCGGAGGATCCGATCTCGTTTGCTAGTTCATTTTAACATTCGTTTTAAATCCACCTAATCGACGCTGTTTTCTTCGGGGCTCGGTCGGTCGTGTGGATGCATTTCAGCATTCACGTCAAGTATTTTTATGCAGCATCCGTCGATTTAGATAGATTCCTATTGGGTATTGAAAAGCTAAAGAGGAGACGACCGAAGCCCATCGGATTCGGTTCTTTATCCGCATACTGTTAGCTTTACAAGTAGGGTTGCAAACGTGCGTTTCATTAGTTCTTATAAATGTCACGTTTTGGATTTATAAGAGATAAGCGTAAAGCTTGAAAGGTTGTCGAGGAATTTTGTCAAATAATCCCATCATCAAATATCTCTTGCTTCCACCTTTTTTATTGATCCTTGTCTTTGGAGTAGCAGATATTCGTTTATAAAGATAAAGAAAAAGATCACTCGAATTTCAGTCCAAGCCCGATGAATGCACTTGTACCATATGTCCCGCACAATCCACCCGATGAATCGTCGATGCAAGGTCGAATAAGTGAAATCACTGAACATGATGCTGAATGGCCTTCCGCTGCGCAATCGAGTAGGTTTTTTCTATTCGCATGCCTTTGTTTTAGGTTTTGTCTGTATGTCTTTTATTACTACCAACCAATGAACCATTTTTGAAGTTCGCAAACTTCAAGTATTATTTTTGAAAGTGCCGAACCTTAGCATGCTTTAAAGCTGAACTTTCACTAAATTTCTGAACGACAACTGTGGGCGATATTAGGTGATAAAGGGTCGAATTTAGCCGTGAAAAATGACCTGACAATTTCTGGGGTACGTTAATGTACTGCTTCGTTGACAAGTTTTTCAAGAATGTACGTCGAACTTGGCAAGTTTATACTTAAAATCTTTTAGTTGAATGTACCGCAGGTCGTTAAATTATCCGTTTCGCAGAGTAAGTAGATGTTTGATGCAAAGAAATAAATTCGAACAAACGAAAAGTTTCATTATAATTGCGCGTTGATGAAAGTCGTATAAAAAATGAGAGGTAGGGAGGAGGAGAGATTTTGGCCTTCTCTCTGGCAGTGCTTCGCGGCACCTTAATTTTTCTTCGTATTTTTAATCGGTACCTTATTTTCATCCGATCTTTTTATTTCAGAATCCTTCATTTCTTAATGCGGAGAGAAGCGATTGTCCATGTAGAGAGGATCCATGGGGTTCGCCTTGAATTGACCAAAATTATGGTACTCGATGATTCTCTGCGCACTGTTTTGACAGATCAATGTCGTAGGTGAATTCTGCCTGAATAGCTGTAGAATGATGCGGATAAAAGCTGATAGGCGATCTGATTCTGGCCGTTGACCGGTTGGAATCCTTCTTTTCCTCAGATACATCCTTTTACAAAAAGTTGCTATAAGTGAATGTGAAGTAATTGTTTTGATGTTGAGGCGAAAATATTGGACGAGTATCATTTCCCGAGGAGAGCAGTTCTTCGGACGAATGCCCATCAGGAGAGAGGAATCCTGCCGATTTTCAGCAGTCAGGCGACTTCGACATCGTCGAGATCGATGAATTCTCCGGTGATGAGATGGATGTAGCAATGGATTGTTGCTAAGTTCAAAGAAGTCAGAGACAACGATCACCGTATTATGCGTTCTTTATCTTCCTTTATTTGTGAAGAACATGACTGGAAGGACAGAAACCGTGTGTTTTAGTCCAAAGAATTGCCGCTTCACAACCCCCCTAACACCCCGTTCTTATTTCTTCATTCCACGCCGATCTTCCCATATTCCCCCGCTACCTCCCCTCACCCCTCAACTCATTGACACCGTTGCCCGGTCTCCACGGGCGTAGTATTGCACACTGAATGTGGTTTGAATAAGTGAAGCTTCACTAGGAAAGTTGACAGGGTTTTGAACTTTCAAACTCTTACCGGCGATAAACCTCAAAGGAAATAAAAGCATGAACGCAGATTGGAAAATCTATTCTCTTGTAAAGAAGAGATGATAAAATGGAAATGAGCGAATTTTGGAGGATAAGGAAGCATCAGTGATATCGTTTCTTTAAAAGATGTCCCACTTATTTATCAGAATCGATCCGTTGCAGTTCTTTCATAAAGGTAAAAAGTCAGTCGGAATGCTCATCAGGACATATCTATAGTTGTTACACGGAGGAACTTAACACTTCGATCTGTATATATTGTGAATATTGTCGACTGTGTTTGTTGTTTTAGAAGGATTCAAGGGTAAATGTAAATGTTTTTAGTCGTTTATTTCATAGTATATTTGTTAGGTGCACTGTAGAAAAAGATTTCGCTTTTATTATGGAATTAATTTTTTCTTGCCTTATTGAAACATTGCTCTTTTTTTTTCGTTATCAATATGTGCAAAAATTTTCCGAACATGTGCCATCAATGTAGTTGCAGAAGTCACGAAGATAATGCACACCGCCAGTGCGAATATGGTAATCATTCAGAGATTGCAACACCTATGCACTCTGTAATTTTTTGCTAAGCTATTTGCATAGCTAATCCACTTGGAATTGATTTACTTTTTGATTAGGTTTCTATTGATTGCACTCATTGATTAGAAATTGATAAGCAAATTTTGTTAATTCACAATTTTTTTTCTTTTTTTGCATAATTTATGCAGCTCGAAGGAAGAAAAAAGGAATAAGTGCCTAATTTTCATTTCTCATTTCGTTATATTTGCATATTTAAAATTTCGCATATTTGCAGTGAGGTTTTTAATGCAGTTCGTTTGAGTTGAATAAAAAAACGATTTGATTAAATGATATGATCAATATTTCTTTGTTAAACAATATGCAAATTACTTAAGATCTATTGTTTATGTATGCAATTTTTAGAGTTGAACCCTAGTCTATAATTATGCATTATGGGTTACCTTATAGAATTCACCGGCTCGAAATCCTTATATAAAAGATTTATTCTGCATCAGGCTGTTTGGCTATCTGCTAGTACAGGTATCTCTCGGATTCTATAATGGATTTTTATTTTTATTTGTTAACTTTATACAGCGGAAGTGCTTTTTTTCTTTAAAATTATGAATGTTTTTGATCTGTTGAGAGGTGTTCGCAGATCATTCCTTTTCTCTCATTCTTTTATTTCTTTTTTCGTCTTGAAAGAGTTAAAATGGGTATCGTTGATTTTATTTGGATCGCGAAAACGATTTAGAATCGATGTGATTTTATCATCAATTTTTTCAACGTTTTCGATGTGTTCACTAATCAGTTGTTTTTTTTTTTCCGATCGGCCAGAGAAGATATGATTTCTTTGTTTTTTTTTGTTAACTCATGTGAATATATTATTACCATCAAACGGGCTGATGGATTTACTGCTTGAGCTTAGAGTATTTCTTGGTTGATCTCTATTCATTAAGCCCTTCGGATTGATATGCTTGAATGGATCAAGAGAAGGGCTTACTCGAGCGGTGTACGATCCATATGTGATTTCTTCCGACCGTCCTGATGTTTATTTCATTCTTTGTGGATGCAATAGATTTCGCCACAACAACGCAACACCTCTACATTTGAGATCATAGTAAAGCTTTCTTTTGTTCCTAGGCTGCCTTTTGTATTCCTCAGAAAAGCTGGCATGATAGTTGCTTTATTACCCCGTTTGCCATATCAATCACTTGCAAAATTTATGTACAGAATAGCATGCAATACAAACATTAGGGCACGATAGACCTTTTACACATTTTTTTTATCGATCGGACTTTCATCTTACGGTGGTTGCGTCATGAAAGCGAATCTTTTGAAGAGATTTGTAGAGGGCGGTCGCATAAGTTAGATTATTCGCCTTTTCATAAGAGCGAAACAAAAAAGGAATTAAATTATTTCCGTCAAAGTGTTGTCATTATTATTGCATCTTCATTCAAATATTTAGAGGAATTTTCGCAGTCGCGTCACTGAATTCCCCCACTTTAGCACTCTTGTGATGGCGTTGTTCACTCTTTATAGATCGCATCGACGAACTGCTCGGATCGTCGGTGAATGTTGCCGGTCTTGTTTAATACTTGTTGATCGCACGCAGAATTCACGCTCTTGCTTCAAGAGTTTTATGAATTTTGTCACAAGCTTACCGTGCGTCGATGTAGACTGCAACGTATCCGTTGATGTAGACTGCAACTTACCCGTCGATGTAGGCTGCAACTAACCGTCGCTGATGTAGACTGCAGTGGATGTGATTGTACCGCTTGGACTTTAGCCACAAAATTACCATGCTCAATATTGCTGCTGGCGGCAATCTACTTGTCTTTGCAGTTCTTTAAATCGGTCCAGAATCGGCTCTTCATACCCGATAATAGAAAGAGGCTGGAGTCAGAAAACCATGAAGTGGGACCCGCGTCCTCGGCGCTGGACCTCTTCGCACTTCATGGTCTGCATGGGACCTGGCAAATACGTCTCCAATGATTGGGCCTCGATTAAATAAACGCTGACTTAAGTATGAAGCGCAAGCTACTTTTTAACGTGAGCACCAAACTTTTTAATATTATTCAATATGTGTGCTCATTTTTTAAGGACTTAGTTATGAGGTATCTGCGTACAGCGAAAAGAGAAAGGAAGGAAGGGATGAGCCAGGAGGTGTGTTGTGACGCTGAATTAACCATTAGCATTTAGAGGTGATCCATCGATCTCCAGTTAAGTGGTATGGAAATTCAAAAATTGAAATGTTTATCGTCGTAGATGTTCAAAAAGCTTGAGAGCCGTTTATCAGAAAGTTAAAAAGCAAGGTTTCTTTATGTAACCACATTGCATAATATTGCGAGTTTTTTTGAAAATATTGACTTGATTATCATTGAGTAAACTCATTCGATGCCATATTTGCACAAATAAACCTTCAGATATTTATGTAAACATAACCGAACACGTGAAAGCACTCAGGTATGTTTATACAAATAAACCTGCCCTCAAACCCAATACTTCCTTCCCCCCCCCCTCCCCTGCGGGGTGGTAGTTGAGCTGTCGGTGTCTAGGCACGTGACGAGTATTGCACTCTTCACACGATATGCATTGAAAGTGTGGCGCACGTCACGCGTTGCGTTGGTTGCGACGCGTATTCGTTGGTGAGCAAATCAACGAGGCACGATAGACGACGCGTAGGCTGCAGGCGGTGTTAGTGGTACGGCTGTTGTGTGCTTTTAATGGTCGTTGACGGAGCTGATTGTGATTCGTCGAATTGTTTTCTTGTTTTATTGTTGTTAAAGTCCGCAGGTATGTTGTTAATCTTCTTGTTCATAAACACATTTTCCGTATACCAGCTAACGTCCGGAAAATTTCTGGATTGGGGGAAAGACTTGGGTGCGATCATAGTTTACGAGGAAACAACGGCTATATTATTGAGACAGAAAAAATGTGCAGCTTTTTATATTGTCATAGAATTCCTATGAAGCCGGATTGAACTATAAAGTTTTCTTTCCGATAGAGCAACGGTTGTCTCCTCGCCCCTTGCATGTCAGATGGAAAGCAGGGAGTCTCCACGCGTGATCTCTGACCTCACCTGGTCAGATGTTCGGAAAGCGCGACCTAACTCACTAAAGGAAAGTGCGAGCCTGACCATGTATGAGAAAACGCGTGAGGGCTGTCTTAAGGTGAGGTTCGGGTTCAGTTCAAAGGGAAGCATGATGCTGGCCACAAAGTTTTGCCGGAATCTTTGTTCTTCGTCGAGCATTGTGTTAAACAGCCTTCGCATTAGCTGTTTCTTCATCTGTGCATCTACACATTCCGGCTTACACAAGTGACGCCATCCTCGAATGCCGGTTTTCTTCGCCGAGGCTCCATGCTTGACTAGGGCCGAATTTACCTTCCTCATCTGTGATATTCGAATGATTGGACGAATCGTTGAATTGGCTCCACGTAGTATTGAGTTAAACCTAGCAGCCCAAGCTTCTGATCTGAGGTTCCTTGAAGCGTTGTTTGGGAGGGTCGGAGGTAGGTTAAACGCAGGTGTTTTTTGACCGTCATTTCCTTTAAGGTTCCTTAACTGCAATGGGTACTTCTTCTAAGCGCTGGTGGAGGGGACGTGATGAGGCAACCGCACGCGAGTCAGTTAAGCGGGCGGTGAGGTGGAGTAGCGCGCCAATGTGTCTATCAATATGCTCGCCACAGACCGTGAGAAACGTTTATAAAAAGGACGCATCAAAGCACAAATCGGCAAAAAATGGCAGCAGTTATGAATGGGAGTTGAGTTTACCTTTGGCATTTCGAGGCGATCAAGGACTGGGGGAAGAATGTTGCGGAATTGATCCTGATGAAACGTGACGTGATGCGAAACAAACGGCTTCCTGCATTTGTGGGAAGTTAGTGTGAATTTGATGGGGAAGCGCTATTTGAACGCATTGTGAACCTTTCATTTCATTTTATAGACTTGGTGACGCTACATCCATCAATACAAACGAGTAAACATCAAAAAAATTTAAGCATTTAAACAATCTCGGACATGACTGCATTTCTTTGTTGAATAATCTCAATGAAATCATTCTTTTTTTTTGCTTTGTTCCATGCCATATTTGCTTCCACGTTGCATCAATGCACCCCATTGGGAGATCGTTCCATCCCCTCTTTCGAGTTAGGATTTTTTCATTTCTAAACCCGAAACCCTCTTCAAGACCACAAATACACTACGTCATTCTTTCACCTGTGCGGAATGTTGCATGCTTGCTGGGTAGGAATATAGACTTCCCTTTTTGCCACCTATATAGGAACAAAATTTTAGCATAATCGACACAATTAATAGGTGTTGCGAGTTGGTCGTTATTAACATGGGACGAGGAATCTAAACCCCAGCTAAGGAGCTCGAAGGTCCTGGTGGCAACGCGGCTCTGACGACACCTTCCCCCTTCAGCAGAAGTGTCGTCTAATGTATTTCTCACAGAGTGCCGTGGATTTAGGTTCAAGTTTCTCACGAAAGGTTGTTTCGAGAAGGGAAGAGCATTCGGGCATTATAAAGCCGATGTTGGTTTCATTTTCCACTGCCATTACTTCATTGTCCTCAGTGCCCATAGCATGACTGAAGCCACTAGAGATGTGAAATGAAGCGTTCATCTGAGAACAAAACTAGTCGAAGGAGTTTATGGTTTTTGCAGCCTTTAACGAGGGGTACATTTTTAGGGAATGCGAACCTGGTAAAAAGTTTGGAGGGCAATTGAACGTCAATTTTCATTCGTGAAGCGCCAAAAGTTTTACCTGTTTCCCAGCATAATTGGCGCAGCGGAGTCTCTTTTTTTGCGAATGCAATTGCTTTATAGGTCATCAAAAGCCAATTATGATGTAGTAACGGGTTACAGTCAAGAATGCCGAGCAACTTAAGTGAATTTTTCTCGATTGGCATTTTATAATCGTGCAGATCGGGCGGTGGGGGATGACAAACGGCTCGTTGAAGTCTTATGAAATAGCAGGTTGGGATAGTGGAGCAATTATCAGATAAGCTGAGCCAGTTGAATGTTAATTCGCAAAATTAGTGAACAGCTAAGGAACATTTGATGGAAGGAACTGCAGCGTTTGCGGTATTTAATTGCTTATTAGTGGATGGTGTGTGACTGTATGACTGTTTTTGCTTCCCCACTGCAAACTCCACCGTCAAAATACGAGAGTAGAACACACAAAGTCGCTGACAGCTTCTACAGATAATGAAAAAAGACAGCTGAAACGTTTCCTTGTTTTATAAATTCTTCATCTCTTACATCGGAATTTGAGGACATTATTCTCAGCATCTTTATATTTCTGTCCTTTATTTCTTCCGTCTTCTCCTCCTCCGTCATCATATCCCATTTATGTGTTTTGGGGGCCAATTGAGCACTCCGAGAGGTAGATGCGTCTACCGCGATGTAAATGGTGATGTAAGTACTCTTCGTGGTCTTCTGCAATGACCTGAGCAGTTTCCGGTCATTCGGTCATTTGGACACTATGTTTGCTGTGTCAGTGGCGCCTCGCGGCCGTTGTTGTACTACATGCCTTTACGCACACGCTGGACGGCGTTTGGCGTTGCTTCATATACACACTTTCGAGTCAGGTCGCGTGCATGAGGGATGGGCAATGCTTCGCTGTTTACAGGTGGTGTCGATTAGCAGTGATGCCAGTAATGTGGCTTCACTATTCTAAAGCAAGAACAAATTTGACGCTTTTATTCGTTCTCTAGGGTTTTCCCGGTCGTTTCAACTATTTGTTTGATATATTATGGGACGCTTATATCCTCCAGTAATTCATGGAAATGTTTGCTGTATCAATAGTGTTAACGAGTGGTCTTTTGTGATCAAATGAGTTTTGTGATCTCAGTGATCGTGATGATCTTCAATGTGTAAGAGGTCGTTCACTCGCACTTGGTTAATCTTGATTTCATATCTCCCTCGTGTGGATTATGACCTCTCCATCCTTGGAGGCCATACCAAAGATATGAGTGGGCTGCGATCTTACTTTCTAATCAGGATGTGTTTGCTACTCATCATCGTATGGATCTTCCTACTCGTAGTAAACGAGTTTTATTGTTCCGCCGATGCGCATTCACATGCGGGAATCGATCGCAAGTAGCATTCTTTTTGATGATGACGGTGACGTAACCTTTTTAAGGTCGAGACCGCTACTAATATGCAGTTTTGTTGAGATGTGGACGCATTTTTGCTGTCATTAATACGTGAGTGTTTTCAGTTTTTGGTGTTTCATGTTCTCGGGAGTTGAGTTGGTCGATACATCATCGGGTGGCATCCTTAATCTGCCTACATAACAGAATGGATCTGTGCATGGTCGCCGATCGAAAGAGAACGTAGGCCATTGTTCACATTTCTCGCTAAGTACTATCTGTCTGGTTTCACCACTTCGCGTTTGCAGTCGAAGCATTCAGAATCATTGAACAGCATTTCCGGCTGTCCTTATTCGGCAACGCTGCTGGGGAGGTTGGCAATAATCTTACTGCTTTTGGGAGGAATTCTTCTGATTAAATGATATTTGGGGTTTGTGAACGCATGCCGTTCGTTGATGAGACTGAATGTTTAGTGAAACACCAAGTGTGCTTAATCGTATTCGCTTGTAGATCATTTCATGTGCTCTTCCTTCTATTGAAATCTTTTACTTTTTCGATTGGCAATCAAGCAAACCTAACAGTGTAACTTGTTCACGTAGTAACTTCTTTGATCCGCCAACAGTTGTAGAGAATTGAAGGTGGAAGCAAATGTGCTCACTTCTTATTATCTTGTTTTTGTTTTGAAAAAGAGGTTTGCAAATGGTGCGTATTCAGCTGATCTTAAGTGCATTTATGCTTTCTCGTTTTAGACTAAAATAAGTGAAGAACTTTTTGAATAATCGAAAGAAATTCATATTTGAGTGTTTCGAGTGGATCCAACCAATATATGTTTCCTGGGGTCTGTGATCCAACATTAGAAAAAAAGTGTTATTACATTATTTCTCAAAAAAATGTCTCATAAAATGTCACCCCCTCCTCCGTCGGATGCGTTTACGAGGGAGAGATGAGAGGAAAATATGATCTCTCTGTCCGTTTAAATAGCCGAAACGTTCTTATTCAAAAGAAATCTTATCGGAAATTCGTATGATCGGTTCATAGGAACTTACCTATGTGTACCTAGTTGAGTTCTGTGTGGCGATTCTCTTCAAGAGTGAACTTTGTAAGTAAATATTGTGGCTTATTTCTTTGTTGTATTATATACGGAATTTAATGGTGTTTGGTTTTTAGTACTTCCTATATTTCACTTTCATTTTTTAAATATGTAAATCCAAAGGAATTGTTAAAGGGTTTATTTTAGCAGCTCATTGCAATAGCACTCAACGGGAAGCCAATCGAGATATCAGTTGGTCTTTGCCTGAAACCGCATGGAACATGTCACACATTGGTAAATTGAGTTATTTTTCGTTCGGAAAACAACAAATGGGGAACGTTCGGCCCCTAGCTGCATACTCAAAATCAAAATCACTGTGGATCCGGTGGCCGGGATCGGCTACTCTCCCATTATTTTCACGCGATTGCAACGGTGTTCATTGTTTGTTTGTCTTGTATGATGATGTTATGATAGGCAGGAGAATAAGCCGCACAGGTAGATACGATATGAATCAATGGGCGGTATTAGGGCATTTCGTTTGTAGACCTGTTCATTAGAATAAAGTTAAATTATTTATTCATCTAATAGTTACTTAGGATGAAAGGTCCGGGGGGACTTTGTCGTTAAACGTTTTTGATCTGTGAGGTGGTATTTGCGCGATTGCTACTATTTGAACTCATAAAATAGGATTATGCTAGTTATTTGCGAATTCCTTATGCTCGTGAAAGAAAGTTGTGCGGCAAATTCGGGAAGTTGCAGCAATAAAAGAAAGTGCTTATTAAAAACTAAGATACAGGCTGTGAGGTAAACTATGAAACAGTGTATATGAAAAAGTACGAAAGGAAAGTGGAGCATTTACAGAGAAATGAGGTGATGGTCGGCATTTTATATGCAGAGATTTGTGGTGATTGGTGGCGCGGTCTTCCAAAATTTGTTTTCCTTATCGCTGGGTTGTGTTCACTGATTGATATTACTTTTACAGCAGGCAAAGAAGAGGATATGGCTAAATGCGAACGTCTGCAACTTGAAGAAAGAGTGACGAGGAAGGGTGTCTCTCGCTTGTTTCATGCTCTTTAGGTGTGTAATGGTGGCCGATTTTATTCCGCTTTGGTGAGATATGCTGAAGTTCATAGCCTTGTAGTATAGCCACTACATTGTTGCATATTAAACCGTCGTTTATTTTTGTCTAAGGTGGAAGTTATTCACATGAAGGACGACGAAAAGAAGTTGAAAATTTACAGCGACAAGTGCCGCTAATGTGGTAAAAATCTGAGATGCCTCTAATATAATTGACTTCCCTACTGTCATATTTTAATAAACCCACTGCGTCAATCTCTTTACCGTATGTCATATGCATCGTTAGGTGTTACGGGGTTTACAAGTCCGCTGATGCCAAGGTTTGTCTTAGGAACAGGTTTTGAAACCACAGCAGGTTCGGCCTTTCTATCCTCTACTTCCGACTTGGAGGTGCTGAGCAGTATCGCGCCATCTCCAACCTGGAAATTTTGCTTTCAGGTGTTTGATTAATGGTGTGCTCACACGTTCTGTCGACTTTCTCCTGCTTTGTTGTCCACTGTGTAAAAGTTCATAGTGAAATCGGTAATCTCTGTTTGTCGGTATTGCAGGATCTATATGCGATCGTATAATCGTCTTTCCCGACTTGGAAAGCAACTTGTGACATAGAAGAGCAGAATCACGGAAATAATTGCCGGCGTTGCACTAAGAACTTCATTCCACACTATTCTTTCATTGTATTTCACCATGCGGTTATATTTTAAATAAAAGTTCAGTCGAGGAACCATGTTCATTAATGCGTTTGCTGCGTGCATGTTGTTCCTTTCATCGCTCACCGCCAGTAGGCGGTCTATCTTCTTTATTTTGGTCTTTTTTTTCTATGCCTTTATTTATAAATACGAGTTGTGGTAGCTGTGGTGGTCCCTATATGTATATATGTATGATTATTTCTTGAATTATTTCGATCCTGAAAACGTGGATTTGGCAGGTATAATGGATATTATTCGGGAGGATGTGTAGGGCGTTAAGGGTTAAATGAAATGTCTGCATTTTGCACTGCTTGAATTCTTGCTTTGCAGTGGTTTAGTCACAGAGAAGCGAGTGGATTTTTTTTTTTTTTTTTTGAAGGCTTGTACAAGCAGTCGGATCAATCAAATATGAAGGTATCGCAGAGCATGTTTTTTTGTTGCTGACATGCGGTTGGCTTAGAAGCGCATATTGTTGCAGATATCGGAGGGGGGGGGGGGGAGGGGTGCCTGTTCACTGGTTCTTAATTTCGCTGTATCCATTCGGCAAGGAAAATGTTGAAGTTTGTGTTCGGGAGGCACTTCTGTGTCTTTGCTAAGAACCCTCTCCCATGAAGAATGAATGGGCCAAAAAGTTCAGTACCGCATTCAGTGGTAATCGTGGTCATGACATTTATGGTGACGTACCAGTGGTGTTCGTAACCAAAGGGGTGGTCGGGGTGGGGGGCAGGAGGAGAGCTTATTCATAATCTGTGAAGTGAATGTTCCTAGCAAGGAAAAGCGGTCTCGGATAGGAAGCGAGTCAGTAGGTGCTGTGGACAAGTGATGTTGGCGATGCAATGATTGTATGAATGGAAGAGCGGTTTGCTTGTCGGGCATATATATTCAGTCGAGTTTGGCCGAGTGCGTGTTGAGACTGTAAAAGGGAATGGACTTGATCTTTGTGTGTTGATATCTTGAGATGGTATGGTTTTGAGGTGAAGTCTGTCAAATTCGTGAACGCAAAACAGAATTAACGGGTAGTTTTCAAACGCACAAATTCTTCCTTATCTGTGAAGTTACACGTGAAAACTTTATCACCCCCACCTTTCCTCCCTCCTCCTTTGCTTCCTTAATGTCCGATCGTATTGGCGATCTCGAAATTTCTGGGGGGGGGGGGGGGAGAGGAAGAGTAAATCATGCAAGCCATTCAACAAGACTTTCAGGCATGAGGGCGGGCCTTTTTAGGCGTGGATGAACGGTGTAGAGTTAAGCATGTAACTACTAGGATATAAAATGGGATATGTGGATGGTTTTGTGGTGTTCTGTTGATTGGGTCGACGTAGTTCTGTGCTGTGGTGAAGTAAAAAGCGCATAAGTACACGTAACTGCGTATATAGCATCAGCTTTCTGTGACGTCAGGTGCCAAACATCCGTGATGTCTAAGCGCTTGGCACTGAAGAGCGAAGGTACGTTGCCCACATTTGAAAGTGGAAGCGATTCACAGAATGTTAATGGTGTTAGGTGATCGTAGCTGTGAATGAGTTGATCTCAGTTAAATTCGGTCACATCCAGGTGTACTCTGTGACAGGGCAAACCAATAGCAAAAACTGTATAGGTATAGCCAAAGAAATTCTCTATCTATGTAGGTTTTGTTTATCCAAGATGGCACTGGCATTTCTTCGCTGCGGGTTTTCTATTCCAATAGATTGCACAATGTAAAATGATTGGGTTGTATCGATACCGAATAGAAGTTAAAGGGAGGGAGTATGGCGAGTTGGTGTTTATTGTCATTGAGAGTGTTTGGAACTTAAGGAGCAAATTATCACTTCACAGAACCCATAGCGGGGATGAGCCCATATGTCGAGGTTATCGTCCGATATATCTGCTCGCTTATCAATTTGCAGTGATTCATTTCAATCGATGATTAATTCATTTAAACCTGCATTATATGCGGTCATCTTGTTGTGCCCACTGGTCAGTTATTTGCACATCAAATTAGTCTTTACCTGTCGAGTTCCTTATTTTCTCGCCGATCGAATATGCATATTCAAACAACGATGCGTTGATGACGCAAAAAACTTTTCAGCATATTCATTCGCAGAATTAGTCATGAAGTTGGTGGGCTGCTAAGAATATTTGCATATTATTGATTACGTGGCATGTTTTCCAGATTTAAGCTCACAACAGTACTGATACGTGTCAGAACGTTCATTGTGCTGTTAGTGGTATGTGTACCGCGTAGGCATTGTTTTTTCTGGTGTTGCTGCAAGGAGGGGAGGGGAATGGGAGGAAGAGATTTGATGATACTAGAGAGATGGACCTGGGGGAATGATAATGCTGTGGTCATCTTGAGATACAAATATCCGCTCGGTGCACTTAGCGAAACTGGATGATCGAAAACTATTGTAGTCGCACTTCGGTCTGATAGCAGGTTTACGTCATCGTTAAATGTCTGAGGTTTTGCAGTTCTTACTGTATATCATGAGCATCATTAAGGTCTGGAAAGTGGCGGTAAGGTGGTTGGGGTAACAACTTGCTTGATGCTTATATTTTTGTGATACGTAGAACTGTATAGAGCGAGAAATAGAGCGATATCTTTAAGTGTTTATTATTTATCAATTTGTCACTGTACAGTTTGATGGGCTTCATCGTTCCCCATATTTTGCGGCTATTGAATAAAAGCTCGGCAGCGTTCTCCCTTACCTCCCACCCCCCCCCCCCCATTCCCTTATAATTTGGACCGATCTGCTGCGCACACGGAAATGGTCGATAAAGGTTTATGGAAGAGGGGAAGGTGGGGAGTCGGCATTCGACGAATCATTTTGAAAATCCAAGTAAAAGTAGTATTTCGTATATCGGGTTCATGTGAGGAATCTCGATCACACAACGTTGTATTTACCTGTTGCAACTGTTTTCGAATAGATCGATGATATGATGTGTATGATGCGATGTGCTTCCAAGTTTTCTTCCGTGGCGTGGAACGGTTGACGTGTAAACATGCGTATAGCTGCGTTGTATGACAAGGTTTTTTTATTGTGGGATAGGAATTTGTGATGTGGGACCAGAGGGGAAGTTTCCTCGGAAAACGATGTCGCGTATGCTGTTCATTTTATCCGATATTGAGTGCTTGAAGGGCGACGAGGATGGCCGGTGTCTCCACGAACTCGCGGGATTTCATTGTCGCCACAAAATATAAATTAATCCGAAAGATCGGCTCCGGATCGTTCGGTGACATTTATCTGGCAATAAATATTACAAATGGCGAGGAAGTGGCCGTCAAGATGGAATCCAATAAGGCACGTCATTTTCCATGAATTTTATTACTAAGATATTTTTGTAAATGTCAGAGGGAATATGAGAAGTTGGACGAGCTCAAGCGGGTTGTTTCGGCGATCGGAGTGGGGTGTCTTCTCGTGGCATGCAGCGGGATGTTTTATTTTCGGTGATGAGGGCTGCGATGAGAACAACTGAAGAAGGTCAATAACCGCCAACCGAATACTGCTAGAGAGAAACCTCGCGGGGTATTTCATTACAGCCTTTTTCAAAGGCGCAACGCTTTTGAATTTATCGAAAGCTCAAAAGAAATCTATGTAATCCTTTCTCTCCTCTTCTCCTTCCCCTTTTCTCCACTCCTCCATCGCCCGCTATTTCGGCTCACGTAGGACAAGTGCAGTTACTCTGTAACTATACACGGGCTGCTGTTCCGTTCCGTTAATCTAACGGAAAGGGTTGGTAGCCGTTGTATGGTCTGCGAAAAATGAGTTCATCACTTGTTGTGGGCGTGAACAATACAATCTCAGAAGGTTTGCGCGATCGTTCTCGATGAAAAGCCGTTGACCGCAGAATTGCAACAGATGTTTCTAAATAATACCCAGAATGGGACGCTTATTTCGTCTCTGATAGTTGCGTTGATGTTTTATCAACTCGCCTTTCGGAATTCCCAACTCACACATGTTCAGTAACGAAAAGTTTGGTCGAAATTTTTTCACATTAGAAGAAATTTGTTGAGATTATGGCGAAAGTTTCTTCGAAGATAAATTTCACGGAAGGTTTTTATGTATTGTCGAATAAGGGATGTGAAAGTTTTCAATCTTTTTTCAAGTAATTTTTCCGTTGGCGAATTTCTTGCTTGCAGCCCGTTTATGGATCGCGAGAAAAGTAGAGGTATTGGTCATTGCCGGAAACTAACCAGATTTGCGTCTTTAATGACAGAAATCTCTTACTCTTCTCACATTGAAAGGAGGGAACATTAACAAAAAATGCTAAGCTGACTATTTAGCTTAGTTACTAATCGGAGAATTATTTAGAAATTAAACGCCTTTGGCAGATGCGACATAATAAAGCTGTTACATAGGTGGGGATGATGCTTGAAGTATGTGATGGTTGAATAATAAGGCATTTTTCGTTGTTTTGGTGTAGTTTTTTCTAGTTTCCGCGCGATGAAGCTGCACTCTATGATGCGGCCGGAAATGGGGAAGGCATACTGAACCATGGTCGAATCTTTCAACTACAGGAATGAAATCACAACCGGTTTAAATGTGGGTAACACACGCTTGAGCCAGACATCATACGTGCTCTCCCTCAGGCCGTTCTAAGCTTAGAGATTCAGCTTCATCTAATATCGTTTGTCTTGTGGGATTTGCAACTGATATGTCGTGAATATGGCGATGAGGAATAAATGCTGGTTGATTTATTTAAGGCACGGCATCCACAATTGCTCTATGAGAGCAAGGTCTACAAAATACTTCAAGGTGGCGTTGGAATCCCGCATATACGATGGTTATTCTTTCAATCTACCTTTGTTTTTCATATCCTTGCATGTTCAATTTAATCGCTCTTGATTTCCGCATTTTTCTCCTAATTTAATTTATTATGGATCTAAAAGTGATTACTTGTTTATTTGAATCAAAAGGTTTTCCATGTCGATGGATTTATTCAAAAATACCGTGGGAGGAAGTTGGGAAGAAGGGAGAGTTTGAGAAGGTGGTCATCTTTATTTATCACTTTCCACTTGTGAGCCTGATAAGATTGCGTGTTATGTCGGTGGAAGTTACACGCCACTGTATTTGGCTCGTGTCGTGCAGGTACTCGGTAGTAGTATAATATATTAGTGAATGATACCCAAAACGCCGTTTTTTTGGTATCAAGAGGCATCGATCTTCTTGTTCAGTACTCAGGAGAACGCTCCGCTTCTTCACAAAAGGGTGGCAATAACCGCACGTTTTTCATGAAGACTGGCCACTGAGGTTTGGCGAACTGTGCTACGGGACTGCCACCTTCTAGAGCAATAGTTCTGTCATCTCCGAAACCACCGTGGAAATAAGATTTGCTCATCACCACAAGAAAGAGAAACGTGATTGTAATACGAGGATGCCACAGTGATCGGGCCCTTTTTATAGGTGAGCCGTGGAATCCATCCGTAGATCGTGGCTGGATGTTGTCCACACGGCATATTCCGCTTATGTCACTTATAACTGTTGTCTGAAGCTACCTTCCCTCTAACTTCAGCATCACGAATGTAAGAGGAAGGCTTTTTCTTGCTGCTGCTCATATGGAAACTTTTTCTTTCGTAACCAAAAGCTTTTCTTCTCCTGTAACCTTGTTCGCTCCTCCCCCTTCCTTTCTCAACAAACGAATACCTCCTACCATATATGTTACAGCTTAAAGAAAACAGAACATGATAGCTTGGGGAGCCTCTCAGGATGGATATGATCATCTGCTGCCACAGTTCGATTTCGTGCATTACTAATATTTGGATTATCATTTCACACATTCACTTAGAGGAGGCGGAACTGAGCATTGTTGTTATAAAGGGACGAGAAAGATGCGAGATGTTGCCCATCCTATGCGATCCGGGCTTGTAATCATCGTTCGGTTGTTCTCTTCATTTGGCTCATTGACTCATCCTTGTTTCGATTGCACACATCCATGGCGGTGAATGCGTGCAAGTGGATCAGTCTGCTTTGAGCTTTTGAGAGGGGATGAGCATTTATCGTACTTTTAGGTTTGCTGCACAATCCGTAACGATTGGCCTTTCGCTCAGAAAACGAAGCGAAACCATTTAGTAAATGATGTTTTTAAATTATAAATATTATAGGTTGAATGTGAGAGTATAGAAGGTCAGGGATTTAATGAAATAAAACGGAATTGTTGAGGATTGCTGAGTGGATCTATATTTTGACCACCAGTAGGTGCCAAAGGACGTGGAACCGTACGGAGCCATTACCAAAGGTGTGTGCATCGCCTCAAAAAGTTTACTTCCTTATAATTAATGAGGAGAGTAGAAGCATAGAACAGAAAGGATGATCGTGATGAGACAAAGGATAACACGTGCATTAGATTCTGTCGTATATGTTTTCTCTCGTCAGTGCGGGATGAAGGCGATTTATTTCTGTTTTCCAACTCTCTTCGCTTTTTGGTTTCCGGTTCTCGAAATAGAACCGGAAGAGGATAGATAATATGCTTGTATCGTCTGTCCTCTTCCGCCGGCATCCCTCACGTTTTTATGCGCCTCATCATAGTATCGTAGTGTAATGCTGTGTTAGTTTATAGCACACATTTGTTGCTCTCAAAACTATGGAGTCGTTTAAAAAAAAAAAAACAGTGGTGCTTGGCAAACGTTGAAGTAAATATAGCATATATCACATCATAACTTACCGTACCTAAAATGGATGGGGAGGAGATCTGGTCGTCTAATTGGTCACTTTAGATTATCGAGCACAGATGTCCGCACCAGGTTGGGGGCTTGAGATACGGAAGTGAGTGCCACTACGCGCTTTATGAAATGAAATATATCGCTTGGCAGAAGTAGTCTATGATATTCTTTGATTCTTCTCACTTCCTTTATCCAGAGGATCGCATCTAGTAGAGTAGTATAGTGGTGATTTTTAGAAGCATTCATGCGGTTCAAAGACCTGGATTATTTCGATCGATTCAAAGTTTTCTAGATGCGCCATGGATGTTTTTACAAAATCATTGATTATCATATATCACCCTACTAGTGGGCGGTATAAATCTGATGATAAACCATTATCTTGCAATAAATCACTATAAACCTATAAACCATTATTAAAAAGTCAAAAAAAGATTGTCTTGCAAGACCTATGCAACAGATCCGAGCAGATTTCTTTGAAATTCTTAGGCAGCATTTCAAATATTCTTCTGCTCATTTTGTTCGCAAAATCTGTGAGGCGATTTTGTAAATGCTAGTAGTGGAAATATCGTTAGTTGTGGGAAATATTCCTGCTAAATTTGCCTGCGTAATGTTCAATTTATTTTCGGCGTCATTCATTGTTGTTTGCATCCCGATTTCTTCCTGAGCAGAAATTATAAGTTTTGACGTCAAAAAATGTTTAAAAACTTCTATAGAATCTGAAAGAACTTTCTCTAGGTTCGTACGCCCAACCTGCTCAACGAGCAGTGATAGAAAATCATCTAATCTGATGCATTTCTCGATATTTTTCTATATTGGCTTAATTTCGTACAGCTAAATTTATGCATATAGGTTGCATAATAGAATTGCACAATTTTTTCGTCAGCAGATGCAAAAATTTGCACATATTTGATGATATATCATATCGTATCGCAGTTATGAGGAGGATGAATGTTTATGTGTGTATTGTTTATGATTATTTGTGTCGAGGCACGCATTTTTCTTTGGCTAGATTTAAATCCAAGCTGAGCGATAAGAATGTCAGGTGACGAACATGCTTTCTCGTCTCGTGAGATGCATTCGAGTAGCTGCAAGCACTTTTGACGAGCTTATATGCAACAAGATTTAGCTAATGGAATGCTCGAGACAGGTAAATTTTGATACGCGTTAACGAAAATAGAGAATCGAGAGGCAAAGACTTCCGCTTTAATAGTATGAACAATATATTTCCTGAAGAGTTTGTTATCAGCTGCAGTTTTTATTGACTAGCGAAATGAGGGCATCAGTCATCGGAGAATTCTTCGGAGAAATTTTGTTGTCAGGCTTTGCTTTTTTTTCTTTTTTTGGAAAGTGCTTAAGCTTTTGCTACGCGCTGACGTATTATTACTTCAACGAGACAGTTTGGAAAGATCCAGCGAAGAAGAGATTACGTGCCAAGTCGGAGGTATGTCAGAGGTCTTTTATTCCGGCATATGTTTTAAGCTGCATTAGGCCACTGGTAGCTGAGAAATATCCTGTAAGGATATGGAAAGTGGTACTTTCATGAGCCCATTTTAATCTTTGCTCAGAATGATAGTCAAAAGGTTGACAAGTTGGCGCGATGATTCCGTCTCTGGTGGGATGTTTCTCCGTTTTTTTTTTTGCGCATCCATGCTTTCAACTAGATTTGAACATCCTCTTCCACCTTCTAGAGAACTCCTGTTGGTGTTCCAACCATTATTCTTATACTTCACGGATGTCAGGAGCTTGAATTTTTTCTGCCATTTGCTGTCAGTCTGCGGAACAAATAGTTACAGTGCTGTGTTTCCACCTTTTCCCCAATAAATTAATGCACAACTTCTCGCAATGTGTTGCCTTGTCTTCAGAGATTGATCTCTTTCAAAATGTGTTCGTCATCTTTTTTATACAGTTTGTTCTCTCTTTATGCAGTTAGCTAACTATCTGACGTGAATCGTCCGTCCCATCAGGTAAGTAGGAGAGAATTCTTCTTACTAATGAGATTGTACTAAGAATGGAAAGATGACGTTTGAGATGATTTGATGAATAGTAAATGTTGAGGTATGGCACGGAGCGGGAATACAACGTGTTGGTGATGGATTTGCTTGGACCTTCTCTCGAGGATCTATTCAATTTCTGCAGTAGGCGCTTTACGATGAAGACGGTATTGATGTTAGCCGATCAGATGATTGGTCGCATTGAATACGTCCACGTCAAGAATTTCATCCACCGCGATATTAAGGTAGGCAACTCGTGTATTGATCCACATGTGAAAACTGAAGGTGGTATATTGTGGACGCCTAATATATTTAAATGGCGGCGGTTTAGACTTACGAACAAGAGGAGGTATCAGAGGGTCTTTGCCGCAATTTGTTAGAGAAATTTATTTTAGTGGGCCGGTAGTGTGCACTGCTTGCTTGGTATGGATGTGCGGGTGAGGGTAGAGCTTGTGAAGGTGTTACGAATTGTGCATTGCAAGGAGTATTTTCAAACGCGTAGAAGATGGAAATAAACGCGTCTATCAGAGGTGATCGAGTTTTTTTTAAGCAGAGAGAAACTTTGGATAATTAAGAAGTATTGCGGGGATTATTTATATGTTATTGTGGAAAACATTTTTTGATGGAGCACGGTGATGTTTCGGATAAAGTACAGACGAGTGATATGTTGTATTGGCTGAATTATGGAAGTAGTAGGCAAAGTGATGTGGCGATACTAAATTAAGTTTGCTTTTCAGCCCGATAATTTCATGATGGGTATTGGACGCCACTGCAACAAACTGTTCTTAATCGATTTTGGATTAGCGAAGAAATATCGCGACTCGCGAACGCGAGCGCACATCCCGTATCGGGAAGACAAGGTTAGCTTGCTTCATCTTTACTTGATTAGTTAACATTTAAATACCTGACAGTTTAACTTCCGTGCATCTGTACAGTTTAACTTCCAGGCTCGTGAAGGAAAGACCATTGATACAGAAGGTCTTCATCGAAGAAGGATAGAGAGGAGTTTCTACCCTCTAGAGGTGACTTGTGGGAGAGCGAAGTCCTTATGACTTCACCCTTCCGAGAGTGTGCCAAGCATGAATTGAGCGTTTTTTAAAGACATTTATCGATTCTTAGCCACAAATAAGGTTTTTTGCGTGGGGGTTTGATTATGCGATAGCGGAGTGGCATTTGAATGTTTCAGAATCTGACTGGAACGGCGCGTTATGCGTCAATCAACGCTCACCTCGGTATCGAGCAGTCGCGCAGGGACGACATGGAGTCGTTGGGATACGTTTTGATGTATTTTAATAAGTCAGTCAACGCTCTTTATTCTTTGGAATCCCCTCCTTTGGCCACTAAATCAATGCTTTTATGCAAATCTGTGCTGAAACTTTACAAAAATAACGCAAAGTTGATGGCCATGTTTGCATTACGTTATTACCACTGAACGTCCATTGTCGAAACATTCTCTTTCGTTTTCAATAATTCTTCCCTACTCTTCCAACAACTGGTTAGTTTTTTCGCTGAAAAGTCCCCTATTGCCTTCAGGAAGGTCTAAGAGTGGAAAGCTTTTGTTAGAGAGTGCTTTGATAAGTTCTTTTTGAGCAGACGTTACAGGTTTCTTTCTTTACAGCCATTGCGCTCATGGCTGCATTGAAATTCACCCGATAAATATGTCGCGTGTGAACTACATTGTTGTCTGTGTTAACTCAAATTGCTCAAAAAATGTCACGATCGTGGGTCGGAGTTAATCGGTGCGTGAACCTTGCATGCGTAGTGTACCCTAGAAGAGATTCCTGAAGACCTATCGAGGGATGTTATGAAAAATCAGAGAAAAAGTTCGTAAAAGCTGTTGTGAGTCAGAGATATTATAGTGGCATCGATTGGTGATTTGCAAATATGTAGGTGCACAAATCGACGTTGCGTTTTATGCCGCCATCTTTTTTATCTGCTGCGTAAGAATATGCCCTTCGTCGAGTACAGTTTTAGATTGAAGAGGCTAGTAGATCATGTATGGTTTTTAGTAAATAAACGTTCAGGAGTAGATATTTGTTATTTTCGCTTAGTCCAATGACTCGATTCTTTTGCAGAGGCACACTTCCTTGGCAAGGATTGAAGGCGGCTACTAAGAAACAAAAATACGAGAAGATCAGTGAAAAAAAGATGTCCACTCCTGTCGAAGTATTCTTTTTTTCGCGGTTGATATTGCGCTATATGTTTTCTTGCTTGAAGTTTTTAAGATACAATAGCTGACGTGATCTCTGTGTATTAGTTAATTGTTGTATGCAGTTTATTGCCTATTATTGATCGAGTCGCTTATATGAAAACATCTCTCACGTTCGTCGACTAACGTGGTAGTTAAATTGCAACGAAATTTGCACAACGAAATTTGTACAAGTCGGCGGGATTGTAAATGTGTTTCAACGAATAGTTCCATTAATCCATCTATCCCCTATAAAGGAGGAGAAAGGGGGACGAATCGCGAAGTCTAGATCCATTCATTTCATTGTTGTGTCGCTATGCAATTAATGTGAGCCGTTGTCTTGTTGGTAGGATAAGGGTGTATTTTTCATTTATTTATTTAGCGTGGAGTTAAGAAAGTAGTTGAACAAAGTACAACTTGTTTGTTTGTAGGTGCTCTGCAAGGGGTTCCCAGCGGAATTCGCCATGTACCTGAACTATTGCCGTGGATTGCGATTTGATGAGGCTCCCGACTATATGTATCTTCGTCAGCTGTTCCGCATTCTCTTCAGAACGCTGAATCATCAGGTTGTTCTTTTGTTTCGAGGGGGGAGGGGAGAAGAGGAAGAGGGAAAGAAGTGCATTTAAATGATCGTTTATTTTGTTTTCAATTAATGCGTTGCATTGAATCTTTTTGGAACAAGAATATTTGGAAATCCTTCCCCTCCAAAATATTATGTTTGCAGAGAAGGGAGGGGGGACTTCTACGATGACGCAGGCAATCATTGCTAAACTCCGCGACCAAAACCAGTTGTCCCGGATCCTTGATTTGTTTGTCTTAGTAGTCTCCGATTCGCTTCCTCGAAGGAAAATAAGTTTTTGAACGTCGATGATATCGCTTATTTCTTCAGCACTCCAGAGCAATAGTTGCAGTCTTACACACCATTGTTGTGGTAGTAATATCTTCACGTCTTCCCACTATGGTCATTTGCAGAAGTCTTTAACGAAAGATTCCTTTTTTTGTGGTAAAGTGAAAGTCTACATATTTTTGGGTATCTTATTCTGGAGCTATTGATGAGCTTAAAAGGTGAGGTTACCTGTGGTATGCGCTATCCCTGTCTTCAATGATTCCTAGAATGAGAATGAGAGAGGCATATGCAGGTATGCAGTATGAAGGAGGTGAAACTAATTCTCAGCTTTTTTAACTGGACATTCTTTAGTAGCATAAGATTACCTTCACTTTTTACCTATCATGAGAACAGTTGCTGAGAAGTTCATGCTGACTTGATGAGGCATCGCTGTCCATATTGAAGGCGGCACTCTCATTTCTTCGGGGGGGGGGGGGGGGGAGAGAAGGATTTATGCTACGCAGGCTTTTCGTTCGTATAAATGTTTCGCACAGAGTGAACGCTTTTCCTGTGTGATAGCTAGCTGTATGTTTTCAAGATGATCCCGACGTGAACCGTTTGATTTTATTATGTAAAGGTGTGGTGCGCACTGTTACAAGGTCGAACAGGTATTTTGCAGTATGACTACACATTCGATTGGACGATGTTGAAGCAGAAGGCGTCGCAAAACACCGCTGCAGCACTCGCGTTGGCCGGTTCAGGTCAGGGAGGGGCCCCATCTGGCACTGCACCAGGAGTCTGAGGTTTCCCAGCTCGTTGCTTTTTGCTTCACTCTCCGTCTAACCTGCGCCCTCGCCCTCCTCCGCCCAATATTCCTCTTTATTCGCTTGGTGGCGGATGTGATGTATTATTTGGGTGGCATTAGAGTACTGATGGTGGCCCCAGTTATAACTATTGAACGCTGTTGTTTTCATAGTGTTGTTACAAAGAAATTGCCGCACTTATTCCCGAGGGGAATAAGCTTCACTAAATGGCTCGCTCGAGTGGACAAGCGCTTGTTGTACTGCGTTGCGACGGTGCGCAGTTCTTCGGTTTGTTGTGTACTCTTGCGTTGTTTGATTTGATTACTGATTTGCTGTGAAGGTAAATGGAAGGTTTTCGATTCGTACTCATCACTGTCCCCTCCCTGGCCACTCGTGTTCCCCTTGATTGCTTCGCATCTGTGTTCTTTGAATTCGTTGCCGTTGTGTTTTTCTCGTAATTTTCATTGCAATGACATTGTGTTTCATTTTCTTCTTCTTTCCCATTCTTTGTCTTTTATTACTTTTATGCGTAAGAATTGTTGTATAATATCTGCGGAATTATGAACGATGAGGTGTGACTTTAAACGGAAATGAGTTTGTTGCGTTTCGGCGAGATGTTTTCCGAATGGAATTCAACTTATTGGTACTTTAGCTTTCGCAAATCTTCAGATGTCCTATGATAATGCTGTTTGGTGATTTCGTTTTCAAGTGTTACTGACGAGCAAAACGTTTTATGTGGCTTATCTATGAAACATTTCTGTGGATAGGGGGCTGGTGCATTGATTATTAGGTAACGAGGATCTGTAATTGGAGTAGTGTCATGTGGAGAATTGCCGCTAAGTAAGTAATGACTGTGTATGTGCTTCATTCGGCTTGAATAGGAAGTGCAGGACTTTGTCACGGTTGTTCTTTTATGTGAGGAAAGCGAGAGTTCTTGTTTCTTTCAGTGGTATGTCGTTATTGCCTCCTGAAATAATGTTTTGATTTGATGGATAAAGTGGAAGCAGAAATTTTCAAAATGCGCGAGACCTGTAATGGATTTCAGTAGGAATAGATATATATGATCGTCAAAGAAGTACAGTAATAAGTAATGGAAATGCATATTTATGTGCGACGTTTCAAAAAATGGCATTAAGGCGTGTCCGTACATTTTTGGGGCAATTCTAAATTTGCATTTGGGCAAATGTTTGGGCAAAATTTCTTCCCATGTTTGTTCAAGTTTGTAATTTCTCGGCAACCCTAAACTTTCCTACACAGGAAAAGTGCAAAATTACAGACTTTGAAATTGTCATAGGTGGTAAGCGAGTAGGGCGATGCGGCTTTGCACTGATTTATTACTGGAGAGAAGTTCATTTCCGTTATAGAATTGTGGTACTGTAAAGTGGTTGCGCTATGTTGGAACATGACCGTAATAACGGCATGTTTCTTTTTGGCCAGTTGGGTTGATAAGCTGCATTTATTGAGTGATGGCTAGCGATAAGGTGAAGTACAAATTTAATCAGGTGAACAAGTTCTAAGAGGTGAATCAAGCCAGGTGGAATAGTGTGGCATTGCTCATAAAATTTAGTGGGCGTTGTGTTGGTTTCCATTTCGTAATTGTAAGCGATGGGAGACGGGATTAGTTCCACTGTGATACGATAAACCCGCTCGAAAGGAGACATCCATGAATGACTTAAGAACTCCGATGAAGGGCGCTCTTAACGCGAATGTATCATTTTCTGAATTGATGCACGTATTCTGAAGTTTATATTGGATGCTTAGACGGATGGTGAGACGCCTCTATCGTTGATGTCGTGCAGCAATTGTGTCGTTGTATCACGGTTCAACCCGCATCCCCTCTCTCATCCCCCACCCTCCCCCACCCACAGTAACCTCGTTTAGAGGGCGTTATTGGCCCTGTTTTACAGTAATTCTTTTTTTGCGATTTATTCACACATTGTAAATTCAAATAAATTTTGTGTATCATTGCGTAACAGGACAGGTTTGCACCGATCATAGTATAGGTCTGCAAAAGAATTCAACGAAGTTCCGTTGCATATACCACAAAGTAACGATGACCGTATTCGTTGGTTGACATCTATGATTTAGGTGGAGCTGAGGTTTCAATATATGAGCTTGATGAAATGAGTGGACACATCTTAACGAGTGACGGAGTAATGCTTTATGAGGTTTTTTGCCATTAATCCCATTCACTGATGTCTTAGTGGGTTCGGGTAGGGGGTCGGGTTTTAACGAGCTCGAGCAGTGGGTCGGGAGGAGAGGTGGTGTTATCATTTCGCTGCAAAGAGCGTAATTCCTACGAAGTAACGATGTCGTATTTCGAGCCCGTGTGGCGTTCTGTGCGGTCTGCAGTGGGGTCGTTTTGCGTTGCCAAATTTCAATGATTTAAAAATTAGGCCTCGCAACGATAATATTTGCAACAGTCGAAAATGAGCACATATGCCGCGCCAAGCAATTTATTTTGTTGTTTAATGTTCTATTTGGAATGCTTCATCGTGCATTTTTTTTTTATTGTTTGTATATTTGAAGCGATTTGTTGCATCGTAACTAACGTCAGTGCTAGAAGTGTTGTGTCACGCGACGGTTGCGTTTTTTATACATCGTTAAGTTTAAGCTTGAAATAAACTTGAATGGAGGTTGCTTTGATGAAATTCGCTATAGGTGAGCAATAGCGAAAGATACACGACGATAGCAGATTCGTTAATATTTAGCTAGGTAATCGGTAATGGAAGTTCCTGGATTCTATTTAATGTTATAGCCTACATTCAGATTGTTGTATGAAAACTTTCAGAATAAGATGAGAACTCAACTTTTCCTTTCATTATGTTTCGTCATGCTTATATACCTTCTATGTATTTTGTCGCCTGAAGGAAGTAAAATAAGAAATGATTGGGATGAAAATAGATTTCACAAATTTCTGGTAGAAAATGAGTGAAGCTCAAGTGAAAATAAAATAAGATCAAGGGAAAGAAATCTTTCAGTACTCAATTTTGATCACCTATGAGCTATGAATGATCGTTCGAAAAAGGTTTAACTAACTGAAATTAGAGAAGGCAGCTATAGTTGTTGTAGAGAAGTTTGTTAAACGTGGTGTTCTATGCATGTTGCAAATTTATAAATGAGTATATATCAAGTTATGAGTGCATAGAGAGATTGAGAAGGAATTGAACTATAGAAATTGTGGCTGAATTACATCCAGATGGCTGTCGTATTGTTCACCGATTGCTTTGCGAAATTTCTTCACACGTCTTCGAGACATTTTAATCCAATACAATTAACGATATCAAATTTTATAATCGATGTTTTATTTTATCAATTACTACGAATCAGATAATTAATCAACAATAGATTTTCTTTGTAACTAAGAGTTCAATAAATATTATATAGTTTGCTATCAAATTGTTGCATTTAATCGAATTTTATATATTTTTGGTTTTTTTGTAAAAACTTTGGATGCAATTGAAGTTGATAGTTTATAATTAAAATGTCTTTTAATTTTTAGTTGCCGGTACTTTCGGTTCATTCAAATTTAGGTGTTTCATAGGTGCATTCTGCGGCAGCAATTAAGTTAAAATAGGCAGTTATTGAGCAGTGGTCAGTCATTTCTATTTCTTTTATTCATGAAACAGTAATTATATTGTTACATAAGCGAGTTGATTTCGAACGGTGACTTATTAGGCCCCATATGCTGGACAATATTGTGCTTATTTTGCAAACGGTCAGTGGGCACTTCTTCGAAGCGCTACTCTCCAAAATAGTGGAACGACCCTATTGCTTTCAATAGCTAAACTCGAATAGCTGGAACGGGCCACCTTAAATCCAACCGCGATCGGCATCGGAACAACGAGAGGATTTAATAAAGGCCTATTATTTATTCAGTAATTGCACGGGAACCCGGACTGTATCAATTAGGGTGGCATTTTTGTGCTTCGAGATGTGCATCTAGAAAATAAGAAAGAAGCTTTCATGGCTTTAGTTCATTTCATGATAAGCATTTTTCCAACGGTTGAATTGTCTTGTCAGTCTGAAAGGTGTATACCGTGAAAGGTGTATACCGTAAAGGTGTATACCATTATAGGGGTAGGAGGAACAAGATGTCCTAGAGGGGAGGGAAAAGCGTCCTTAATTTCAGAGGTACTTCAAAGCGTTTTGTACTCACTCTCATTGACAGAAGAAATAGCACTTCATCAGAAGAGCGATGTAGCAATGTGTTACGAGTATCATATAGAGGGTTGAAATATTTTTTGATTTCTGTATTCGTATTAGAAATGATTTTAATGCTGGAGGATTGCCTCTTCAGTACAATTAAGAGCATCCCCACATAGTCTTTCATATGCACTCTCGTTTTCGGAGACTTGCGGTCGGTTGAAGTCTCATTGCAAACGCTTCTTATCAAATTGAAACGACCATCCAACAGTTCTTACCCGACAAATTATGTCTGAGATTGTAACTTTTCATCGCCAATTCTTGTTCTTAAGTTTTTGAGTGTTTTTAAGGTAAAGCGAATTGTTCGGATAGCCAGGTGTCTTGATGCCTTGCTTAAACGGCCAGGAAAATTAGAAGAAAAATAGGTAAATCATGCATAGATAAGGCACCGGAAACCGTGTTTTTTGCCTTTTCAGTTCCAGATATCTTTTTTAAGGGTTTTCAAGCCCCGGAAGAAGAAGATGCAAGTACAGTAGAGAAATAGAAACTCACAAAGAAGTTCCGCTGTCAGTATGCTCAGTTGTTTTTTCTTAACCAAAATTGTATGTTTTTCCGTATCAATTTTCGTTTCTGTATCATTAATAAACAGTATTCTGCACTCCTTTCCTCTTGCTTTATACATGAGTAGGAGTTGTGAACCCTGCATTTAACTGCTGTGTATAGCATATTTAACAGCCCATTTTCTGAACTTTCTTATTGATATTCTCTATCTTATTGATCTAAACGCTTTCTTTGACCATAGCATTTCCTCATTCAACCTTTCATTTATAATTTAATTCACTAAGCTGAGTTTTTTTTTTTTCTGAATGAAGGCATTTGATTATATCGTTATGTACGTGGCAATTCATTATTATAATTCGTTTTGAGAAAAAAATTCCTTATTCTTATTAATGAAAGCATAACGAGGAAGTGACTCTATGTTTTCTGTGAAAAACGTTTGCATAAGATTTTAGTGGTTCATTAAGTGTCGGGCTTTCCACATGGGGTGGTTGTTTTATCGCAGCGTGCATACTGCAGCTGAGTGATGTCGGGTGTTCATGCATTGCAGAAGTTACAATTGTTTTCTTAGCTACATTATACGGTAGAATAAAATATTCCATTGTATTTCTCACCCATCTTCAAGGAAAGACCGTGCCTTTCTTTACGTATAATCCTCGACATTACTGTCTGCAGAGATGTAGATTTAGACGTTTAGATTGCAGGACAAATAGTCCTTTCAATAGTTTCTAGTTTGGCGGTGTAATCTTGTCGTTCTCGTTAATGCACTCACCCTTTTAGCCTCTGAAATGAGGCTGAGTCATTTTGATCTGCACTCTGTTGCAACTCTTCCATATTGAATATGTGTTCACCTGGACTACAGCTAAGTTTGCTGTCCATGCTTGCATTTGTGTTTTTTCATGTCTGGACGTTGAAATAAATAAGCAAATAAATAAATAGGTGCAGGTCCTTGCACAAGATGAACAAAAGGGATGCGGGCAATAAAGAGTGATATGGACTAAGATTTCGAATTGTGATCCTTGATTATGGCTGACGCTAGGACGTTTTATTGGCGGTGGGAAGTGTTACTCTCATAGGATTTTTAGGCTTTCAGAGCATTCTCGCAGGAAGACTGCAGGCAGAGAGGTAGTGGTGTAGCGACTTCATGCTCAAAACGAGTGGTAACGAACTCCCCACTAACCCTTCAGCTGGCTTATCTATGGAGTTAACAAAAGTTGCACTTTTCGGAACATATAGGCATATTAGTCTACTCCATCCACACAGTATATTAAACCAAAATATTACTCCGAATTACTCAGTGAGGTTTTTACTGAATGACCTAAATCTGCATTTTTACTTATCACGGAATCCGCTTCCCAATGATCGGCCACTTGAAATCATGAGACTTTGCATGCCTTGCTGCCGACGTCTAACGTCACACTGCGTCTTCTGATCGTTTCATGTTATAGTTTGCAGAGATTCTACAGGTTCATATGTTTAGAATTGGTTAAGAGAATAGTGGAAAACAGATGTCAGAGGAATTCCCTCTTAAGGGGGAAGGAGGCGAGACGACAAAGAAGAGGACGACCCGCCCAGCTGTACAACTTTATCGACCTGGTATGATGAAAACTGGCACCGATATAACAAAGAATGTTTCGAGACACACGCATAAAGCGAAGCCACCAAAATTGGATGTACCTGTCGAGAATGACAGCCAATCAAAACAAGGTGTTTTCCATTTTTGTTTGTTCTGTTTTTCTTTTTCTTGGTTGCTGATTCGCAGCTGATTCAATTTTCTGTGCGTGACTACACCTATATCAAGCCCTCTCTCTACCTCTTGTTCAGAATCTGCGATCATTGCTTTTCATCGATGTATATGAGCGCTTCCATTTTATTGCAGTTAAAGATTTTCAACAAGGATGCCAAGTTTACTAAACTCAGAAGGTATTAAAGCTAGCTATATCAGTTAATTTATGTAGTGCATTCATAAATTTTGGTTGTTTTACTTCCATCGTGAGGCGCACCTCAAATTTCTTGGATGTCTCAGTTATCGCGTGATATACACAGTAGTAACATTTGCATTCGGTGATATGTGAGGACGTTGAAAGCTATTTTGACAGATAGACTAGGGAATTGTTCGGAAATTATCACCTCAGTTGTATCTAATGACTTTAACCAGTTTGATGTAAATGGGATTTGACTTAAGAAAAAGGAATTGATGAAGTATGGAAAGTGACATATTGCGGAATTTGATTGCTATCAGCAGTAAAGCATAAAAAGTCTAGCTGTACGACAATTGGAACGCATCTTGCCATATGTGATGCGAAGATTATGTGAATGATTCAGTGCTCATATTTTTATTTCCTTTTTAATTAATTGATGGGTGTTTGTCTTTAATACGACGACGAATGCATTTCTTTATGCACTTTAACAGACAATTTTTCTATCTTCTTGTTTGCGAACATAGTTGAAAATCGTTTATGAAAGCTAGAGAAGAGCATTTTAAATATTCATATTCTTGCATCTAATCATGCATGATAGAATATTTATAAGAAAAATAAATCGGTTTATTATAAGCAGGAAGTTTCTCCCTTCTTCGTCTCCTCTGATGATGAGGAATCAGAAGAGGCGAAACTTCGTGAGAATTTAGAAGGATGGCTTTCGATGAATTTTTGGAGAATATGAAGAGCAAGGGAAGGGGATGGGGGAAGCTGTAGCATTAAAATGCAGATGGTCGTCTAGTGGTCTCGGGTCAAAAATCATAGTTTGCAGAATTATCTAGATTAAACGTTTGTAGCATCAATGATAGGTGACAATCTCAGCACCTTTTCAAATCCGATTCTTCAGCCACGAGCGTGGAATTTCTGTTGGCTGCATTTGGCCCACATTTACCATTTCAGAGTGTAAAATGGAGGATAATTGTTCGCATCGCCAGTTGCGACGTTACAGTGGAGAGTCGTTTGATGGTGCATCTTGCATGATGTAAAATGGGGAGAGGTCATCAAAACTTGTGATCAAAATTATTGAGATTCGTTGAGGGATAGTTTGTTTTAAATGTGGAACTCTTACAATATTAGCGAAAAGTAGTGCAAGTTATTTGCTTCGAAAGGTGTTGCTTATTCATCAAGCACAGTTTCTTCGTTTCGATTCTTATAGATGCACTTGTTGTTATGAGTATCGAATTTATGAATGGAAGGGTTGGGTCGCATGAAAGAGGATCGGATCATGGAGGTGTGTTTGTGAGTAGTGCTGTGATTGCTTAAGCAGGCTGGCTGCATGCCTTTCTCCTTGTGTCATTGCTGCAATGCACAGTATCACTGTGCCAATGAATTTTCATGTCAGTGGGAGGTGGAAATGAAATTATACCCATGAACATTTTTGAAAGATTGTTTGTGTGTTCACTGCGGGATGCATTTGTGCCTTTTTTTTAAAATATAAATAGTCATTTCAGGAATATTAGAAGTCCGTTAATGATGATTGTTTTCTAGGAGGGCATGTAGTAGAAAGTGCCAGTAGCGCTCGACGAGGAGACTATCGAGGAAGAGCGCGTGGACGTGGAAGGGCGAAAGGTGGTGCTGGTGGTGGTGGTGGTGGCGGCGGCGGTGGTGATGGTGGTGGATATGCAGCAACCGAGGCAGATCGTCGATCTGAAGCAGGTTCAGTAAGCAGCAATGACGGTAGGCATTTATTAATAGTCGCTTTATTTTAATTGTGGATGCTTTTGGTAAAGAAAACTGTTGACACCAATATAATGGTTTACCAGTCCATTGCTGTCTTACTGGTTGATTGGATAGGTTTTTGGAACGCTTATGAGCTTACTGCACTCCCCCTCCCCCTTTTGTATTTTGCGCCGTCCTCTTCCAAGTTAGAGAAGAGCAGAGTTCAAAATCGGCATGAGTTGCGCTCATGAAACTGTTCAATGGCAATAAACTCGTTGCAGATTTTAGAGCACTAAGGTGAAATCCAATTGAAGAACTAAAACCACCGTTTCTAACTGCTAATAAGGGCTAACGAGGCATTATGCCCTTATGTTTAGCATATTCTCATTTTCATCTTATTTTTAACCGCTATATGGACTTTTTCTTTCAAATATGTGAGGGAATTTTGTGCATCCCCGTTTATATGTCGAAGGACATTTCTTTTTTCTAAACACAGAGATGCTGCGCATTCCATTTCGCAAGCAGAACGGTAAAAATGCTCTACGTTCTTCTACTAACGGCCGGAAACACACTATTTCTTTCTCTTGCGTCTGCGAAGAAATCAAGTTTCATCTGTGCAATTTTCCGGTTTTTTGTTTTTATCTTTCTCTTTATACTTTTTTCGGCAACATGCGTCGTCCTTTGGAAATTGGGCTGCGCCTTGCGCACAACGGGAAGAGGAAAATAGGCTCATCTGTGTTTTAAAGTAACTGTATTGTTTATCGATGTAGACTGTATTCTGTCGTTAGTGGAAACTGCTCAAAATGGTGGTAAGGATATGGTCGTCCAAAATTTTTAGGGAAGGGCTTTCGAAATTTTTGGTTAAAAATGAGAATATGAAAGAGAGAAACGTATGAACAAGCAAGAATGAGAGTATAGATTGGCGGACAAGTACAGTTTAATGTCACTGACCATTCGACACTTTCATTTCGAAGGTATGACAGGACAATGACTCAGCAGGAAAAAGTAGATGGGTGTTCTGAGGGATCGCATTCTGTTTATCTCGTACCCTTGCGCTGGAGAGCGATAGCTTACGAGTAAGGAAGCGTACGCAACACGTGATGTGCATTGGCGAATGTGAATTCAGGGAGGGGGAGGAGAGAAAAGAAATGTGAGCCGTATATTGCATTATAGATGTTCGATCGGAGGGTGGATTTTCAAAGAAACGAGGTGGTCGAAGACGAAGCAGTGGTGGTTCGTCGACGAGCAGCACTTATAGATATGAGTCCAACTCGACGATCTCCTCTAGGAAAAACAGCCGGGATGGCCGCAAAGAGGACCGAAGTAACGCACCTCAACGGAGCAATCAACGACTTCTTAATAATGTTAAGGGCTTCCATGTGAGTGTCGTGTTGTGCTTCATTTTTTCCACTCGGCATGCTCCCTTTTTCTCTCTCTTTCTGTCTCTCTCTCCCTATATATATATATATATATATATATATATATATATATATATATATATATATATATATATATATATATATATATATATATATATATATAGTTTATTTATTTGTTTTAATGTCGTGTCGTCGGTTTGAGGCAGTTTTTTTTCCAAACCTCGGTTTTATAGACTGTTTGTCGTTTATAATTGTTCGTCTCGTTCATGTCCATAGGTTCTGATGGTTTGATCTACTGTAGTAAAGGTTAACGTTCATTAGCCCTTTGCTGTGATTGATAGATGTTTGAATTAGTGGTGAGAAACGGCTGTGTCGTAGAATGAGCTTTAAGGTACTTCAGGACATTGAACTTAAATTAATATGAGTAAGATGCGTACCATATCAATGAACACAACTATTGCAGAGTTCAAGCCAGTCGCTCTCCGATCGGCCGTCTTCGATGCACTATCAAAACTACACAATGGGAGAAGAGCGTAGCTGGAGATTCGACTCAAAGGGACCATCGAAACAGGTGCACAGCGCTCGCAATCGGCCTCACAGCGCCTTTCACGAAACGGCATGTTTCATTTAAAATTGTATCGCATAATGTGGCACTTGATTCTTGTTCTTAGGAAAGTTTTCGGATATCATAATTTGATGCCTTCAAGACAAAAGTGAGAATTCTAAGGGGTCCAGCTTCCCATATTGCTAAATGGCGATGTTGGATCATCTGCCGTCATGCGCAGCATTCCAAGTTGAGGGAAGGGGCATTAACAAATTCTTTGACCGCCACAGTGCTCTCTGATGGCTGAGGGTGGAGTAATGGTTTTGCGAGCAGTTTTAGAATCGAGCAGATTCAGTGACATCTGCCAGTAGGGTCGAAGCTGTTGGATGATTCGCCTTTAAAGAACTCTTTCTAGTATACTTGTACCACATTCATATAGCGCAATGGTCCTTTGATATAATCAAAATCGTCAGCAGTATTGAGATGTCTGGTCTTGCTTCCTATGCAGCACCATTACCTCTGGTTATTTTGGATCTGCCATTGCGAGTATTCAGTCGTCGTCATCAACAAGCTTTGATTCTCTTAGCATAGAGAAAACACGTCAGGTAGGAGAATATTCACCGTCTTTATGGTGATGTAGCTGGTGTTTTAATGAATTATACTTTATTTTCATTTACTAATTCAAAGATTTTCACAGGTCGTTATTGTAAAAGAAATAAGCAATATGCGGTAAACAGATAGCATTGATGTGTAGGAGTGAAAATTGCCTAGGTGTATTTGTTCACGGAGCACGTGTTGTACGGGTAGGTTAGCCGTCGTGCACATAGCTTGCACGTTCACACACACAACACATGGTGACGCGAATGAGGTGGAATTCATGAGGCGCTCATTTGCCGAATTATTTTTGTTGTACTGCTCGAATGCACTGCTTGTAGTAGGCAGACATATCAGTGCATAAGTAATTCCTTTATCACTGACGCGAAACCGTTTTTTTTTTTCACCTCTGCAAGTGTCGTCTACTTTCTTGTGATACGCACCTCTCTCCGTCCCTCTCTCCATCTTTCTGTTTTTTCTTGCGCTTTTCTTCCAGCATTGTTTTTTCCATCAACTGCGAGATGAATGTCGCTACGATTCACCGTTTGATTAGATTACGCATTGTTTTTACAGCAGCGATATACGTTGATCGTTTCAGTTTGCCTGTGAAGCGATGCTTTTGTCGTGCATACTTAACGTTGTTGTCGTTTTTTCTTTTATCAACTGTAGTTGTCTTCAACTGCTCATAAAGCTTTTTTGTTCCTGATATTTTTTAAAGAAGGGGTACAGTCTTTTTAATGGCATCCGGAAGTAAATTAATTGGGATGGTAGGCGATTTCAAACCTGGAGGAATTGCGGTCCGCTAATAAATCTGCTTAATGAGCAGATTAATTCAATCCTAATTAGGAAAAATCTCGCTTCTGATATTATTATAGCCGTTATTTATAACTCGTTGAAAAGGTGTTTTGCTGTGGTTAATTTATGGTGTGAATAATAGAGCACAGCGAGCATGTGACATTGGACATTGCTGTTCTATTTTAAGATATTATATGTCATCTCCGAATAGATGAGTACTTACAGGACTTCCAAAGAACCGATCGATATTCGTCGTACCGTGAGCCACGCCGTAATGTTGATGAAACCAGCACGTTGACTCCTCGACGAGGCGATGCATTCTCATCAGCCACCGACGTGAACCGTATAGTACGTGAAATTTGGCTTATCATTTCTGTTCTTAGTATTGATAATATTGCAGTTTTAAAGAAATATTGAAGATAAGACTCACTTCGCATTTGTAAAATATTTTTTTGCGTTCTCTAATTTAATTTGAAAATCTTTTAAAGAGCATTTTCTTGAGGAGTCATCAAAATTAACTGGTCGTTTGTTTTTAATGTATTCTTCTGGTAACTTTCGGCATGGATTATTTCCTCTTCCGGTGTCTTGTGCTGCTTATACGGACAGCTGATTTATACGAATCACTTAAATAAATTCTCTGTTGCCGGTATGGAAATTTCTTGAAGCATTTGATGGGTTTTTAGGTGTTCGAGAATTCGGATATATACGGCTTCCCAAAGTTGGGTTACGCAAAATCTATTCGAGATGAGGGTAGAAGAGAACGACGAAATTGGTCGTTTCGAAGTAATCGCTCGGAGCGTTACGATAAACGTGGACGCGCATCTCGATCCAATTTGGGCAGTGAGCGTGGCGATGATGAGTACTACGATGATGATGAGGTATCCTCAGTTTCTCACCTATGTGACCGATATTCAATTTTTCGTTATTTTTTTCTCAATTGTTGCCGATAACATATTTGCGGCTCTTTCAGAAGTGGGTTCATTCGCCCAACAGGAAGGAATAATCCCTTAAAGTTTGCTATGTGGTATATTCTTGAAAGCAACAAAGGTTCTCAGGGAAAAACTGTAGTTGACGTGGTCGTTAATAGGTTTGTGGAAGTCATTCTGGTGGGCAGGTTTTTTTGGGTAAGGAGGGAGGGAGTAAGGAAGTGAGATATGGCGTAAGCGTAGCTTCGGATCGATTGAACGGAAAATTCACGACCTGAATCTTGCGAAAGCCCAAATTCTCGTGCATATCTTTTTGCCCAAGGATAAAATGTGGCATTGTTTCCTTGTTTTGTGTAGCGTTTTCTAAATGTCTGCAATATTTTTTCTTCTTCTAGTAAATCGGAAACGACGAAATTTGTTGATTAAAAAGTTATTGTGATTGCTTCAACGCCTGTTCTTCATTTAGGTTATTTTCTTCGGTCAAGATCACTCTGGAAAGAATGTATCGGATGTTTTTACGGGATGCCTTTGAATTCTTTGATCACTTTCACAGCAAGGGTTTTTCCCGGAAATCATTCGGAAAATTTTAATTTTGCGTTCAAACTGCTGATATGTAAACGAGGCCAATTTTATCGTTTCTTTTTCTATCAAAGAAATTCCTTTTGGAATTTTTCTTGAAACTGGAAATATTCTCGCTTTATTTGGTCTCGAGTTCCACAACGAAAAGATTGATACTGTTGTTATTGTTTTCAGTTGATGGACGATCGCGATAACAAACTACTGAAGGATAGGCCGTCGTCTCCAACACAATATAAATCTTTCCAGGTGACGAATGACTTTAAGTTTTTCACTTTATTTTGTCAATCTTTACTAGGGTAAAGATCTTGCCTACTTTGCGAGAGGATCTCAAGTTTCCTTCCAGAGGGATCTTTAATAAAAGTTAAGGAATCAGAATGTTTAACAAAACTTAAAGAATCATAGTATATTTGGGAAACTTGAAGTTGCACTCATTTTTTACACTCTTTTGGTTTAATTTTTATGGTTGTAATTGAAGCAGGCGAGCTTGAAGTTGGGATGCGATAAGCAGCAGGATGATTGCTTAAATTTGCAAAGAAATCGAAATAAATGTCAAGTGTTCTTGTTATGCACCTTTACATGTCTACGACAGTAACCTGCATTCCGCACAAATAACCTGACGAGTTGATGTCAGTATTTATCCGTTCGTTGATTTATTTTAATTCGTTTATCAACGTTGCCAACGAAGTTGGTGCAAAAATGCGCACAGATAAGAGGTGAAATTAGATGAGCTAAATTGCTAAACGGGTGTCATTCAGATACTGATGCGGTATCGTACATTAGTTTGTGATATTGTGGTACCTTTTATGCGACGAATAGCGGTGTGCTTATTCGAAAAGAGGGTTGTGATTGGAGTAAACTGACTTTGCCATTTTCCGGCCTTCCATAGAATGTGTCTATATATATATATATATATATATATATATATATATATATATATATATATATATATATATATATATATATATATATATATATATATATATAGTTTAAAATACATGAGTTTGTTGTTGTGCATTGATTATCACCGCAAATTAAGTGAACCGCCAAATTGTTAATTAGAATTTATTGCTGTTTTTGAGATAAATGCAGGCATACCTATGGTTAAACATAAATTTTTTATTTAGGACCTCTGCGCGAGCTTTGATTCAATGTCATTCAATTGGAGTACCGAAGTGGAAGAAGAAGAACGTCGAAAGGTATGAATGTGTTTGAAGGCTTTGCGACATTCTATGAATGTGTGTTGATGTTTTGTCTGCACTCGCGTGACGCATTTCAACTCTTGTGAAGAAATATCGAAGTTTTGAAGGGGAAACTGAAGCCAGCCAATTAAGGCTTAAGGCATCGGGCAAAATTACCGCAATATGCTTAAATCGCTGATTACTGGCTTTTAGCTCAGAAATTTTGCAAAAGCCATTTTAATTGATGAAATTATTTGTTCGATTTCACTTCTTGTGCATGGGTTATTTGAGCTATCGTTTAATAGTAAACGCTTTCAATTCCATACTGCTGATGTTTTATTGATTTCTGTCGCTGTCCACAAATAAGCTACGATTAAATAAAGGAGCATTAACAGAATAGAAGAAAAGACATTAATTTTTTTAAAGTTAGGGATTGTGTAATATATTGGTGCCACTATATTGTGCTATATTCTCGCTGGTTTTCTAGATTAGTCTCGTAGTTGTTATTTTCGCATAAAGATGTATAAAGAATAAATGTCTTGAAGTATCGTCCTTGGCAATTGCTAAGTAGATGAGATTGTCTAGAAAGAACGTGAGGAGCTGGCGCGTACTGAGGTCGAAAATCGATTGGCATCGACCACGAATACATTGAGAGATGCAGATTCAGCGGGTCGTTGGCAGAAAAGGAAGAAAAAATTCGGCAAGAACGGTTCAAGAGCTGAACAAGCAACACATGGGCAAAGGACACATCATGGTAGTGGCGATCGAACGGCTAGCCCTCGAGGTGCAGACGCAAGCGGTCATCGTTGTATGCGCTACTCACAGCGTATGCAACGTAGACATCGCAATGGTTATTATTTTTATTGATGTTTATTACATCGCTACAGATGAGTACAACAGATTTTGCTGATAAGAAATGCGCTTTAATATTGTTGTTAGGTTAAGGTTTTCGTTGAGAAATTTGATGTATTGGGGGTTAAGTTTGCACTTGTTTTGTTTGCATGTGCACTGCCGGTCGTATTGCAAGCAGTGAAAATGTTTTGTTCATACATGTTGGTTTTGGCTTAACTGTTTGAAGCCTGCATTACAGTGTGTATAGATTTTTTGTTCGTTGGTGGATTTCACGTGTATTAAAGTGACCATTATTGGTTATAGTTTATGGTGGAAAATGTGATCATGATGTTTTACCCACCACAATAAGTTGCAACTTCAATTTCTAGTATTGATTATTTGTGATGGAATGGAAAAATTCGGTCATATGATGCTGTTGGAAGGGGGAGGGAGGTGTTCGTTTGATTGGCGTTTTGCAATACTAGATGATCATCCAGATGGTTGCAGCATTATTTCATTGTGTTTGTTTGAATTGTTTTTATACCGGAAAGGCTGCATTAACAAGCGCAAAATGCTTTTGGATTTATATGCAATATGCAATAGGTGATTTTTGATTTTTCATCTTTCACGTTTGCTCTTCTCGTTTATAATATATTGGTTTTACCAAGAATTTATGATGAAATTAAAGGATATTCAATTTCAACAAAATTAAAGAAGGATGCGATAATGAGGTGACGTACGGATTATAAGAATACCAAATGCTAGAAATTGCAGATAGTTTCACAAGTCAGACGTCAAGTGTTGCGGAAAGCATTGAAGAAAGAAGTGATGAAAGTGCAAGTGGTGAAAGGACGCCAACCTACGAGGATCAGGCTGTTGATGAAGGACGAATAGGTAGTGGCGCATGTGAAGTACAACCGAGCAGTCATGCTGACAGCAACGCTGTCACTGTCGTCGATGCGCAACGTCCATCGACCATAGGTTCGTTGTTTTCAAGCTGTGTGGTCGAAATAGTCATTGGAGGGCACACTCTTGTTGCCGAGATTATTCCCTCATGTTTTCGTTAGCCATTTTCTCATCTGCTTTATGTACGTCAATTTAGTTGCGTATGTAGGCTAAAGGCGAGGCTTGACAGTTGAATTTGATGAGATGCACTGTAATATGGGAGGCGATGAGGTGAATTTAGATTGCGTGAAATGATATGGTTGACGGGATGTGGTTGGAGTGAGACTAACGGGCATCATGCAAATGCGCTAGATTTTAGCACTCTTTGGTTGCCCTTAATGGATGTTCTTTACTTGAGACCTGTTGTTGCGTTCATTTATCTTTTTGCGCTCCCCTATAAAATTAATTTGTTTTGCTAACATCGCTGCGTTCAGAATATACTGATATCTCAAAAGAAAAAAAATCAAAGAGCTGTTTTTGATATTATTATAGAGATGAAGTGTTAAAAGAAATTGGTGGATGAGAGTGACTGTTTGTGTGCAAATGTTTTGTAGTGTAAGGTGGCGTTGGTGGCGCATGCCGTGTGGCAGATTATGCAAATACATTTAAAAATTTCATAAACGCATTTACACACAAGCCCGCTTAACATGTGTGTGTTTGGATTTCAGTGGAAAATATATGAAAGAATAGCGATGCGATTGCCATTTTACAACGCTGTGCTGCTATCTTATCTTCTATCTCTACTTATTACTTACTTGCCTATTATTATTACTGCTGTATGCATTTATTACAAATTTGCGCTACTCTCCTTCTTAAATGAGTTGTTAATTAAATACAAGGAAGTTAATGTAAGGTAAGGTTGTAACCAAATAATGCAACTTGTAACCTAATAATGCACTATTCTTAGTGTAAGAGTGAAGAACTCTAATTGGGCGTTGGCATGTTATATTTGTGGTCTATATGTTATAGTCCGTCCTTATTATTTTCTTTTTTGGGGTTTTAGGGTCGCTGATTTCTTTTCACAGACAGTCTTTGCCGTTTGAAGGATGCTGATGATTTAGGAGGGGAATGTGATCAGATAGAAGGATCTTTGGAGCAAGGAGGAGCATCACGACCCGAGGCACTGGATTTGAGGCGTTGTTCAAATGTGGTTCGCAGAAGCCGATGTCAGCGTACATTGGGTAGAGAACAGAACAGGTTATTGCTATCGCTTATTGGGCGATCAACTTCTCAGTATAAGGACATTGATTTCCTTTCCTACAGACAAATCTCTGTTACTCATTAATGTTGACAGAACCCTTTTTTACTAATTATTCAGCACTTAGAAAAGATTGGCTTGTCTTCGCCTACAGCTTATATCTAGTTGTTCATCGATTCGTGAGTAGTGATATCAACCTGCAATTGACCCCTCTGAAAAGTGGTATGTAATAGTTTTGTTGTATAGTTCTCCCGAAATCTGGTCTTTTCGAAGTGACCTTCTCCTATGACTTTTTCCTTGCAATGCCCATCTAATAATGTTAACAGAATTGATAAAATTCTGTCCACTTCTAGGATAACGTAAGATTGCGCTCCAGTTGAGATTACAGCATAAGTGTGCACAAAACATCGGATTGAGGTAACTTCTCTAGGTTCATAGAACTAGTTGGCTTGCGTTCTTTGGGGAGATGAAGGTTAGTTATGTGCCAGGAACTCCGTAAACGGAAATTAGCAGCGTTTCATAGAACCTTCAGCCGTTTAGTTCGATAAAGGCGAATACACACTGTTCAATCGCTATGCTGATATTCTTCAAAGGATCGCAGCTGTTATAGGATGCAATTTTCGTTTCCTGCATAAGAGGTTTATTGAATTTTTAGTGTTAGATGATTTCAACCTGTAAAAGCACTCCATCAAAGCAATTTTTTGTTTTGTAAGGCTTCCCAGAGGTTCATGTTTCCTTCCGTTGAGAAAATATAGAAAGTGGTCTTATTTGAACTGTGGGATTTTTCCATGTAGTATTATTTCAGACCGACGTAACCTTTCGCGGTTTGAAAATGAATGTTACAGAGGTGGTCATATCTTTAATTTGATGACTGCTTTTGAGATAAATATATTTTAGAACCGAGCCGGCATACGCTGGGACTGAATTGAATGGAAGTATGGATTCGGCACCTACTCCTGTAGCCGAAGTATCGGTGGGTGTGCCTCTTGCACCGCCCCCAAGACCGCCACCACCTGTTGCAATGATCGCCCCCTACTCCAGGTACCACAACTTTTCATTTAAATAAGTTTTACTGAGAGTGCTTTCCAGTCGGAGTTTTGGGAAGATTCCCTTCCTTATTGTTCAGAACAGATGTGATTTTCTCTTTCATTTTAAGCCATTACTGTGTAAGTTGCAGCAATTATTTCACAGTGTTATAGTGATTCTATCAGAGATTATGAAGGTTTGAATGCCACTTTAGAATAGAGGCGAAGTTCAGTTGAGGATCTAGAAATCACACTGAATACAGCAAGAAAAGAATTAAAAATTTTTTTCTAGCGCCTACAAAAGCTACTCAACATTCACCGTTAGCTAAGCACTTGCAGCCTTCGTGAACTCTGAATTTTGCCTATTTACGCTGCGTTTGGAGTGATTGTAACGGTTTTCGAGGATTTAGATGTAGACAGAGAGAGGATGATTGGGTGGTAGGGACGTTCAATTTCAGCCGGAAAATTTTAGTGGATTTGCCTCAGCGTCCCCGACCTTCTCATACCCATCTTCGTCATTTGTAGTCCCTCAGCCGATTGCTTTTTTTCAGTTAGCAGCGAGAGATAATTTTTATTCAGTAGCCAAAGACAGAGGACGAATAATTTTCTGTAAAAAGGTGTTGTTGAGTGTTGCAGTCGTGAGCAGTTATTGGGAGGATGTTGAGAATGCAGCAGACCTTTAGTATAGGCGATTCCCAATCGAAATTCTACGGCGGCATGAGTTAATATATGCCATATCCTTTACTGATTAATGATTTTATGGTTAATTTGGTTGTTTTCTCTGTGCAGTCGTTTTTATTTTGTTGAAAGTCAATTGCTGATGCTGTCGGCATCGATATACAATGTTCGAGATGATGTATTAATATTTAGCCACACTTTTCACCAATAAAGTGAATAGTTAATGAGGGGAACTATCATGGAAATTGTTATTAAATTTTGATTTTTCTAAGCAAATTTGACTTTAAAATAGAATAATTCAGTCAATAGTTTTGTAATATGATAAAGTTTACATATTTGATTCACACAGAGTTTGCCTCTTTGTTGAGATTATTAACTGATATATTATCTACTTTTATAATTTGTTTATAAAGCTCTACCAAAAACATACTATTCGTATTGATTTTTGATGAAAGAAAACGTATTATAAACATCCCGTTGGCGACGCTGTGCTAGCACTTATAAGACCGTTTGCTGTTGGCTGTGTTTCTTCGTTGTCGATTATGCTCTGCCTTTGGTTTCTTACGCTGTTGTTGGCGGATTTCGCTCCTGTCATCATTTTCGTCTTTTGCTGCATAACTTCTCAGCTGCTTTTAATTCTACGCGTTAGTTAAGTATTTTCAGTTAATTTATGGGGCCTATAAAAATAGTATGCAATATAATTTAAACATTATATGCGTTACTTGCATTCTTATCGTCTGCTAACGTTCATGAAAATCTTTTTTATTTTTTTATTTTAGTATGGAAATTGCGCTTTGTAGGTTTAGTAAAGCGGTTGTATGCTGAACTATAACGATAAATAATAGCGAATTGGATAGGTGGGTAATTTTCACTTACCTGTGAGTAGTTTCTGTACGTTTCACATATATGTTGCTGTGTCTTATTTTTTTCTCTCACCTATGATTACAATATTACTGTGTTTCTATTGTTTCTGAGAGTTTGTTTATGTTAGTTTCTTAACTCGCCTCTTGGATGCACTATATTTCACACTTCATCTGCATCTTCTTCAGTTCCTTTTTAAGTTTTTTGATTTTCTTTTTTTTCATTTCCAATTCCTTACTTGTCTTTGCATTTGCCTTTTTTTCTTAACCAATAGCACTTTAATATTCTATAAGCGTTTCATATGTCTGCTATTTTCTGAATATTCTTTTGCAAAAGTTTTGATCTAATTTGATCAATAACCGGGAATAACGAATAGGTGATAGAGCAGAAGCACTTTGCATGATGGCGCATTGCATTTATTAAATTGCTGCCGCTGATGTTCTATGATTTTGATCTATTCATTGAACAAATTTGCTCGTTATTTTTTTTATTTATTGGCATATATATGGTATTGGTGCCCGATTGATTGCCTCAGATGTGATATGCGTGGCTTGCCATGTCTTGTGGTATGGCATTGTATTGTTATCAGTTTAGAACGCCTAGTGTTTTGTTCATTTTGATATTCATCGCCGTACCGTTAGGATATTTGATAGCACTGAAAAACAGCTTAAGTTCTAAACCTAAGCTCATTAAGCTATCTGAGAAGAAAGCTTTCTCTTATATGATCGTTAGCCGATAGCATTGATAAGTTCATTGAAATCATTGCATCATGAAATTTGATTTAGGCAATTTTCTTATTGGACTAGTTAATGGGAAGAAAGATATAAGAAATTCAGGATGGTTGTTTTTGCGATCTCTTAAAACATTTCCTCCCTTTCTTGTCCTCTTTGGTTCTTTATCTATCAGTCGCTTAATTTGCCTTACATCTATTTTATCATTTGCTTGCACGATTGATATAAGAATTTGCTCTTTGTTTTATTCAAAATGAAATTGGAACTTTATGGGATAATGAAATAAACGAGGCAATTATTCAGAAATATTTTTGAGAAGTTCTTGATTAGCACATTCTATAGATGGAAGAAAGTGGATAATCCGAACACATGAAACTGATTTCTCAGCTAAAGGCAATCTCCTCGCATCAAATTGTCGATTTTTATAAACACTATCTGGAATTGAAATTCATAGGAATAAGGGGACCGGTAAACGAGGTCCACTTGATATAGACTATACTACCTATTGGTTGATCGAATTGATTGAAGGAGCCATCGGCGCCTTTAAGTTAGAGTGGTAATGATAAGGTAAATAGGGCGCTCAAAAATGCACGATATTAGGTAGAAAGGTGCTCATGTTAGGTCTCATCTGTGTTCTGGGCTATATGCTGTTCATGAGGTAAACTGAAGAAGTATTCTCCAGGCATATGTTTTATAGGCCACCACCGCCAGGTGTATTTGTAATCGATGTATCAGTACCTCCGCCGAACCTAAGTGTTCCACCTCCAAGTGTCAACATACCTCCGCCCCGCTTTCGATTACTTACTGCACGTCCCTTAATTAACCCGGATACGCAACCGGTAGTCGTCAACACTGGTGAGTGAATCGATGATCTTTGGTTGTTTGTTTATTTGCTTGTTTTACCTATCATTTTGTCAAATTCGTTGCTGTTCGTAGAGGAAGCATTCAACATGAAGCTGTATATTGTATTATTGGACTTTTATTTGCGTATTTTGCATAGCCACCAGTTGAGCTTATCATCGTTTAGACATTCAAATTGAGTAAATTCAGTGCGCTTAACGTTCAGATTGCCGTTCACTTTTTGTTCAGAGAAATCACCCCCTCCCCAGCTCTTCGATGCTTAGTTGGCTTTGACGCCGATGCAAATCCGCTGTACTGTCATGTGCGGCAACATGTCTATTCCGCTTTACATCTTGCGTAAGGCTGATGATTTTGCATTAAACGTGAGCTTATGCATTTTTTGGCATACATTGAAAGCATTCCCACAAGATTGACTATGATATTGCTTGGAGTTCCAAGCTTGCAAGCACCAGAGTTAGAACTCGGAGAGTTGACCCACTATGATCAATTTGTAAGATATGGTCAGGCAGAGCTCCATTGTGGCAGAGATTTTACAAGTGGAAACTGAGCCTTCTTACACTGCATAGAAAACAGTTTCATATTCCTTTCTCTTTAATGCATTTTTCCTCTTCGCAATTCGTGACCATTCGTTTTTTTAATCGCAAGCAAGTATAGTGGAATGCTGTAAGAGGAAGAGCTACAGGTGACGAGAGTGAACGTAATTCTTTTTTTTTGTACGCCATTGTTGTTTATTATATTCCGCTCAGGCGTTGTATGGAGGAAGGAGCGTGGGCGTAAAATAGATATGCCGCCCACAGAGTGGCCAATTCACATGGAGATCGCGAGACGCGAAGGTCCACTAATTCAGGAGTTGAATGATAGTATGGCGGCTTTGATGCAGAAGATAGCCGAAGATAGTGACATTTCGGCGGCTGAGGAGCTGCAAGCTCGCAGGTTTGTTTTATGTATTTTATGCCTTAACGCTGGAGCAAATGTCGTGCGCATATAGATGACCAATTCTAAGCTGTTGTTTTTTACCTGTCCTTCTTTCTTTGCAAAAGTTTGATTCAGATTCAAAGTTTTCACTCTGAGAGAGAACATTCCGCAATATTTAAAGTTAATCATTGCGGAATATTGTCACAAATTGCGGATATTATCACCTGCGAAAGTCGGATGCTTCTGATTGAAGAGAAGGGATACGACGAAGTTGATTTAATGAAAAGTTGTTGGATAGAGAGGCGAACTAATTTCCTCTTCGAATCAGTGATAAGTTCGAGCAATAAAGGTCCATTCATCGTAAGTGGCAACAGTTGCCATCAAAAAGTCCGTCGTAAACATAGGAAAACACAGCTCCCCGTTTCTGAGTTTTCCCACTAAGTTGGGCCCAATTTTGCGTCTTCAGTTACATTTATGGTTGCTATGTATTCGGGGCCCAGGACCAAGAGTTTCCACGAGGCGCGTATAGTCTGCAGTGGCGAACTACCCGCCCACATCTTCCAGGAATAAATGAGGAAAATCTATAAGAATGACAGTGAATGCCCTTCTGCGCTAGGTTATGTGCGCTGATCATAGATCTATTGAAACGAGTCGAAAGTTTGACTTTCTTTTCTACGCCACGGGCATTTTACTTGTTGTGGCATCACCGGTTGCCTGTTTTGTTTAAATCGTCTCAGGAGTGATGAAATTTCTTGATTAAAGCTATACAGCACGGCAAGGTTTTGGTTATGGGGATTGTTTGTGTCATACACATCTATTTTAACATAGCAGTCCTATCCCGAACCCCTTCTCTAGTTTCTATTGCAGTGGTATGGCATATTCTCCATCCGTCTCCCACATCCCACCATACGCATCCTGCATCTTAATGAAATGATTAACCAATTTTGTGATGTATAGTATTTGTTCTTCTTTTTTTTTGTAATGATTCGTGCGTAGGGCAGGCAGGCGACTGCTGCGATACCAATCGTTTCGGGTGAATTTGGCAAACATCGTATCGCTTCCCATGAAGTCGTGGCTCTTGATATCATTTTTTCTTTACCGGTTTTGTATTCGTGATGACGATGAATGAAAACTGATCAGGGAGAATAGGATATTTCAGTAATACTGGTTCTTTTTTTTTTTCTGCTTCCTATACCGCAACCCTTCTCACCCTTTTTGGTTTTGAAAAAGCATTCGCCTCCTTTTACATAGGATTGAATGTTTTTGTTATTACTTATTGATGCAGTGGTCACTGAAATCTTCATATCCGTATCCTTCATCCGCAAACGGACAGTGGTCAAAATCTGCAGCCTCAGTGCTAGAAGATTATCAAGCACGATTCATGTTTTAGGAGCAAAAAAGTCGGTATTCATGCTTCTAATTACGTCATGAGGTTATCGTACATTGTAAGGTATAATGGCAGTAGGTCATGAAATCTAGGCAAGTGGTGACCCTGAAGTCAAAAGATGAGGTTTCAGTTCAGCGTTATCGGAGTTGTTCACGTCCATAGTGACAAGAGACATTCACTATACATATGCGATGAATCTGGAGCAGCATATGTGGAAGCAGTGCTTCTACAAACCCATTGAGGCACTGCGTACGGCTAGCAATTCCTCGTCGGAACGATCACAGATGTTACGTTCGATCCTCAAGCGATTTCTTCAGCAGGTATTCTGCTTAATTAGTTTTATTACCTGTACATATTTCCATGTAGGAAACAATAGCAACAAAGTAATGTTATACTTAGAATTTGCATGTATTGGTTCATTTGTGAGAAATATTGTACCCTGTGCGTTCGAGTAGGTTCCTTCTAGCAATCGTAGGTGTCGTACGGCGCATTTGTCAGTGTCTGATTTTGCGCCAATCCTGTCGGATACGCATTCCAATAACCAGTGTAATCCAAATATTTAATTACCGTAGAAAGAAGCGCAAGAGCAGTCTTAACTGAGATGACGATGATTTTTGAGTGGAGGAAGGTTCAAACGTTTTTTAAAAAATGTTTTCTTATCAAATGTGTATATTTATTTTAGGGATTGGATTTCTACGCTCACCTGCTGAACAAATATGAGGTGGTATTTGGCTTTTTAATCGAGGATTTCTTATATTGGCCATCGGCATTGCCTGGAGATGATTTTGCGGCATGCACTTGTGTTGGATGTGGTGCTCATGAATTTAGCGATCAATCACTTAAGGTTAGAGCAGCTTATTGGCTAGATAACATGACAGCCACTCTAGTTTACTTCCAAGTTTTCATTGCTGAAGAGTTTGCATAGTTTGGATTATTTTTATTTACTTTATTTAGAGGCTGGATTTGGACGTTATACTTTTAGAGATTGGGATTGTTTGTTTGTTTGCTCGCTGGTTGGGTTTGTTATTCGTTTATTTAGTTTTTTAGGTTTATTTGGATAGAAGTTCGGCTTGAGCGTTGTAGTTTTACTTTAGAAAAAAGTAGGAAATGTATAATGGCTATTAGATATATGGTGCTGATTCATTATATCGCTATATGATGTACATGTTATTTTACTGTAAAGGCTGATGCTGTTATATAAACACGCGTGGCTTACTAGTAAATAAGCTAACCATATTGATAGGTGGCCGTGATGTCAGCACAACGACTGGCTGTATCGATGGGTGATTTGCATCGCTATAATGCAATGGTATGCGGCGTGAAGGACTACTCCTCTTCTCGTGGGTAAGCTTTTTCGTCTCATCCGTTAGGTCAAGGTTAATGAACCTTCGCATAGAACTTCAAGGTTAAACTCCTACTTCATGCCGCCCTTCCGTATATACTTCAACAGTGGTATGCGTTTTAATTGCTTTGTTTGGGAGCTTTAAGTATGAGTGCAGCACGTCCGAGGACAGGTAGCTTACCTGTCCAACATAGAACAGGTAAGCTTTCTGTGCGTAGACACTCGTCTATTTCTCTACAGCGGTCGAAGTTTTATGTGAAACGAATGGCTGTGGAAAATAAGCGACAAAGGCTTCCTCTTTACCAATGTTGATATTTTCTAGGTGGTACCTCAAGGCAGCACAACTAGCGCCTGGAAATGGCCGTTCGTACAATCAGCTCGCATTGCTTGCCGTTTATGCGGTTAGTGTTCGCTCTACATTGCAGCTAACATAAAAAGGTCGAGCAGTTAACGAGGGAGGGGATGGGGGAAGGGCGGAAGAGAGAGAGAAAGAGGCTCCGAATGTTTCGATGGGTGTGAGGGTATTCCGTCTTTCTTTGCAGTTGTTTCTGTCAATAGCGTTGCGATAAGTTGCCAGCTGCTATACTGTCAATAATTCTTCCGCCGAAAAGTTTAATTCAAATTTACCTCTATGCAGCAAAGATCACCCTGTTACTTCCTATGTTCAAGATTCTTTCTTTTTTTTGCTTCCCTGATGCGTAGTTAAACTTTAGAGTTTGAATAATTATTGAAAATTTGAGCCTTGATTTCTTTATATCTCTCTAAAGTTTGATAATCAACGAGAATCGATTCCCTTGATATTGGAAACAACAATTTCTTCCAGCGGAAATAGTGAGCAAACTAAATGTTGCAGTGTTGTTGGCACCATGCCAATATCGGCATGCAATCCGATATTAAAAGTTTTTTGCATTCTTAGTTGTTAATTTCGTTGATTTTGAATAGTATCATTCTGCCGTATTGCTTTTCACTTTTTGTTGCAATGTTGTTCAGTTTTGGTGATGAAACACTGAGTGTTGCTGATTCTCTATGCGGCAATTTTCTACACAAAGAGAAGCCTCTCAGGCTTTGATTGTCATCTGAAGAAGGAGGGGCATGAAAAGGAGAAGGAGGGTAGTGGTTCACCTCGCACACCTTGCAAACATTACAACTTTACCTCCCGACATATGGCATCCTGTTGTCTCTCCCTTTCTGCATGAGATTGCACTGATGTTTATGTAGGTGCACTAATGTAAAACGTTGTGTTCCTTCATGACCGCAATGTCATAAAATGAGACGGGCCATTCATAGCTTAAAAGTAGCCGTTCAGTTGTTGCGTAATACAAAACATCATTAAGTGCAGTATGTCTGAAAGACATGGATTCATTAGCGGATAGACTGTAGTGCATATTGGTTTACAATGAATTTACATGTTTGAGGAAGGCGTTTATACAGTTGAAGTTTCTTAAACAAAATAATGCAGCGGAAGGTTGGACATTGGGGAAAGCATAAAGCATTAACTATTTGTTAATGGCAGCCGGTTGGTTATTCAGTGCCATTTGTAGACTTAGATGAGTGGGCTAGAATATTCTCTTGTTAGAGAACCTCGCAATAGTATTCGGATTTGTAACTGTTGGAGCAAACCTTAGTGCGAGGAGTGGGAATGAATTAATTGCCTTATTGACGCCTTTCACTACTGAGGAAAGGTAATTAGCCCATTGATCACATGTTGCGAACGCATGTTTATTCTATTGATTTTATCAGTTCCACTTCATTTATTGGGATTCATTTCACCTTCAGCAAAGGTCGTACTAAACTTTTTAACTCCTCCAGTATACGGAGCAAAGAGAGCAGAGATATCGTGAATTTCCCTCGAAATTCTCCACTCCTTGCGTTTCTTAACACTCGTAGCGTTGCGAAGCCCTCTCCTCTCTATTCCCTATCTAGTTGCTGGTGCTGATACAGTGTAATGCTGTACTCCGTTCCAGTAAGCTTAGTATTATTCGTCAATAGTGATCACCCTAATCCATAGCAATGACCAGCAAAATTTGATTTTGAATTAGTAAATTATCGATGAAGGGTAGCTGACTAGAGCTGATAATAAAGGAAAATTAATATCCATCGATAGTAAACAAATAAGGGCTAATAACAGTTACTGTGATGATGAGCTGTTCTATAAATTTGCCTATGGTAGGAGAAAGGGACGTCAGGAATTCGTTTTCACTTCTCGTTTTGAGGCCCAAGAAGCATTTTGGCTTCACTTCAGTCGTCCTAAATCGTCGACCACTTTGGTTGCGTTAATGTACGAGAGTTGATTCTGGTCTGCATGGCCTGAAAAATTTCTGTTCGTTTCGCCTTCCATAACAAAGAATTTTCAACTTGCTTCCTCATGCTTAGTTGCACTTGTCAAGTCATTTCACTTAGTACAGCTGAGATTTTTCAATAGCTTCGCTTATTACCTTGCCGTACTGAGTTAATGTTTCAGTAATCATGACCGGAATTTCTGACGGTTTTTTAATATTCAAAAAATTAGACCTATTCCGTTCTTCAGATACCCTTTGTCAAAAGTCGTGCCGGAAATTGTACGTTCTCTCAGCAATATCTCACTTTAAAGGTCTTTTGATTGTGGTTCACACGCTTGCATCAGAATTTGTCTGCATAAGAAAATCAAGTATTTCATTAAAAAAAAAACTAGCTGCCGAAGGGCATTGTTGTGGTAACAAAAAATTTGGGTTCTAAACAAAGAATTGATTCATATTTTTGCTACCAGTCTTTCTGGTCACCGTTTATTGGTCTCGAGGTGAGCGCATCGCTTGTTGATGGTAAAGTCTTGGTCGACAGTTGGCAAGTAATCAAAAATATTAGATCACTCTTTCAAAAAAATAGAATGGAGGATCTCGTGCTTGTTTCGGATGTGCATGCTAGAGTTGCAGCATTATGTGAGTTTTCTCGCTTGAAATTTTTAATTTTTAACAGCTTATAACATTCATAAATTGAGCGTTCTTCGCTAGTTATGAACTTAGTCGATCTGATCGAACTCCAGCTTCGCCTTCTCTTCTCATGAGGATTTCCTCTATGCGCCTGGGATCCTGATATAGTAGTAGCGCAGATGTTTATGATCTTGTGTAGTAATAGTAATAGCAGAACGGTACTACTGTTTCTGGCAACTACATATGATAGTATCGATAGCAGTTCTAACCCTGAGGCTATGCTGGCATGAGTATGCTGACTGAAAGCAGCAAGTGTTTGTAGTGGCAGTGTCGCTGTTGATATTGATGAATATCAGCAGTAGTTATAATATTTGCTATTGGCAATACTAATTTATTAACATTGATTCGTAGTAATAGTAACATGAGTTAATAGTTGCCTCAGTTATATTGCTAATAGTTTTAGTATTATTATTATAGGTCAGTGGTTGCTTTACTATATTATGTGCTTTTATTAATGGTGGCAGCGATATATTCGATGTAATTTAAAATATTACTTCTAGTGTCAGTTACAGCCACAGACAATTAGAAATAGCTGTGGTTGTGTTAGCATGTGCCAAATTTACAGCCAGCTAAAAGTAATAATAAGTAATGATAGTAGTAAGCGATACTAATACCAGTGAGTAAGTAGTATGGTAAAATCATGGGGTTGGCAATGCTGCAATGTTAGGAATAAATTATAGTAATGCTAGGTAGTATCGTATGCGGTAGCAGGTAAAGTCCGTTGTGGTGTTAAGCAGAGTAGTAAGTGCAGTTGTGGGGCGGGTAATCAAGTTAGGCAGTATTAGGTGTAATAGTGTCGGCAGCAGTATTACCTAGTGATGCTGTGACAGCGATAGGCACTAATGAATTAATTGTAAATATTATTTGTAGGAGCAGAAGTAAATTCAGTTTGCTAGTACTTTTTGTTCCTACAAAGTGCACGAAGTATCGGAGTATCATTTTCGCACGAAGGAGCATTGCAGTTACTTAGCACCTATTTATCCAGGGATTCCCGCCGTGAAATGTGATCCCAGAAACTCTTCGTCCACGACGTTTCGCTGAGCTTATGACATCGTTAAGAGTCTCCCTTTCCGCCGCTTTTTTCATCACACGAGCGTTCCTAACCTGAAAATTGCTCTTACTACTGCAGCATTTGTCCCGAGTCTTCGATTCACCTCCAGTTTATAGTAGGAATGGAGCTTGGCACACCACGTCATTCTTCGATGTCGTCATGTCATCACTGTTTTTTTCTTTCTGGATTTTTGCATCGTTTCCGGACGAATTTCTCTCCATGATTCCGGATCGTATTAAGGGCTCCTTTGTTGCATCATTTCCGGCTGAAATGGTGATTGCTTAGTAAAGTTATAGAGCTAAGAATACCATTACTTCTAGATCGTACAGCGTGCACCAATGCGTAGCGCACGAGATGCGGCCTTCGCGCGCGTCCCGTCATTCATACGTGCGAACAAGTGCAAACTTCAGGTCATTTGTTTATTGCGGATACTTCGGTCAAGATATGGCACAACCGCAGCCTTTCGTCTACTACCTGTTGTTGATCTCTTACCTCCCACCTTAATTATCTCCTTCCTTCCTTTTGTCTTCCCTCTTATTTCCAACAAGAAGTTTATCATTCCTGAAAAACTACACTAGAAGAGAGTCGTTTCGCAGTGCGTGCGGGGCGCGCGCCTCCTTGTCTCGTGTATGCAGTGCAAAGGTGTGATAGAGTATATCATACTTAGCGCCTGTATTTGCTCGGTGTTGAGCAGTTTGTAGTGCATTATTTATTTGTTTATTTTTGCCAGAGAAATTCTTTTTTCTTTCATAAAATTTTGCTTGACGGGGTTGTGCTTATGTATGATGAAAGTGAGCATCGAAGCATCGACCAACATTTCCACTCGACAATTTTCAACTGTTGAGCCAGAAAATCGACGACAGTGCGATTCGCTGTGGAATCATTCAGTTCCTAGAGTGAATTTAATTTTCAATTACCAATTCGAAGATGTTGGTTTCCGAAATTTGCATATTATGTTTTTAGCAGAGGATTAGTGGGATGACGTTCTGGATATGTCTGAGTACTGACAGAGTTGTTGACATCGTTTGCGGAAATGCAAAAAAGGACCCAATTTTACAAACGCGCTTTCCGGTTCGAGTCGAATTGGATTTTTTGACGATTGCGAAATGTTTTATTTTAACTTCTTTTACGGGGCAGTGCGCATTGTACTTAGGTGCAAACATATTGAATAAGGCAGCAAGTCAATAATTGTGTTGATAGGATGCTTCATACATAGGTGATATGGGGATGGATCCCTTTTCGAGGCGAAATGTGGTTGTGCTTGTATCTGGACTGTGCTTGCTCTATCATGACATGATGTACCATCGTATCACCTGTCCATCACGCTATATCGCCACGTTTATTGTGCTTGCGATGCTTTCCACACATTTCATATTCAACCTAATTTCCTCCGCTTTGAACCAACAAGCTGTAGCTTAATTTCATTGCTAATTTCGTTTCTTCGATCGCAGTTGTATAAAGCGTTGACTTGCAACGACTTGTTTGATTTGATGCTGAAGAAAAGAAGCACCGCTGAGCTGTCGTGCTTTTTGTTGCCAGTATGAGGATTTTCATCTTTCTCGGCTCTTTTAACATTTCCTCCTGGGAGGTCTGAAAATTATGTAGTCCTGAAGATGACCACCATTCAGCAGATTTTGCACTCTTAGCGTCTCCTGTCATAAATGCTCCTATTTTCTCACCAGCTTGACAGAAGTCCATTCTTTGCTTATCGGTCATTGCTCCTTGTTCGGATTCTCGCATCGACACCTGTATTCGCCATTGGATGCCATTGAAGTACTATTTCTTTGAAAGCACAGGTAGCAGTTGTCACTTTTTGTTGTAACCACTATTTGCATTTGCACTTACTCCCTCTTCATTCTTTCAAATATACGGTGCTTTCCTTCAGGGAGTTTTAATGTTGGTCTATTCACTTTTAATCTTTCCTTCTCTAATTAGAACCTTGCAGTGTAATGTGAATTGCTCGATACCTGTTAAAGCTGTGCATTAACATGTGTGCTCTTTGAAAATGCACTCTAGTCTGCTTGAAATTCATAACTTCTTGGCGATCCGGCTTTTCGCTGAAGCGGAAAAGAAATGAGAGCCAGATGCTCTATCACGCTCTAAAGATGCGCTTAGATACGATGGTTGCTTTTAATAGCGATGCTATATTTATGTTGTGTATGTGTGAAATGTTTTCATGCATTTTAATGCTCAGTTATAGTGGAAATTATTTTCAGTGTAAATGGGTTGATGTGGTTTTTTATTATACGAGGGCATTAGCAGCTCATCACGCTTTTGAAACTTCGAGACAGCCGCTCTTCACTGCATTCAATGACATGCGTAAAAAGGTTGTTTTTTATTTTGTTTTGTTCTTTCTTTTTTTTCGGATGAACGATGTCTGTTACTAGAAGCTTTTTCTCCTCTTCTGGTCTATACTTTTATAGCTATTTCATGTTAGAAGGAAGCTTCGACTGGCATTCGAGGAAGCAAAGAGGATCCGGAAACGAGAATAGAGAAAGTGTGGATTGATGCATAGTAGCATCTGAGGTGCAAGGGAATTCAGGTAAATAACAAAAACGTTAAAAAGCTTTTGAGGATGTAATTACATGCAGTTTCTGAGATTGGGGCAGTGTTTTTCGGTGGACAGTTTGAATCATTCTACAGAGAAGAGGCATTAATTTTAATGAGTGTTTGAATGCGAAGGGCGAGGACAACAGTTTCTAGGCGTCGCAGTCGATTTAGATTGGTGAATACGAAGCACAGTTGGACGAACGTCTTGGTATGGGCAGCTCGCAAGCTGAAGCCGAAAGAGAGGCAGCTCGCGCCGAAAAACCTTACGAGATTTGGATAACAGCAGATGGTAGACGTACAGAAAGGGAGCATAGTGGCTTAGTGGAATGTTCGGTCGCGCATGTATTTGACAACGATTCTATCGTAAAGGTGTGCATTGTTTACGTTTACCTGCAAATTCTTCAGCTGCATTCTCATTAATTATGCACGAAGGAAACTTTTATGCCCTATATTTTTCCATTGTGGCCTTGCAGAGTAAGGGGATAGTGGAGTTGTACAGAGGAGGTGAGGAATTATAGAAGTTATGGGTCATCGTCCCACTGTCTTGCGGTATTTCACTTGTTTTAAACACCGCACAGATCACAGAGGGTGCTATCCCTTTCATTTCCTGTTCCAACTGTGAAGCATTTCTCTTCGATATCTTTGCCATGTGATCTGTTTTTCCTTAAATTTCGGCATAGAGTTAGTGACGATGCCGAGGATCCTTAATTCGTATTTGCTTTAGGCTTGAAACCGAGTTTTTCTTGCACAGTTCTTAGGTTTCTGTAAGTTACTGTAAACCGTAAAAAATAAAGCGCTTATGGTCATTAATTTGTTTGTATAAGGTAATGAAGTCAGCAGTATGCACTTGTGCTGGTGCATTTCGAATGATGTGTATGGCATCATTTTATTCTATATTTTCAGCTATATCGACGCACGGTACCATATTTGTTGCATACGGCCGGTCTTTTAATAACGAAAATCGGTATGGAATTATTTGAGCAACAAAGTGAAAGGGCATTATTGCAACTTATGGTGCTTATTTCCAAAGAGGAATGCCCACTGAGTGCCATACAACTTGTGCAAATCTCTTCACTTTTCCTATTTGCTGTGCATTACTCTTCTTCTATCAGTAGGTTTTTTGTTTTTGTTTTGAATTGTTCTGTGCTGATGTTTGGTTTATTGGTGTTCTTACGCTCTCAGATAGTATAGGTGCACTTTTGCAGTATTGCATTAAAAATCGTAGAACAGATCATATTGTAACTTCAAGAAGTTTTTGAGTTGCATATTTCATCGAAAGTAAAGGTAGTTATTAGCTTTATTATTATCCTCTCCCCTTAGAGGAAGAGCATAGTGCGTATATAGTGACCATTATTGACCTTTATTAGGTAGGCAACTGGTCGTTTTCCGAAACATGTGGGGGAGGGAGGCGTATGTCTCTGAAATCTGTTGCGATTGACAACTGCTCTTTTCATGAAACCAGGGGGGAGGGGGGTATGCCTTTGGAATCTGTTAAAGCATTACACGTTGCGCAGCATGACCGTGGGTTGCGAAAATTGATGAACAATCGGGGCTTTGCTATTTGAAAGCGGCTTTTAAAAATTCTCTGTGTTTTGGGCCGGTTGTTTCTGTAGTACATAAATTGAAAAAGTAAAATTATCTATGCATTAGATCTTTGCATTGCTCCTGATTTGGTATTATGGAGTTTTGAGTCATGCCGGGCAAGAATTTAGATGTATTCACTTCGAGAAATGCTTATTTATTTGTTTCTTCATTTAAATATGGGGTGTAGACGTATGAGAAATTTGCTGCCATACAATTGCATAAGCACGACATGAGCCAGCAACAGCAGAAATGGTCCGCGTATGCAGTGATTGCTCGCAAGTATGCTTTCCACTTTTGTGTGGCTGTGCTTGGAAATAGTGATGAGTTAAAGGTTTGGAGGCGAACACATGCTCTCTTCTGCAGCAACGAGCCGTTCAAATGGTGCTTAGCATCTTCGGTGTATTGTTGCGCTCGATTGAAGAGTACGCTGGTAGCTTCAGTTTGATCTTGGATGGTACTTTGCCGATTCCATCGAAGGTTAGTAAATTTGCATGGGAAAAGAGGGAATGTGTATTTCCTCGCAGTAGGGATAGTGATAATAATAGTTATTCTTGCATTTTAAATTTGATTGTGTTCTAACCTGCCGACAACAGTGGCAGCCGATAGGCTTAAAACTTTATTCTTTAAAAATAGATTGACCCATGCTGTCCACGCGATTTGTCCCTTAAGGTTTTGGGATGTTACGATGCGCTGAAAATGGATTGTCGATTTTCCTCGGAGGGTTGTCATATCAAAATCACAGCCAAGGATATGGTGTTGTTTTATTTAGAACGGTCATTGTAAGAGTCGAAAATATTTGGGAAAGCCATCTATCGGCTATGACTTTTGAAGAGATAGCGACATCCTTCTCAAATTATCATGCGGAGATGTAGTTTTTGTCATCATTAGTGTTGAAAGTTTGTGGATAACTGGAAGGGAATAAGAACCAAAATTCGTATGGCACTAAATGGATGAGGATTTGTAAACACAGTTAGATAGCCACGTTAAAATTTCTAACTCAAAAGTTTTATCTTAAGCAGTATCCAATTGTGCTTAATATTTGACGTTAGTATGACGGAATAAAAAGAAGTGAACGTAAATAAATGGCAAAAAAAGACTTTTAAAACTTGACGCTTCGCACAATTTATCACCTTTTGAACCTTGATTCCTCTGTTCTATCCAGAGTGTTTGGAATAAACTTCCTCTTATAATTCCAAGAAAAATAAAAAGGGCATATGGATTCTGCCGAAATAATGGTCTTAAAATACAACTTTTAGTATGGATAAAATATCAAAGCGGTCTTTAAGATTTACTCGATTTTTAGCTAAAATATGCTTGTGTAGTGATGATTGGATTGCGGCACGTAATTTGGCGTAAGAATCGTTGTGTTCAAATTCTGCCGATCGTATTCAGTGGAATGTTAAAGAGATGCTGCAGGCAATGTTTATGGGAGAAATTTATGGAGATAGGTGGGAATTGTCGAAAAGTTCAAAGTGGGAATGATCCATCGCATATATTCTGAACTAATGACGCTTTGAAAGAGGGCGGGTGTGTGAGGGGGAACCCAAACACTTCTCGTTAGGACTTCCGCTTTGCCTTCTCCTTCTTTTCTCCCACTCTCTCTGCGTCTGCCGTTTCTTGAAGTCACTTTGTTAGGATTTCATAGTTTGTTTAGATGCGTCGTGTGTTGCCTTCATTGTGGGTGTTGTCCGAGTGGTTATCGACGCCATCGATGAATCGCATATATAAGGGCATGCCTTCACTAGGGCCTATCGAATCGAGTCTTGTTCAGATAGACGTCTGGCAAGCCTTCGCTTTGATCGTAAATGCTCTCGTCGATGCGGAAACGCAGGAAAGCTCGCAAGAAGTATTCCCGAATCTAAAAGTTCGCATTTCCAATTGGTTTCTAATTGTTCTATGTTGGTCTAAATTTGGAACGATGTATTCGACTTTTAAGTAATCATATAAATACATGTTGTTAGATCTTAGAAATTTGGGAAAAAATATCCGACAACAGCCATGTTGAGGATTTTAGTATGGTATCCCGCATTTCTAACGGGGCTTATGTTTTTCATCTTGACGACATCGATGGATATGAGTCTGTAATCTGCAGTTGCATTGCATTGCATAATTTAGTAAAAATAGGAACACTACTTTGCGGATTGATGCAGCGTTGATTATGGTTTCAGCTATTTTTCTGCAGTTTACACAAAGCGCTTTTTTAAACGCGTCTTTGTTTTTGTTTTCAAAATTATAGTTATACAGTCATGAAATTTACTTGTTGTGGCTCGATAGACGTTCGTGCAAAAACGAATTAATTGCATCACCAATGCATACAGATCGTTTAAGCCGCAGTTGCTTGATAAGTTAGTTGCAGGCGGTGAAGAAGAACGAATCGAAATTGTACTTCCTGAGTCAGTCTTCTTGGCTTCATTCGTCGATGTTTTCCCCGTGATGCCGAAGTCCATACGACTTTCTCAACCATCAGGAGTGCAAATTGCACATGATGTAAGTTGATGGTTAACTTTGTGCTTTATCGTTTGAAAAGTCTTCCGAGATGAACGTTATTTGTGTATGGCGAGGCTTATTTGCTTTCTTCTGTTGAAGCATTTCTTTTTCAAATGGTGCATGACGAGACAGCGAACTGCACACCAAAGAGACGAGGGGAGGAGTACTCGTAGAAATGTTTCTTCTTGAAACAGTTTTTCCTTACCACTCTAACTCTATTCCTCCATAAAAATTTCCCCTCTTTTCCGGACGCTAACTCATCCTCCCTTTTATTCCTACGCTATAATTCCGTGACTTTTTTGGGAGGAGGTGGAGGGGAGGGTTATTGTGTTTATTTGAGAGAGTGTGCTGCTTGAAGTAGTGGTTTTCTCCTTGAAGGGTGTGATGCTAGCATTGCATGCACGTGCATCGGCGATCCTATCTGCCGCCGAATATCTAGACGGCTCGGGTTTGCACTGCTTTGCATTTGACGAAAAGCTACATCGTTTCGCGGCCACGCAAACGGGCTCATCTGGAGAGCACTTTGAATCGCGTCGGTTCGCATCTTCGTTCGATAATCACGTTGAGCAAACAGCTACCGAGGTTTGTTGTTAGAGACATGAAATTGAGGGAGTTTATCAGTGTCAGTGTGCGAAGATATGATAAAGTGGCGAGTATTAGCTAAAGAAACGTTGAACTGAATGTGCCGAACGTTCTTGCATTCATCGGTTAGCTTTTGAACATTCATCGGTTAAGAATGTTGAATTTTAAATTATATATGCGAATTTATATAAGTGGATGGGAAGCGCTAATTATTAATAGTTACATATATAAAAGTGTGAAGAAATATTATAGCGTTTTTTCGAAGGACTGATGGGAAATGTTTCTGAGTATGCCATTGGTCAAATTTTGAACAGATAATTTATAACTGTGCGACCAAGAGCCGGTCATCGTACCGCAGTGAGAGCGATGTAAGTAATGGTCACTCTGAATTCTGCGCTTTGTGGTTCTTGCACCGCATCGTAGCGCTGACGATCATAAAGAATGTTGATTTTTCATTGTTTGGATAAAATACATTTGTGGCAATGGAGTACTGTTTAAGTGGATGCCGTTTTTTAATATTTATTGTTTTTTGTCGTGACGTTGCATGATCTCATAAACCGCCCTGTTCGTAATGTTTTATTCAGTTCCTTTAGATAAGGTCCACTCCCTGCTTATCGAAAATGCAAGACTTTTCAATGTGCCGATATTTTTTAGTTAGGATTTGCCTTTTTAGGATGAGAGTCACGATCGACAAAAATGAAAGGGAAGTTGGGAGGGAGCATGGGGAGCAGTAACGATAGAAGTGCGTACAGGATTGGACAAGGTGTGAGAGAGAGATGTGGGTGAAACCTGAAGCGAAGAATAAAGGAAATGATGAGAAAAACGAAATTTGATGAAGCCCTCCACTTTGGGTTTCTTCGCGTGAGATCCGGACTTTCCATAACACCTACCATGGCGCAACTTCGAGACCCTTACCTTGTCACCCAGCTCCTTCAATCATACTTTGTTGGCTTTTGCACCACTGGTTCAGCATTCAGCCCGGGACATACTCCAGAACCTGGTCTTTTTTCTTAATGAAGCGCCACAGGTAGAATTGTGGCCTTAGACTTTATCTTTTTTAGGAGGTAGCATCAGTTTCCAAGATGATGCTTCTGAAATGTTGGGTTCGTTGTACTATTTGGGAGCGATAAAGTTCTAGAGACAACCCTTTCTTATCTTTCCTGAGCATCAACTGCTTTATTAGTGATAAGTATTCCATCGTATCATGGCCACATTTAAAAAGTTTTTTATGACCACTGTGAAAATAATTAATAGCGAATCGTTGTTTATTAGGAGCCAGCCGATCAAGAGCGAGAGCGTATCGTGATCGAAGTACGACCTAACTATCTGGTTCCCGATACGAATACTTTCATTGATCATCTGGAGTCAATAATGCGTATTGTGAGCAATGGCAAATTCACCGTACTTGTGCCGACCACAGGTTTGTCCCTTGTCCCTATCGTCATTTGCGAGATCCAATATTTTACCATTCCCGATATATATATGCATCTAATAGTTGTTTGGCTTTTATTGGCGCGTTATTTACCCTACATCTTTCTTTTTACTACCATATTGAAAATCGAGTATACTAAGTGCTTTACGATATTTGTACATTCTCATGTAGTGTTTATCATTTGTGCAATCGTTTTCATCGTGGCAGATGCTGAAGCATATGCTCATAGATATAGGTACAACAATGGGTGCGTTACCTATGACTTTGTTTGTGTGCCGTCTGTCTGTAGTTTCATCTCGGAAGCCAGCGCTATGAAATTTAGCGGCACGATGTACACAATAGAGTAGCCTTTGTTATTGTATTTTGCTCTGGTCCAAGAAACTTTTAACGTTTTTGAGGTGTTAAAATTTTTCATTGATTTTGCGCTGAATAGATTCTCATTTTACACAGATGAGCTTACAAGAAAAGCCAAAAAAGCAAACCATTTGCAGAAAGTTTGTGCGAGTGATATTTTATTAGATGTTTGGTTGTCCTGCCAGCTGTTTTGACGCATTTCTGTGTTTGTTTTTGTAAAGACGCGTTGTAAGCGTGAGTTACAAAGCGCACTGTTACGCACTTAGTACGGAATATGCGAAGTGGATAATAATGCTTTTTGATGGATGCTGTTTGAGGTTCACATGGCTTGAACCGACACATGGTGCTAATTTGAGTAGCACCGAATCCTGCACTTATTATTAATTAAACGCTTTCCTTTTTAGGTCCCTTCATCAGGAAAGACTTAAATGCCGAAAATGAACTCAAATATGGGCATATATTGTAATAATTTTGGAAATGTGATTTTATCGTTATTTTAATCACATATATTTCACATTAATCTGAACTGTGATTTGTTTATGGGCGCTAAGCACATGAAAATTTCATTTCAGTTACTTCGGAGTTGACGAGCTTGTCGAGGCCAGCTGGAAGTAGACCTGCTATGGGACAATTGGCGGACGAAGAGCAAGAAAATTGGGTGATGGAACGCGCCAAGCTCGCCGTCGGCTATCTGCAGAAAGCAGCCGATCAAAAGATGTCACATATTTCAACAATCACCACCAAAGGCAGCAGACTGCCATCAGTTTTCCTTGCCGCCGAGCAGTGCAGCGTCTCACCTGAAGACAAAGTTCGTTGCGTTGTACAGCTTATTGTTCCATAGTAAATATATTAATGTGTTTCAGTTGGGCAGCCCTTCTTGCACCAAATTGTATAGCCTAATCAGATGTGAGTTTTTTTATTGTTAAGAAGGATTGTTTTTGCTGAGCGGTGAGGAGAAAGGATTGGGATACCGTAGTACTTAAGCTGATGGTCTGTGTAATAATAAGCACACCTAAGTGATGTGATTTTCATCTCTTCAGCCACTCACTTTAGGTGGTAGGCTGTTGTAATACTTTATTGAAATATTGCTTGAATTTTCGAGGCCAGTGGGCGGCATTTTAGTGAATATCATAATTGCCCTACAAGCAGAAATTTTCTTTGAATTTTTTTAACGATCAAAAGTCGTGTTGCATCCATATTCTAATACACCTGATTGTGACCTGGGATTTATCTACTAATTAGGGTGCTTTTCAATTCATTACGAAAAGCGAGCCAGGTTATTCAAAATTTTGTTAACGCGACTGCTGTTTATATGGTTAGCATAATCACTGTTTGATGTTGAAGCGAACGATACGCAATGGCGAGTGTTTCCATGCTTCGGAGTTCAGTTAGATTGTTGTCGTTCACGTTTGGAATGAATTCTAATAAAATATGAGAGTGAATTTGCATAATATTATGGTCGTAATGAAGCGTGGATAGAAACCTAGACCACACAACATCCATTAATGTAATGCGTCGATTTCAGACAGTGAATGATGATATGATCCTATCGAGTTGCTCAGCGCTTTGTGCTGCTATGCCTCAGCCGTCGTCGACAGATGTGAGTGACACTCGAGCTAAACTCTTTCGTAATGTAGTGCTGCTCACCGACGATCGTGCACTTAGTATTAAAGCAATGTGTGCGAATATTCCATGCAGGACTATTCCGAGTTTCATTAAGTGGGCAACCACCTGATACAGGTTGTTATTTCCTGTCACCTATCTTATCCAACGCGGAGGCGTTTTATGTCGTGGACGAACGGTGTGCGCCTTGCGTGTGCATGTCTGTGTATGTGATTATGAGGCATCTCGCACACTTCATTTATAAACCACTGTCCATACGCTTTCAAATATGCATCCATTTTGGAAGGTTGCGGATACTTTAGGTCCAGGATTATGAAAAAGAAATTCAGTCAGCATATCTCTGTAATTCAGAGATCTGGTTGCATTCACGCCTTTGTTGTTTCGTGTTGGCAGTGCCGTGTGTATTATCGATTGTAATGTCTACCGTAAGTATCAATCTATTACTTGTTTTGATTTGTTTTTTTTTTTGCATTTTTAGCATTTTTGGTCGTAGTCGTACGTAGATCACATTCTTATTTATATTACGATTATGTTTACTTGGCGCCTTCATAGTTTATAAGCTAAAGGAAAAGAGGAAGGGAAGTGGGGTGGAGTGAAAGCTGATTGGGTTCGATAGGTTAGAGACGTGCATTCGTTTTATTGGAGGTGATTGACAATTTACTGCAGATATTGTAATAAGGATCTGTATTTGTCACGGTTTGTTGCGCAGTGGGCTTATAAACCACTCCTCACCTCCTCTCGGAATATGGTGGCGAAGGAGCATTTTGAATCGAGATGAATGTATTTCGAACTAAATGCCATTTAAAATTGCTTTCCCTGAAACTTTATCTCAGTCTGCATTTATTGTTCAAATGTGCACACACCTCTGCATTCGCTCTAGTGCAGTTACGATTCCTTTTGTCTGTTACTTGGAGTCGCTTTGTTTTTTTTATAAGTTGCGAAACTTTATGAATTTTGCTGTTATCATGTTTGGTGAGTTGTTGCTGGTCAAGAGTTGCTTGGCCACATGTCTTCTCACTCCTCTCTATCCTCACTACTTTGCATTTCTTCTAACTACTTCGTTTTCTTTTGGGTTTCTCTTTGGTTCTTTATACTGACTTTTCATGCGCACATCATATTGTTCTTTTTTATACTGACTTTTCATGCGTCGTTGAAAAGAGCTGCGTTATCCGAATGTTTTGAGATGCTCTAAATCATCTTTAATAGGTTTTCTAAGATGTTATATATATATATATATATATATATATATATATATATATATATATATATATATATATATATATATATATATATATATATATATATATATATATATATATATATATATATATATAAAGGGTTTTATGGGTGCAGCTGATTAGAGTAGGTGGAGAATTCCATCAACTACTGATTGCATCAGAAGTTTCGTCGCAAAAACGAGCGAATTGCACAATGAATTTTGATGGTTTTTTTTTCACATTAAGGTCTCCTTTTGCTCTAACAACAAAATCTTTTACTGATAAGCGGTCTGTGTGGCACCTGGGTTGATGCATGATACATGTTGCAATGTTGTGTGTGTTCCATGAAAATTAGTATCCCGCATGCGAATTATGCGCGACATTGTTGGCTTATATACGTACCTCCACAAGTGGTTGTTGATTGCATCAGAAGTTTCGTCACAAAAATGCAAACTGTAAATGGAGGCGCATCAATTCACAGCTCTAGGCGGACGGATACAGGCTGTAGAACGGATTCTTGATAAACTTTTTGGTTTTCACGAACGTCCTGTCAACGCTTTTATCGAACACGTGAATTTATCGCATCGTTTGACTGTCTGTATTCGTTCATCTTTAATGACCTCAAGTCGTTCGTTGTTTTTGTACAGTATTGGCACGCTGTGCGGGTTTTTACTCTCACAACGATGTGCGTCAGAACGGTGAAGTCGTTCTGCTAGTGGTGTTCTTTTGTACCTTCTTTTTTTGTCTTTAACCCAATAAACACTAATTATATTGTGTTTTATCGCACTGATGTGCCAGGCGTGTAATCGCGCAAGGATGTTTTGTTATTTGTTTGCAATAGATGAGAAGGTTGCATTAAAGCCTGAGCCTTAATTGCTGCGGAAGTAGGGGTGTCGAATTTAAGGAAATACTGAGATTTTACGGTCGAAAATAAAGGGAAATATCTCGTCGGATGACGTCATTCTATGAAATGGATCTTCCTCACAAACGAGCGCAACCGTTGCGTTGGTAACTCGCATATTCACTCGAGCAGACTGTCGTGAAGGAAAAAGCGGAGCAAGGTTTCAGTTTGGTCTGAAACGTGGGGAATCTAGTGGCGGTAATGCCTTCGAAGACTTAGTGCAAAGTACTGCTGTCATGGCTGCATGTATTGCAAAGTAGGGCTAGATGAGATGATTGCATGGAAGCCACCGTCTCATCTAGCAGTACTTTGCTTCCCTTTGCGTTGTTGCAAACATTTAGCATCTAGCAGTAGATCTAGCTTCCCTTCGCTTCCCGTTGTTGCAAACATTAATGATAAATTTATTTTATTGCTTTGCTTGTTTTACTCTTGACGCGATCGGCTTCCCTTTGCGTTGAAGGGGTTCAGCGCGTTTCAACTGTTTTAAGTAAATAAAAAAATGCAGGGAGTAGTATGTTGAAGGCTGTTAACGTAACTCAATTGGTGATAGGGTCCATTAGAAGAAAAATGGCTTAACGGTGGATCAACCACAACTTCCATGAACTGAGGCCATTCACAATTGCCAAAGTTTTCTTCGCATCAATGGGGTGTGGCTGTACGCGTCGATGCCGACTTATTAGTAATAACTTTGTAGAACTCTTTCAACAGTGCATTGATCGGCTCATTTATAGAAACAACGATGTAAAACATGAAGAAAAGAGCATAGAAAGTCTGAAATTTATACACGCGGTATTCAACGTCAATTTTCTTGAGTGTGCCATCTCATGCACACCTATTAATAGTGTTTTTTTGGGTTTCCCGAAAGTATTTCGTTGAATTAAAAAGAAATTGGTCATTACTTGCAAAAGGAAACAAGCGAAGTAGAAGAATGGATCAATGTAAATATATTAATGCAACAAGAAAAACTCTCCAATCAACAGAAGCAAGAAGGAAGAACTCTTACGTGACTATGCTTCAACCTATGATAACCCAGGCATATGCTCATCACACTGGTTTGGGGAGAGGGGTGCCTACTCTCTTTGCTAAAAAAAACATCTAGCTGAAGTAATGACGAGTTTTTATGTCAGTGTAGTTCAAGTTTCCATGAGAATTTCGCTTCCCCGACCAGGACTACTTCGGCAACAACATAGACAAATTTAAAAAGTTCTGCTGCTGAACTAGCGCATGTTACAGTTGTTCACGTATCACACTTTTCCACATCTTACGCGAAGTATTTTGCAAAAAAACGGATCAGAATTCGTCTGTCGGGGGATGAGATATGACATAGGAGAAATCAGGGACGCACACGGCAATGCATGCGCTGCTTCGCCGCACCTCGCATCTTTTTTCACAGATCATATCACTCACCAAGTCACAGAAAGACAGTAGGCCAAGTAATACACAACAGACTCGCGCCTTCGGTTCTCGGGAAGAGAAAAGACGAAGAAATGGATGACATCCTAGCGCCTTCGGCGCTCGGGAAGGTACAAGACGAGGAAGTGGATAACGGACTCGCGCCTCCGGCGCTCGGAAAGACAGAACACGCAAACATGGTTAATAGACTCGCGCCTCCGGCGTTTCTTTTAATCCATTCCGTACGAGATGTAGACAAGTGTGAAATGTATAACTTCGTGAAACTCATGCTTGTATAGTCCACATGCACATAGTCTGTATACATATAGTTATTTATTAATTAATACATTACGGAAGATTGCTAATTTTTGAGGGCTTTCGCGAACGTTACCTCAACTCCGACTACATAGTGACCGATGGTTTTTCGTCCCAGCGATCGTTGGGGGCTGCTTATCAGGGGTGTACCTTTCGGTGTCGACAGGTGTAGTGTAAATGGGCGAAAAGTGTGTATATATGCTATTTTCCACAGTTAAGCGCTAATTCAAGCGCCGCGCTACTTCAGTCGCCGCTTGCTGCTTTAATAATGAGTTTCGTTGCAGCATCTCTATGCTATTAGTTTATCACGTGTAGCGTCGAGAGAGGGATTCCGTATAGGTTTTCCCATATACATGATGTGTGTGGTGTGATATCCACAACAACGACCCTACGTGGACGAAAGCAGGCGGTGAAGGGGACGGCAGCCTCCCTTCCGAGGTAGTTACAAGGGGGTGGAGCCCCCCTTGCGCCTAGCACAAGTACTGAGATGAAAATCATAGAGACAGTAGAGGTCCGTTTCCTCACTTCTACCCATATCCCTCTGAGTTTCGCCTCCTTTCTTTCTCTCTTTCTTCCGGTAGTGTTATCGTCGCTGTGTATAAACTTTTAGAGGTGTTGCTTAATAGTTGGGGGTGTCTCCAGTATCTTGTGTATACATGAGAGGCTCGCATCCTCACGGTTTAGTTCGTTCTATGTCTAGTATTTAGAGTGTTGTGTATATCGTTTAATCTATCAATGTAGCATCTATGTGTGTGTTCGTATGTGTTCGGATTCCGGGGAAGTGGATTGTTGTGCTGTATGGGGGGGGGGGCATGTGAATATAGGGTGTGTAGGAAGGACATTGATGGTGTGCGCTTGCGGTGTCTTTGTACTTTTTGTGTTTAGTGCTGTAGTGCTGTATATGCAGTGTGCGGTGTAATCCTGTTAGGCGAGTGTACACGATGCTCTATATCGTTCAACGAATGAGACAAATATTGAATGTTTAATGGGGAGGTGTGGTGGGGGTGATTTGTGATGTCAAGGGCGCGATATGATATGTTGTGCGTGGTGTCGCCTATAGGTTGTGTGTGCAGGGCGGGAGATGGGATGGCGTGTGGTGTATGCGTCTGTGGTGCTTGGAGTGTGCGTGAATGGTGTCTGAACTCTGCGTGTGCGTGTGCGTGTGAGTGCGTGCGTGTGTGCGAGCACAGCGTCTATGCAAAGCGTGTGGTTGCGTGTGCAGCGTGTGTATGCACGGCGTGTGTGTACATGTGCACAGTATGTGTATCCACGTGCGTCGTATGTGTGTACGTGTGCACACTGTGTGTGTGCGTGCACGTGCGCACTGCACGTGCACACGCCTATGTGCACAGTCTGTGTGTACGTGTACACAGCGTGTATGCATGTGGTGTGTGTGCATGTGCACAGTATGTATGTGTGTACAATGTCTGTGCATGTGGTGCGTGCGTGGCACAGTGTTTGTGCATATCCACAGCATGTGTGTACGTGTGCAGAGTGTGTGCCTACATGTCCACGGTGTGTATGCGCGTGTGCACGGTATGTGCGTACGTGTACACAGTGTCTGTGCACGTGTGCACAGAATGTGTGTGCGTGCGCGTGCACACGTGCGCACTGCATGTGCATCCGTGCATAGTGTGTGTGTCATGTGGACCGTATCTGTGCCTATGTCCACACGGTGTGTCTATGTGTGCATAGTGTGTGTGCATGTGGTGTGCAGGCATGTGCAGTATGCGTGTACGTGTGCACAGTGTGTTTGGCTATGTGCACAATGAGTGTGGGCGTAGCGTGTGTGTATCTGCACAGTGTGTGCGTGCGCACTGCATGTGCACTCGTGCATAGTGTGTGTGCATGTGCACCGTATGTGTGCCTATGTGCACAATCTGTGTGTACGTGTACACAGCGTGTGTGCACATGATGTGTGTGTGCACAGATGCGTGTGTACAATGTCTGTCCATGTGGTGCATGCGGGGCACAGTGTCTGCACAGTATGTGTGTACGTGTGTGTGCACATGTGTGTGTGCAGTGTGTGCACACTGTGTGTGCACGTGTGCACAGTGTGTGTGTGCACGTGTGCACAGTGCATGTGTGTGTGTGCACAGTGTGTGTGCACATGTGCACAGTGTGTGTGTACGTGTGCACAGTGTGTGTGTGCACACGTGTGTGTGTGTGCACAGTGTGTGTGTGCACGTGTGTGTGCACATGTGCACAGTGTGTGTGCACGTGTGTGCACAGTATGTGTGTACGTGTGCACAGTGTGTACGTGTGCACAGTATGTGTGTACGTGTGCACAGTGTGTGTGCATGTGTGCATGTGTGTGTGTGTGCACACTGTGTGTGTGTGCACAGTATGTGTACGTGTGCACAGTATGTGTGTGTGTGGTGTGCGTGTGCACAGTATGTGTGTACGTGTGCACAGTGTGTGTGTGTGCACATGTGCTGTGTGTGTGTGCACATGTGTGTGTGTGTACGTGTGTGTGCACAGTATGTGTGTGTGCACGTGTGTGTGCACAGTGTGTGCACACGTGTGCACAGTATGTGTGTACGTGTGCACAGTGTGTGTGTGTGTGTGCACAGTATGTGTGTACGTGTGCACAGTGTGTGTGTGTGTGCACGTGTGTGTGTGTGTGCACGTGTGCACAGTGTGTAGTGTGCACAGTGTGTGTACGTGTGCACAGTGTGTGTGTGCACATGTGTGTGCGTGTGCAGTATGTGTGCATGTGTGTGTGCACAGTGTGTGTGCATGTGTGCACATGTGTGTGTGTGTGTGTGCGTGCACAGTGTGTTGTGCACGTGTGCACGTGTGTATGTGCATGTGTGTGTGTGTGTATGTGTGTGTGTGCACTGTGTGTTGTGTAGTGTGGTGTGTGTGCACAGTATGTGTGTACGTGTGCATGTGTGTGTGTGTGTGTGTGTGCACAGTATGTGTGTGTGTGTGTGCACTGTGTGTGTGCGTGTGCACATGTGTGTACGTGCGCACTGTGTGTGCACATGTGCACATGTGTGTGGTGTGCACTGTGTGTGATGTGCACAGTATGTGTGTACGTACAGTGTGTGTGTGCACAATGTGTGTGCATGTGCACATGTGTGTACGTGTGCACGTGTGTGTGTGCACTGTGTGCACGTGTGCAATGTGTATGTGGTGTGTGTGTGTGCACAGTATGTGTGTGTACTGTGTGTGTGTGTGTGTGTGTGCACATGTGTCATAGCGTGCACTGTGTGTGTGCATGTGTGTGTGTGTGTGTGTGTGTGTGCACACGCATGTGCACGTGTGTCACAGCGCACGTGTGTGTTTGCACAGTATGTGTGTTGTTGTGTGTGCACCGATGCACATGCACGGTATGTGTGTACGTGTGCACGTGCGTGTGCGTGTGTTGTATGCGTGCACTGTACGTGTGCACCTGTCAAGTGTACGTGTGTGTGTGTGTGTTGCACCCAGTGCACTTTTGTGTGTGTGAGGTGTGTAACTGTGTGTTATCACAACTGTGCAACACGTGCACCGTGTGTGTGCACCGCATGTGTGTGTGTCACATGCTGCACAGCTTGGTTGTGTGTGTACCACATATATGCAGTGTGTGTGCTTGCCGCACATGCACCTATGTGCACAAGCAGCAAGTGTGTGTGCACAATATTGCATGCACAGTGTGTGTGTACACTGTGCACAGTATGTGTGTACGTGCAGATGGTGTGTGCGCGCGCAGTGTAGCACAATGCGTGTGGCATGTGCTGTATTGACCTTTCACAACTTCTTCAATTAGTTCTCCCCTTATGGGATGGTTGATTGTATTTTTGTGAAGGTGTGAAGATGGTCAACAGTTTTTGAATGTATGACGGATAGTCTGTCCCCAAAGTTTCGTGAACAAACAATGGAAGTGAAGAAAAAAACACGAGAAATATGATTAGTGTTAAAAATTAGGCCTACGTCCCTGTTGTTGATCGATGTCGCCTGAGCCACCGATCGGTTTCCGCTATCTGCCTTTGTCAGTTCTGTGTTGACGCGTGGCGTCTCTGATCCACCGCCGAGTTTCTCTTTGTCCACTGGCGCCGATCCAACCATGATCACCGCTGGTGTCGACGTTCCGGATCAATGAGCTAATTTCAATTGCGACCAGCTTGGTTGTCGCATCGTACCAAAATTGACGCCTTTCGCTCGTCAATGACCACCTTGGCTTGCCTCTGCCGGTTACCCAGGAATATACACTTGCGCTGAGGTGGTTCTTCCTTTTAATACCACTATCAGATTCTGCTGTGCAACGACCCGTGTGCACCTAGCCACTGCTTTGTGAACCACACCTCAAACTTGGGTAATTAAACCTTTATTATCATATATAGACAATAAAAAACGTGACGAAGAACACTTGATTATCAGAGACGTATATTATGACGATAGATTAAAGCATGGCTAAGAAAACTCACGTATAATTATGGGAGATTGCGTGATATGCTAATAGATCATAACTTGATTAAACAATTCGCATACATGTCCGATATGTGCGTAGCACAACAGTGCTTAGATTAAAAAAAGGTGACAAAGAAAACTCATACATAATTATCTGGGATGTCCGTGATCTTATAAATTCTAACCCTTAAGAACAACTCGCATATTTATCAGACACTGTCGTAGCACAACACTACAGTATGACAGGAACACATCACACACATATAAGCGAAAAAACATTGGAGTCGCAACACCGAGCAAATTTAGTATTCAACAATTACCGAAACTTTGGGTTTGCTTATATAGCCTTCTTGTTGACACCTTCTGATGGCTGCCCCGCCTCTTCCTTGTGTCTTTGTTTAACGTTGTTTCTCCACTAATTTGAGGCGTATGACTTTTATGACGTGTTTATAGCGGCTTCTTTTCTTTATGCGGTTTGGAGACGAAGGCCTCTTTGTGCCACTGGCACCGTTCGCTCATGCGTTTTTGTGCACATCATACCTGAGTGGCCTGTCAACAACTTCAGCCATTGTTTGCCAATTTTCTCACTACTTCTGCAAAAACTAATTCTGCAGCTTTATTCAACTCTGACTTTGTTTATTCATTCGGTTAGCTCATAGGGCAACTTTACGATCTCTTTATAGCGGCTTCTTTTCTTTATGCGGTTTGGAGACAAAGGCCTCTTTGTGCCACTGGTACCGCTCGCTCTTGCATTTTTGTGCAGATCATACTTGAGTGCCTGTCAACAACTTCACCCCCTTGTTCGCTAATTTTCCCATTTCTTCTGCAAAAACTAATTCTGCAGCTTTATCCGACTCCCACTCGTTTTATTTCTTCGCGTGCAGCCGCGACATGCACTCTGCGTGCGTACGTGTTCACAGCGTGTGCGTGTGCACCTTTATGATGTGTTTACAGCGGCTTTTTGTCTTTATGCGTATGTGGCCTATGTGCACACGATGTGTGTACGTGTGCATGTACTGTGTGCGTACAGTGTGTGCACGTGTGCACAATGTGTGTACGTCTGCACAGTGTGTACATGTGCACAGTATGTGTGTACGTCTGCACAGAGTGTGTGCGTACATGTGCACAGTGCATGTGTGAATGAAGGCCAAAGTAGATGAAAATGTGTAGGTATATCAAAGTATCAAGGTAGATCAAAATAGATCAAAGTGAAGGTCAAAGATGGTGTTTTGACCTACTTTGACGCTTTGATGTACCTTCATGTTTTGATCCACTTTAGATAGTTTGATCTACCTTATGTTTTGACCTACTCCTCGTTTCGATCTACCTTGTCCTACCTTCATAATTTGACCTACTATCACATTTTGATCTACCGTGATAATCTGATGTACCTTCACGTTTTGATCTACTCTGATCTGCCTTGATATTTTGATCCACTGTGATCCACCTTTACGTTTTGATCTACTTGATCCACCTTCACACATGCGCGCGTCTACGCAGACACATGCGCGCTCACACAGAAACACATGCAAACACGCGCATACAAACACGCACGCACCCACGTACTGCACACTACACACACGTACTCCATGCATCACACGCATGAACAACGCGCCATCCCATCTCCCCTCCCCTCCTTGCACACGGAACCGAGAGGCGACACCACGCGCAAGATATCACATCACGTCCTTGACATCACAAATCACCCCCACCACACCCCACCCCCCCCCCCCCCCCCATTAAGCATTCAGTATTTATCTCATTCGTTGAACGATATATAGCATCATGTGTGACACCGCACACAATGCATATACAGCACTAAACGGAAAAAGTACAAAGACACCGCAAGCGCACATCATCAGTGTCCTCCCTACACACCCTGTATTCACATGCCTCCCCCCCCCCCCCCCCATACAGCACAACAATCCACTTCCCCGGAATCCGAACACATACGAACACACATGTAGATGCTACATTGATCACATTATTTGATCGATATACACCCTCATGTACACCTGCTGGGAGATTAAACGATATATACAACACTCTAAATACTAGACATAGAACGAACTAAACCGTGAGGATGCGAGCCTCTCATGTATATACACGATACTGGAGACACCCCCAACTATTAAGCAACACCTCTAAAAGTTTATACACAGCGACGATAACACTACCGGAAGAAAGAGAGAAAGAAAGGAGGCGAAACTCAGAGGGATATGGGTAGAAGTGAGGAAACGGACCTCTACTGTCTCTATGGTTTTCATCTCAGTACTTGTGCTAGGCGCAAGGGGGGCTCCACCCCCTTGTAACCACCTCGGAAGGGAGGCTGCCGTCCCCTTCACCGCCTGCTTTCGTCCACGTAGGGTCGTTGTTGTGGATATCACACCACACACATCATGTATATGGGAAAACCTACACGGAATCCCTCTCTCGACGCTACACGTGATAAACTAATAGCATAGAGATGCTGCAACGAAACTCATTATTAAGGCAGCAAGCGGCGAGTGAAGTAGCATCCGAATATGAATAATAGCATATAGAAACAATTTTCCAATTTTCACCCATTTACGCTACACGTATCCACACCAAAAAGTCTACCCTGATAAGCACCCCCCCCCCCCCACCCCGCCCTTATATCACTGGGACGAAAAACCGTGCGCCACTGTGTAGTCGGAGTTGAGATAACGTTGACGAAAGCCCTCAAAAATTAGTAATCTTCCGTAATATATTAAAATTAATTTGAAAATTTTCCAGGTTACGGTCCTCGGGTTTTACCTAGCAACGGACTTTGTCTAGGCACGGGGCCATGCTGTGTAACGAAAAAAAATTTCCAAGGAATTTCATGTTTGAAGAAGGTTAGAGTGTCTACAAGCCCAGTTTTCATTAGTGATCTTCTGTATACTATATATATTCTGTATAGAACAGACTATACTATACGTATATAGATACTATACGTATATAGAATAGAATTGCTTAAAAGCGGTCTTTTGAGGATGGAGAACAGAAGGCCAATACTGAAATAAGCTAGCAGCGCCACGGCCTTTTTATGTAGCAGTTTGACAAGAAAAACCCCATTTTATGTGCTTTTTTTTTCAGCAGAAACTACATCTTGCGGCAGGTAGGCCTGCCCGTCTATCCGCATACTTCAACGGCAACAGTCATACAATTCGAACTCACAGGATAAATACAAAGACCCATTATAGGTGCGGGTTTCACCTGACTACCCGAATTCCTCCCTTCACGAAGCTTCCAGGTTCGAGTCTCGTATGAGCCGAAATCTTTGCAAAAAGCACTGATTTGGAAGTTCAGGCAATTTTGCAGAACGAAGAGCCCTGCCTTGTTTGTGGGGCTCGCCTGCAATGAATCAGCCTCATAGCCGTCGATTCCTGCTTTTAGATAGCCAAAGGCTTCAAAAGACAAAACCTCGGCTAGTGTTGCAAAGATGTTAACGGTCACAGAATCCCACCTCACGACGTGAGTTAAAAGTGGTTTTTCTTATCAGTGCTGAACAGCATGCCTGTTCTCGGCGCTCTCTCAGAGGTGGTTTCAAGCGTCTTATACTTTTACAGAAAACAGCGTGCCATGGGACACAAGATGCTCCTTATTCTTATTTTATTAATCCCTAAAATATCCTTTAAGAATCCAGTGCCATATATAATCGGCTTATAACGCTGGCATCTATGTTTTTCAGCACGGCCGCTAGTCCACATCATTGGCGTTCTTCTATAACGGAACAAAAGACACTGAAAAAGCGAATCACTTTTCTGTAACAAAGTGCTTCCTGAGCTCAGCAAGCGCTTTACTTCGATGGCTAATACTATTTTTGAGTTGCGGTTCCATTTGTGCATAGGTCGTTGAGAATCCGTGTGGTTCGAAGCATGGATCCCATCCAAAGTGATTCTCTCCACGCGGTTCCACTATGCGCCCATCGGTCCGTCCTATGAAAAGCTAAGAACATTCCACGTCCTCCTCAATTATATATCCCACCTTGCAAGGTCAGAGAAATTATAACACTCCCTCTCTCAACAGTCACATTGTCCAATGAATTTTGGAAAGGGTAATTTATAGAGTGGTCAACAGGTATGCGACCTTTATGAATAGAACCAAGCAAAAAGTTCAATACTCGGCCACATGGAAGCCAAAAAAACGTCTCTTCTTAATGATTTTCTCTCCCTTTTTAAAATTTTGGACAATTGAAGTTCTTCTGTCGGCTCGATTATATGTATTCTTTAAAAAGCTTGGAAACCCACAGGTGCTTCTTATTAAAGCCCTGTGACGGTTGAATGAATGAAAGTTTGTGGTAGAGTAGAAAAAAATGGTTTACGAGAAAAGTGACCAACAAAAGTCATTTCCTTCGGTCATTCACATACAAAACGTTCAACGAACCTCTAAACAGAATAACTGGCTTCCCGTCACCTTCGCAATAAGCAAATGTGCACAGTGCATAGGCGCTTTTGTCCTCAAATCCAGCAAGTAACTTATAAAGTCCAGCTGGTTTGAGATTTTTCAAAAACCTGCAAACGAAAATAAATTGCCCACGTTGTTAGATGGGATATAAAACTGGCAACTGACAATCCCTCAATTTCAACGGTTTTCTCAAAAACTTATGCGCTAACGATACAGAGATAAAAATGATGGACAACTGAGTGGACAGTTGTGTCTTCCAAAACATGTTTCAAGCAGCATATCACTGCACTTATCCTCATAATTCTTTTTTTTCCACCACTCTTTCCATTAGGTGAACATAACAGTCTTGAAGTGGAGAACATCTATTAAAAACTCATAAATAATGAAATATTATGCAGCGAGCATAAACTCACTTTAATAAGTTGCAAAACAAATTAGCTTATAAATAAACTCGTCAGAAACGAAGGCAACATGTAGAAATTCATGTGCACTGAAATAATTTTACTCATAGCAATTTTTTATGCCATAAATAGATAAATTGCGCGAAACCCCAACAAAAATACGCGCATAAGCGGAAGTTATTCCACCGCTCACTTCTCATTTCGATATTCTTTATTAATTTGATTTGATTTTATATTTCGAGTATTCTTTTAATAAAAATAACCTACAACGTCGAACATTTCTATGAAAACCATCGCCTCCCAAATTTAATATCTACTGGATCTAATACCCTTTCACCAATAACGGGGCACAATAAAATACACTTAACTAAACTGTGGCCGTTGCTCTCAAATTCAAAGTAGTTGGCAGGAGAAAAAAACCAACCATTTAATGTAAGGTCCGGGTAAGCCACCAAAGGCGTTAAAGCAAAGGCATGTATCTTCAACCATCACCGGACATTTCAGCTTCTGCACAGCCGCGAGGCATTTACTACGAGCGATATCGTCCGGCTGACCTTGATACTCCGGCAGGTCGATATTTACGCTCTCAACCTGAAGACTGATGGTTACTTTGTGATGATGCGATGACGATGTGGTTCTAGCAACGACTAGATATGATTAGCCGAATGAACGGTGAAAGTTTTACGCTTTTCATTTATCGTGACGGTGACATCGACTACTTTAGCTATGAATATCAGTCTTTTGCGAAAAAAGCGTCACAATGTGCACGCATTTACCCGATTTTGAAACGACTGCCAAGAATTGAAGCGTTGCTTTCGGTTCAATTTCTGTTTTTCCCTTCCCAATCCCGCGCGAATTTCTCAGCGCATATGGCAACCCTCCAAATTTTTGCACAAATACTCGAAACCTCCGAATTTTTCTACTGCTGTTTTTCGTTAGCGCGAATTTACCAAGTTCTCTGGCAGGAAGCGATTATTGCCCTGGTGGTAACCACTAGGGGCGTCGAATGTGGTGGGGGAGGGGGGGTGGGGAGGGGAGGGAAGTGGCAGTGCCATCTCACGTTGACATGGCGAAGCTGGACGCACGAAACGCTCAAAAATATATTCTAGAAGATGCGAGAACGACAAAAATCCAGAGACATCATGGTAATTCATCGAGTAATTGCCTGCACCATAATATACATATCGCGTACAGGAAAAGTTCATAAAGCCATCTATAGGGCAGTGCGGCAATTCACTTTTCAATTCACTCCCTTCGTCTTTGAGCTTTCATCGCTTCATTCACACCTATCTTTCCGGCAAACCGCTCTAACTGTAAAGCAATAAAGCCTAACTAAAGGTATAACCACATTTCCTTTCCGGTTTCGCCTCTTGGAAAGGTAAGCTAATAAAAGGAACTGTGGGAAACTTTGGCTCGACCTCTTGTCCCGCATACTACTGTAGTATAAAACTGTCATGATAGCGCTGCTTTAACACCTAAGGATGTTTATAATCTCCATCAAAAGATTACAGATCACACTTATGTTTACTTTAAAATAGAATCTGAACGACTCACCTCGAAATGTGGAGAGAGAATAGCGCGAACTTCTTTAAGTTTATTCGCATTACCCGTCACAAATTTTAGCGTTTGCATCGCTAATACATCACTGAAAGTAAACATTTCGGAAGATGCTATTGCTTGCTGCATTATGTATTATTCCCGAATATTATTAGTTTTATGCATTTCATATATTCCATAAAATATTTTATCAAATCGACAGCAAAGGGAAAGAGAGGACTGGAAGCAAAGCACATTATTTTAGAGGCTAGCAGCAAAACCGTTATAAACTATAAATAGTTTTTTTGATTATTGAGCAATAAAATACGGCGTGAGATCTAACGCTTGTGCTCCAGCTTACACCGATTTCACTTATGCAAAGATTGTCCTAGTGGTTTTTACTAGCTTGGGAGTTGAAACCTCAGAAATTTTATCCCAGAGACCTGAAATATCTTAACTATGATCGCTGGCTTGCAGCAGTTTTGCATCGGTACCTTTAGGCTCATCACCCTTTCGTTCCCTACCATCTTATGTCAAAATATCCGCACTCAACAGAAAATGATGCTTACGGCTAATGAATGTATGAAACGGCCTCAAACGGAAGAATTACGATCCAAGATAATTCCGACGTTAATAAATTCTTTCATGATTCAGGTAACAGCGCCACTAGTTGTTGCCGAAATCAACAGAAATGATTAAAAGGCAACAACCAATAGAAAGACAACTTTTCCATATGTCCCAGGTGACATCTTTTACAAAGAACCAATCTCGCTGCTCAAAATTACAGCGATTATATTACTCATTGATTACTAAGAGCCAGTAAAAACTTCATGCTATCCCTCTTTTTACCATACTAAACAGCCTCACTATTCGTGTACATCCTATTCCTCTGCTCTCATCTACTTTACTGTGAACGAATGATAAACAGTAGTAGTAAAACAGAAGCATGGAAGCAGAAAATGATAATTAAAAACAAGGAAATCGAAGGTAATGCCTCCAATTTTTGCTGATACTTCCGGAAAAAGTTTTAAACTTGAGAACCGACGAAACGTTAAGAGTCGTCCAAAAGAAATAAAGGACTCCAAATGAGCAAACTTTGGCCCTTTATGCCTATTGTTCGCTCTCACGATATACATATCCGTTGAAAATTAATTATTACATGCGAGAATATCTGTGAAGATCACCAGTCGGTATTCGATTTAAACGAATTTTCACGACGAAAAAAAAAGCAACGATTCGATTGCGTTTCTCCAATGTGTTTATGCAATAAATTCATCAGAACAAGAGAAAGCAATATTAATTCATCACATCCTCGTAACATAAAACGCCTAGTAATATAATAAAACTCGACAGATAAAAATGATTAACAAGAGCAATAAAATATGTAACTTTGAGTGATTTGAAATATTAGTGGGAGATGGGGCCGAATTCAAAAACAATCTTCAATGCTATCGTAACAACAATAATGATATATCACAAGACAACACAGGAAATAATTTTCTTTTTAAACAGAGGTAAAAGCAATTTGCATAACGTTGAATATAAGAATGCCTCAGGCGATTTTAACGCAAACATAGCGAGCCATTTACAGTGACGGAAATTTACACGACGGGAAACATATAACGAATATTTATTTATTAAATATTCTTATTTATGCATCATTTACATATATTTGCTTGCACACTATGAACCTCTGAGAACAAGCTACACATATGACAGAACCAACTGAATTGGAGAGACATAATTTGGTACATCTCAACGCCTCTTTTGTTTTTTCTTTATTTATTCACGAAAACGAATGATTTTTGAAAGAGTAGGCAATAATAATATTTAGCATTCTGAAAGGACATTAGAAGAAAACAACTGTTATATTCATAAACGAATATAGTCCCTCACCATCAATACAGAAAATCGGGCAAAGTTTCGAATATCTATTCGCAGAAAGACGGACGAAATAATAAAACAGCGAATCTATCACATGAACTTAACAGATGAAAAAAGCATGTGCACAAAAAGATCATAATCTACTGTTTTGGTTGGCAGAAGTTTGTCGAATGAAATCAAAAAAAAGGTCTCTATCTTTATCTTATGGTGTGAAGTTCATCGCAAAAGATTCTTGCGATATCAGATTATCAACGCAAAAAGAGAATGCAATTTTTTTAAAATGTGGCTCCACTGATACCTGGAGAACGCAACATCCCTTAAACAATTCGGACGCAAAATATTACGACGCCATAAAATGAATGTTTTCGAGAGGCAAGAGAAACGAATATAACGCTTCTTGCGATAAAATTCGCAAAACAAGTGAAAAAAAAAAAGGGAAGAAAAAAAGGGAAAGAGAAGCACAGGAAAAAAATGAAGAAAGGAAAAAACAAAGAGGGAAAATAACCTTATTCAAATATAAGCACACCAAAATTAAAATTCTAGCGGTATAATCAGGTTCCATAAATGCGCTCTCGACTTCGTGATAATCTGATAACGCATTTGTGGTGCGAATTCCTGAAATGCACAACACTGTGGCTCATAAGTGCCCTATAATTCAACGGGTAAACAGAAGAGTTCAGAGCAAAGCTTTCAGGATGGTATATCGTAGCTGCTTTAAATACTTTTCATCAACAACGCTTAACTTATATCGTTCACGCAAACAATATCCTGAAATTTCTATCAGCCCAATAAAAAAATCCTCTATGAAAATATTTTTCTTATCAGCACAACAGAAATGCGCGGAACAATATTTACATACGAAAAAAGTCTAACATATAATGAAATTTACTCATGAAGTGAGGAATAACGAACGCGCTTAAACTTGAAATCCTGAAAGGCGTCACGTCTCTCAGGAAAAATTGCATTACGTTGAGACGAATCCACTTGACTGGAGTCGAATATGTGGGATAGAGCAGAACGCTTCGCTGTTGTTCTCTGAATCTCATCAAACCCACCGCCATCAGGATGTGATCCTCTATGATCGAATTGATCGCCAGAAGAGAATTCATGCGAAGACGAGTAGCTGAAAGCAGGAAGCAGGTCGTGTGAATAGCCGTGTGAACTGGAGGTGTCACTGGAATACCAGCAGGACGCCGCTGTGAGATCGTTACATGAAGAGGAGGCATTACAATACCCATCACATGGAACCCTTTCTGAAGGTTGTTTTCTCGTGAGAAACTGCTCGTCGTAATGCAGAACTTCTGGAACCCTCTGATCACCTTCCATCTTGTCAGCAAAATTCTTGGAGCATTGATAACGCCCCTTTGCTACCAAATCCTGCATTAACTCCGGTATAGAGACCATCAACCCGGAACAGTATGGAAGCGAATCTCTAGTGACCTTAGGCAATGCAGATTTAGATGGCGTGGGTCGTGTCCTTCTACTCAAAGCCATATCTATAAATGCTTCGAACGCTTCCATTCGCATCGATGAGGTATCCATCGCAGATAGTCACGCACCTGTAATAAAAAAAAAACAATGTCTAGAGAGTTTGTGATTTTACCAAAATCATGAAATATTACAAGAGTCCCTACACAAACCACTATATTCTTCATTTATACTTCAACTCCCTCATTTAGGCGAAGTTATGGATTTTATTACCCTTCAAATATCACCATCGTTATCAAATAAGGGGGAAAAAGCAATGGGAAAATGCAAAAAGCCTGATTATGCGCTTCTGCCATTAATCTCCGCATAAACGCCGATAGTTAAAAAATCAACAACCTTAAACAGCTTGAAACACTACAAATCTGAGCAAACGATAATTCAAATTCAACTCGGTGATAATTTGATATTGCTAATTGCTAATCATAAACAGGGGATTTAAGTATACTTCTCATAAATGAGAAAATATATGAGAAAAAACACAAAATGAACGCTAAATGAATGAGAAAAAACACAAAAAATGAGGGGATCGCTAAATTCGATTTGCGTTGAAACGCACAACAATGAAAAAAAGCTTTTCCATTCTACGCAAAATTGCTGAATTCTATTAGTCGTGAACAATTACTACTCGCTGAACTCATTTCACTTAATGGGCAATTATCATCGATGTATCGCATGAAACCGATAATAAAGACATTCTCACATATTACCTGGCCTTTAAATGGCTAAATATCACATAGAAACAATGTTCTTCAAAAAAGCATAGATGAGGTTTGCATAGGAAATGAAACAAATTACTATGCAAACATTTTCAAATGTAAAAATAATGCTACCTAGCAGAAGCGATTAGCCCTTAAATGCCCAAAATATAACCTCCAAATATAAGCTCCTCTTATCAATAAATATGATATGCAATATAAGATCAGCAATAGTGGTCTCACCTGTTGCTTTTAATAATTTTATATATTCAATTACACAACGAATTTTCCCACTATAGTGATATGCTCGTTGCACAGTAATTTCAGGCAAGAGTGCAATTTCCGAACCTCTTGTTGTGTCCAAACTATGAAATCGTTCCTATGAGATTTTTAAACGGAATTATACGAACAGAGAAACATGTTCGCACTGTGCATATAAAAGGCTAATACTGCACCTACTAATCATCTTCAACTTTTACATGCCATTAGATCACAAAATTCTTTTATGTGCTGTTTTCATAGAGCAGTGAGTGAACACGTTAAATTGTTATATTTTATTCTTCATTGTTTAAGACAAAAAAAAACGACTTAAATATGAAATTCCTTAACCCGTAATACTTTTTTCTTTTCTGAACTGTAGTGCAAGCAATAGCAGAACATTTGCCAAGATCACTCTACTCTTGTTACCGTTCCGTTATGTGCCACGTTTCGGATCGCTCAGCGCCCATAATTTGAAAAACATCCATCAAAAGGCTCAAGGGTTTAAAGAATAGTGAAAGTGAGGGTCACTTGCATGAAACGGTGGATATGGGAGAAGCAGTAACCCTTTCAAATGAATAAGCTGTGAGATGAAATACCGAACACGTTTCGATGTGGAAAATTTCATGTCACTTCCTCACATCACAGTCCTCAGAAAGTCAAACGTCCATTCGAGACGAATTACATCAATATTGAAAAGCCACACTTATTAACACGGAACACTAGAAATCCTCAATATGCATCTTTCCATCGTTTAGAAATGAGAGACTCTTTTATTCTCATCTTCCATCCATATCCCCCACACAGCTAAATGATCACCAACGCATACCTGGAGGGGGAATTTGTTCGCACCTGTAAATCTTGGTATGCTGACAATTGTGCTCTCTATGTAAATCAACAATAAATCCACAATCACCAAACCAGCAACCCAATTCAGAAGCATGTTATTAGCCATTCATAAGAGTTCTTTCCCGTAGGTTTTAACTGTGCTTTTAATAGAAAAACAACGATCTCACGCAATTATACCTAGCAGCACACAGTGGTGCTAACTTAAATCAGATCCCGATGATAATCGCAACCAGTATCGAGCTTAACCACCACCACATATGTCGTGAGCTTAACCTGGTCCTTGCCTCGATCAAGTAGAACCTTTTACCTAGCTGGAGCGGGGATCAGATCTAACTTAGATGCAAATCTTTTCAATATTTGTCGAAATCATATAAACCCACAAAATTCTAGCAATTTTCACTTCGCAATAATAAACAATTGCGCTGAACATTACATTTTCCTTAAGATATTTATGTAGAGTAAATAATTCGTCTACAAAATTCACATAAATATGGACAAATCTTATCTAATACATAGTTATATAATGCGTCATCGAACGCTTCTATCGTTAATAAACAGAAAACCGCATCATCAAAATTAAGAAAAGAGGACACAGTTAGAGAGAGGATCGCAATAAAAGAAATTCAAATGCACCTTCATTGCATTTATTCTAATAAATTTGCACATAACATTTCAGATAAAACGAAAACAAAAATTATTACCAACAAAAAAACCAACAGCCAACTCGGAAAACGAACGTTATGGAAAATGACGGCAATCAAACGTAATATGTGCTTATATAGCTTGTGCATATCCAATTATAAAAATTTGATCTACAATCAATTTCTTGACCGATTTCCTTATTACTCTAGTTTAGCATGTAAAACTTCAACTTATCTCAACTCTCTACTCAAGCAAATCGACCTTTGGATTTCTGTTGATATTGATGTGATTCCTAAGGTACGCTTGCGAATTGAGTAGGGATCGCAAAAATTTTATACAATTATGCAAAATGTGTAACGCTCTTTTAAAGGCATTGCGTTTCTTCTCCGTATGACGATAATATAGGACATGTGTGACCACCTTATGACGATCAGTGAGCGCGCATGCACTTCGCCTCTTACAATAAAGCGCAGGCGCTCAGCGTTTTGACCCTCTCTACCCACAGAGGTATCTTTATAATTCAATTACATTTCAGGGGATTATTTTTCTCACTATCCCATTTAACAATTGCTTATTTTGCTCTAGTTGAAAGCACATGCTCTAGTTTGTTGAATAGTTCATTGAATAGTCACAACACGATGACCTTTTCAAATAGGTGACTTTTTTGACCTATTTTTAAAGCACACATCATCGGTGCCTACGATAGAACGTGAATACAGATGTAGCCATTTGCCATCAACCTGTAATACTACTAGCTCAATCGAAGATATTCCACTGGAATATTTTCTAAAATATTTCTCACATGTGGTTCGTTCTTTAAAATATATGCAACGCAAAGAGATAATGGAAATCCACTGTAGAATATGAACATTTTTACAAACAAGAAAATAATGAATTATGGCAGTTTTATTTGGTAACACAGTCTACATATAATAATAGGTCAAAAATCATTGCAATAACATCCACAACTAACGCATACATTAAACCCACAAATCGTTGCGATTTTCCCCGTCAATCGGGCGAATATCAGCTTCAAGCGCAAAGACTGGATATGTTCAACCTAACAAACAATAAATCAAAGCCACTGGCCTCTTCAAAGCTGAAGACATTTTTCCCACTTCCTTAGTACTCTTTCTCGACATGCTTTCTGTCTCTGTTTTTGGTATGTCTAGTGCACTTCTATTTATTTATTTACTTTGATTAACAAAGCATTCTTTACAAATAAATGTCTCTTCATATCGCTTCCACTTCCGCTCAGGTGAACTTTTAAGGTCGCGCGAAGGTAATTACCCCATCTTATTTTCTACGACCCCTCCTCAGTTCCACCAGTCGTCTTAATCGTACTATTCTTGATGCACCTCGTTTCTGGCAATTTCGATGCGCACTCCTCTATGCGAGAAAGCAATGGAATTACCTTCGACACTTTAACTCCTACTTCAGAATCTCGATGCTTTCCATCAATGTTTCAATTCAACAGTTCCAAATGATGCAAGGATGGCGAGACCGCCGACCGGCAACGGCTTCCTCACAGATTTTTCGAATTTCACTTTCTAGTTACACCAACCCGTCCTTCTGCACATATTCTGTTTATTCAACTTAACCATGTTTAAAAAAGACTCATTCCCTTAAAACACCACGGTTGCAATCTATCACAGTCAGCATAGAAAGTGTCACATTTGAGTCTCATACGGGCAGTAACCGAAACTCTCATTGACAGATGCGCCATCCGTGCCACTTGCGCCAAGGACAATTCAAGCCATGACAAGCAGGCGACATTACACGCATATATAATAGCAACCTGCATTAATAAAGTAAAACATGCAAAAAAAAAGACTGCAATAAGACGCATTTATCTGAAAGGTGCATCTGCTTAAGACCCATCTACGTGAAATTGAAACGGGTATATATTCAAACTTCAGCAATAAAATTCGAGATTCTCAATAAATATCGACGTCAACAATTAGAAAATTTCGTATATTTCATCCGATCCGTTGAAGTAATATTCTCCTCCTCCCTCCCTCCCCCCCCTCACTCCCAACAAAAGATAGAGGAAAGACTGAATGTTATTCAAAGATCTGTTTACTTTATATTAGCCGTCATAGAATCCATTTCCGGAAAAATTTAAATTTCATCGCTTACGAGATGTTATCAAAATTTAGACAAATATATGCCCAACAAAACCCCAATTTTTCTTATACTCAAAGTCAAAAAAACTTGAATTAGATTAAATCGCAACTTTATTCGATTGCATATTGAGCAATATCAAGGAATCACTTTTTCCAGACGAAAGCTTTTCTACTGTTTGATTAGAAACAGCGATTTCAACGACTTAAAAAAATTACATCTATGAAGACACTGCAAATACAATGCAAAATAAAGCTGCTCCTAAATAAGGGCACTTTCTTCGATTTATGAGATGTAAGGTCATCGCACGCACGATTTACGATTTTGGCAAGGAGGGGTTCAATTTTAACAATTACTGTACTTTAGAAACGGAAGCTCGAGCAAGTGGTTTTAGTCATGTTTCAAGAAGAGATGCAAAAGAATATTCACACTGCTCTTTTCGACCGTCCTATATCTATAATATGCGAGTTCCACAAAACAGAAACAAACTTCCTCTCCTTCGTTTGCGTGCTGACCTGGCTGTTACATCGACGAAACAGATCCTAAACTACTATGACCATCACCAAGGAACTTCCTTGTGACTTATTATCAAACAAAAAATATCAATCTCAAAAAGACTTTAAGAGAGACAAAAGAGAACTCAATGGGAGACCTACAACAAACATAAGGAGACAATAATGAAGCTTTCCAGCGGAAATGACGCGTTCTAACGGGTAGAACACACGTGAGTTGTCTCTAGGTAACATTTAACAGCTTACTTGCGGTTCAGATTTGAGAATAATCAGAACAACCTCATTAAATTTGATCCTCAAGGATGAGTTAACAAGGATGCTAGCAAAAACTTGTACAACTCAACTACTCCAACCCCGATAGAGACAAAGGGCACCAACATTTAATGCATCCATACCCTGCATATAATTCCCATAGCAGCCAAAATATCACATTTTTGAAATCAACGACCAGTGATAAGTAGCCAGTAAGCCTTTGTGAGAGGTTCGACCAGTCTCTATGCCTCTAGAACACTTTTACGCTCGATATATCTTCTAATGATAGCATGCTGGACATTGATTCACATTGCTCAACTGGTTAAATCTTTCAGCAATATTCTAGTGCCCCGAAGTACGAGGTTTGTAGCTGCCAAAAAACGTTTGCTAATTAATGCATTCAGTTTCCTTATTAATCTCTTCTCCTTCTCTCCGACTTTTCCTTCACAACATCGAACAATGCGATATCACAAAAATATTCAAAGATCTACTCTAAGACATAAAAACTACACAACACCTATATCGCCTATCATTTCGTTCGCATTATAGAGGGTTAACTCAAGAAGTGTAGACAGGTACTTGCACTCTTCGCTAATTCGTAGAAGATGAACGTCTATAAAAAGCGTATCGGCAAAAAGAGCGCAAGTTAACTGATTTTCAATTTTTATAGCTTCGTGGTCGATTATAAAAAATTTACACCAGCGCCGAAATATAGCCCTGGGGAGCAAAAATCACCGGGCGCATAACGTAATGGTACCACATAGTTGAGCTCGAGCCTTATCAGATTTCGGAATACAAGTGCCAGACCGATACCGGCTGATACTCGTGGTGCGTCGCTCATGTCACGTAAACGATGCCGCGAACGAACTGATGCTAATGCACCACTTGCGACAAACAAATGGGCAAAAAGCATCTCGGCAGGTATCAGAGGTCTGCAAACCTATACATTCAAACAAAGGACGTAAGGCCTGAAAAGGGGTACAATATAGACAACCTCCAAGTGTAATGTTTGGTGCGACATACGATCACATGACCTCATTCTCGGATTTCAGTTATGCATCTACTACGTGCTACGATTTCTATTGCACTGAATTATGTTTTCCACTAGAACGGGAGATGCAAAGCACAATGGACTAAACCCAGTCGTATTTGGTAGCCAGGATAGTATAGTCATGTAGTTCGGGCTGAGCACCTGTACAACCGTGATTCCTCTACCCCTCCGCCCCCCTCCCCTCAAAACCGCTCTTTGTTCGTCTCTCCTTCCAGCATCCATCTTCCATTCATGGGTAAATCAAAATTTAAGCAAATCTAAAACACCTTTTATACCTGTATATGTGAAGAACACCAACGCAAGAGGCAGCACCACCAAGGCTAGACGTTTCAATACGAGGACCGATCGTGTTCCACTGAAAGCCACGTACGTTGTGCGATCCACCAAGATAGAGTCGATCAAGCACATGCAACGAACGATCGGCCAATGAGCTGAGCAATGAGCATTGTAGTGACGCACTTAGGAATGTGCCCAAGAACAATGGAGCCGCTGCCTAAATAAACCCTCTATAAACAAAATCTATGCTGCCGTTATTTCCTTTTATATATATTTCACTATAATTTAGTTTCATCAAATAATATTCGATCGGATGAGTTAAACCTAAGTTAAGATATGCACTTAAAGTGCGGCGCAATTTTGTGCTTCGTCGCTCATTTCCGATTCTAGAATGAGTGAGATGAAGGAAGAAAGGTCGTGAAAGTATTTTCGTGAACAACGAATGAAGCAGATCTAAAAGCACTTAAATGATTTTTTCTTTGTCTGTTCCTTAGATATATCCTTTCGATGGGCAAACCTTGAAAATCGCCTTTAACAAGCAAACATGCATGAATGTTCGAATGTTTAGAACAAATCCGTTGCCGGCATTACGAGAAGGGTGACCCTTCCGTCGCATACACTTTCTGTCACGTGACCGAAATGAAACGCTCGGAATTTGTCATTCTGCGCAACAAGAAACACTTGTTATCAACTCATACGCTTCATTATACACCTCTGGCATGAAACGAGCAGGTAATCGAAGCCACGCTTCCCATGAAACAGGCATAATATTTGATGCGCCACTTCACGTTTTGGGATGGCTCGTCTACACTGCTTTGAAGAAACACAGCATAGTGTGATAGCGTAGAGTGGCTTTTTTGAAAAATTGCAAAAATATTCTACAACGCCCTCCATACAACAATATACTCATCTTAAAATATAATATTTTCATAATTAACCTATTTTTCGGCTGAAAGAAGCCAGATATAGCGCAATATAGTATAAAAGTAGTGCAATCCAGCACACTGGGCCATTTTTTTCTGGCTCAGTGCAGAACCTGTGTGTAGAACAGCACATCCCCTCAACGAGTCATACTTGAGAAACAAGCCAGAAAAAAAACAGCTGTTTCCAAGGGGAACGCTTTTGTGAATTTGTTGCAAAGCAAGTGCAGACAGGATTTCCGCCTAACGGGAGGAGGAATAATTCAAGCAAATACATTCCAGCGAAGCAATACACCCCCTTAATCGTGATCCATATGCAAAGGTACAGGAGATGGGAGGAATCCCCTGTCCTCCTCTCCTTCGTTGGCCAATCGAAAAAAGAAAATTCTCTTACCCTCTTTTCAACCTTCATGTGCGACGGAAATAATTTTATAGCACTACTTGCCTAACAAAAGATAAGGTATGGATGAGGGCACACACTATGGAAACAGTGAGCAATCTCAACCAGCAACTCTTATTCTCTAACTTTGGACGACCTTATATCTCGCAATTACATGCTACTACATACTACTATTAAGAATTGCAATAAACCTGCATATCGAGTTGATGTTTCACAAATGCTGCATCACCAAGGAGTCCAGCATATTCTTGTGCCAACCGAAGTAAAATTCCCTTCGACGGTATGAGTGTACGATTTCGAGTATCATACGCAACCGAGTTTTCCAATGAACATTTCAACGTATGTCCGGCATGTTCTCGTACAGCAAATGCCGCCTCTGGCAATGCTTCCAATTTACGCCACACCTCAATATAATCATTTCCCTCATCGATAGTAATACTTCTCAAAAGCAATGAATTCTTTTTATTTCGCCATAAAATTACATGAATATTTACTTTATCGAATTCTTATCACTCCTTCCATTTATATATGAGATAATAGCTGTTTCAAAAGAAAAAATGAAGTAATGAATAACTTGATTCTGCACAACTCTTAAGACTGCTAAATGAAGGACATATGCGAGTGAGAATCCAGATAACTCGATAGAAAGTAAATTTTAGCTTCATTACTGCTTTCTACTTTTTCCTTCATTACTGCTTTCTACTTTCTACTTTTTCCGGCTTTTAGAAATCGCAACGATATTATTATTTCATCGCTGATATTGCTGCTTTTTTTGATAACTGATATGACTGATAAGTGTTATTGATTTTTTGATAATCTCATTGTATAATCCACTGAAAAGTTTTATCACCTTACTTGCTTTTTTTCCCAGTTTATTGCTTTCAAATATTATCCCTTGTTGTTATGCAATTTTCGCTCCAATCACATCCACATTATTACCATCGCAATGTACAGCCCCTCTATTTGCACCTTACTTGTGATACATACACACAGAACCCCTTCTATAAAAATCGAAGGCAAAAAAAGAAAGAAGACGTCATGCATCATGCAACAAATAATCCTTTAATGAATAAAGACATCGTAGAGACGGGGAAATGATGAATGTGCAAAAAAAAAACGAAGACGTGAGTCGCAGGGAACATAAGAAAGGGATACGATGATGAAATGTTCGATGATTTAATCAATGAGGAAAATCTATCCCATACTCAGCATCATATAAAATCAATTCTCAAATAATTTGCCCAAGCTTATCTACCTGCTAAGCTAAGAAACGAAAAAATATACATTCCTGCTAAAACAGTGACTGCAAAGCGCCAAAAACTTCGCTATAACTGAAAAAAAAACAAACAAATGGAAAATTGACAAAAGATTGGTTGTCAGTTGAAAAAACTATACGCCGCTGAATTTAAAAAAAAAAAACAGTAAACAAAAAAAAAAGAATTTGAAGGGTACCGCATTCAACTTGATGGTATGTAGTAACTTTTTGGCCCATAGTTGACCATTATACTGAAAGAGGATTCCATTTTCTTGGGTGTCACAATGATTCCATGGTAACGATGCCAAACTGCGATATAAAGCGAACGAAACGTTTGAATATTTCTGCCAACCGAGGAATGGCTTCGATACAGCAATGTCGAAGCATTTATCTCCCTGAAATAATAATAACCTCTCCGAAATCATCACATAATCGTATTCACCTATTTTAACACATGCAATTCACGTGATAAGCGCAGATAGGAGATTCACTCCATCATTACGTAGATAAAGAAGTGGCACACACACCTTTGCAATTTGAGTGCCAGGTGAATTGGAGGAAATCTCATAGTGAAGTGTTTAGCAATGAATAAAACCGTATTTCATAATTTTTGCACCGCACGATGGCATACCCTGCTTGCCCCTCTCCATACTCTTTTAGGTTTGCAGTTTGCATTCACTCGAGGTCTTTTATTTCCATTTCCAATGTCTTATGGCATAAAAGTTGCAACTCGGCTTTAAGCACTATTCGCGATTCGTGCATAGTGCACTCCGCTTGGGCGAACAGCACTTTAACACACTTACTTCAGCTTTAGGTAAGTAAATAATAAAAACAATATTTTCAACAAAAAAACTGTAATTTTGCTCGCAGCTTAGAACGATGGATATCGTTTTATTTCCAAGAGCTGATCCATGCCTTTCTCCCCGAAGATTACCACATACACCAATTAAACCCGTGCGAATCAACTTCACTACAAGTGCTAATAAGAAGAAATTTCGATTAAGGCTGCGCATTACAACTTTTAATGAAAATATGAAAATGAGAGAAGCTTGCACGACTTCCTATGGACGGAATTTTTGCAACAGGTGAGAAAAGCGGAGGTCACAGGAGAAATCTAGTAGGTGCCCCTGACTCCACGATAGATACGACAACAATGTTCGTGCACAACTGCACGATACCATACCTTCATCGTATAGGAGAAAGAAGCATTCACTGCCTCTCCTCGTCCACCAAAGCTTTGCCTACCGGCGTTGAACATCATATCAGCTTCGCCGTGAGTCGTTACTCCCGCCTGCAATTAGTTATCACCTTTATAAATACAAGCATATCCCCCATAGCAAAGGATATAACTGAATATCTTCAGGCAAGCAAAAGCAAGTCACATATCATTCCTATCACCTAAATTTGCATAGTCGTCTTGCTGGTTCCTCTATTAGCCCTGATTTATTCTAGCTCAGGCATCCAAAACATTACAGTGACGGGCAACGAAGTCAAATGAAGTACTAACATAGCTAGTTAATTCCTATGCCCGAAATAAAAAAGCTGGGAAGCAAAGATCAAATACCTCTATTTTTCTTATCTCTTTACTTTGATTTCAGTAAAACCCGAAAAAACGGTCACAAATAAAAGTATATCGTCGCAATAATTCAAAATGGACTCAAAAATACCACATCGCTTATAAAAGTTTCAAGGCGATCCACAAATATATTCAACTACTCGCTTTCGGAACGCGGAAACTTAAGCTTTGGATTCTTGGTTATGGCTAGAATATACTGGTTTCGATTCGCACCATGGACCCTTCCATGTCCGTACTTAGGCAACCACCTCTCGTAACCTTGAGCAATTTCGCCCATGCTGGCAAACTCGCAACAGCCGGTTACTATGTAAGCTGTAGGCTGCTGTAACTGGGAAAGTTGCTCTAATGTTGTTGCTACGAGATTTTGCGGTGTGTTTTTTTTTTTTTGAAAATGCCCTTTCACTAACTCAAGTTAAAACCTCACTGGGTAGGAAATTCAGCGACCCGCTTTAATACCCAATATGGTCACTTACCTTCCGAGATAAAAATGGTAGAAGCATCAAAGGCCTTCTCTCCCCCCCCCCCCCCCACCCCTCCCGAGGCCACATGGTAGTTATAAAAGCAGTACCTTCAGTCCAAGAGTGAACGACTTTGGTTCCTTAACAACAAAGTTGACCACATAACTGTTCGGATCACTCTCCACCGTATCGATTAGCGCTGTTGCGTTCTCCATGAGTCCAACCTCCTGCAATTTACTCAAACCTCTTTCAAACGAAATATATTCTGCATAATGCAAACCTTGAGCCAACCTCAATTCTTCGATATAATTGACCTAATCTTCTTGTTCCATTTCTTTCCGAGAAAGCGACAACTCATACTAATTTTTCAAAAGAAAACTGACTGTTATTGCAGCAAATAGTACAAAATAAAAAGTAAACAACAATACCTTTGTGAAGATTAGAAAAAAACTTTTATAAGTTTAAAGCCTAAGGTTTAAAGTTCTGAGTTTAAAGTATTTGAATAAATTCAAAAAAGATTGATAAAATTTTCACTATCCTTCAGACTCTAAGTTGAGAGATAAAACTTCAAAAGTTTTAAATGAGAAAATATATCAATAACATTCATAAATAAGCAGCTGATCACCTCGTAGATTTTCAAATATCTCAAGTACAAAATGCACCATTCACTTTACACCAAGTACCAAATTTTAGGTTAATAATGCCTATTCTAAGTGCACCATAATACCTATCACAGTAACATGGACAGCATGAATGACATTGCACATTACCAGCACACTCACCATTCACCTTAAATCTGACTTAAGGACTCACCATTCGTTGGTACGCTCGTAAGTCTTGCTCTAACTTCAATACTAAGATATGATCAATAAATTATGAAAGGTGGCAACGCAAAAAGAAACATAATAGTGATATCCACGATAAGAAATCTTGGAAATTATTTTCGATTCAAATCTTCCCTTCTGCCAATATTCGAACAAGACTTCGCAAAAATCTTCCATAATCGAGTTATATGTAAATTTATAACTCAGAAGCATATGAAACTTTCTTTCAATATTTTAATTTTATCAAAAGATAAGACTATTCATAATACCAGTAATGATAACAAGTAAGGAATATCTCCTAGTCATTCAAAGAATAATAAACTATGACTTGCGAATAATTCAGGATAAAGGGAAGCGATGGCATACTTAACTCAATAACTAACATACACTGCGGTTGCATCAAGGAATTCACCATTAGTCATAAATTCTCTAGAAAGATATCGAAATCTCTTCAAGAGGTGAAAATTACGTCTGAAAAACCATAAAACTGCTATAGGTGAGAGAATCCCCAACGATACCCTTATCTAACCGGTGATATTCCACAAACATCGAGCGCATTGAAATAATTAAACCTAGCCACAAACCTTTTGAGAGTTATTTGCGTCGCGCATAAATGCTTACATAATCATCACCGTCTGTGAAATAATTTTGGAAAACAAAAGCACCTGTCATAAAAATGATGCTCACCTGAAGATGTTTACATGCAAGATTTGAATTTTTGATCAGTTCAGCGAGACTTGAGCTTTTATATAAGTAGGCGACTTCCTTAACTAAAGCATCATTTTTGGTGAAATGAACGCCATGAAATTGAACCGCTTCGACAACTGTTGGCGTATCGTCACATTTACCAAGCAATACATCTGCACGATGATAGAGTTTCCCTTTGCTCGTCATGTTTAGGCGACTGGCTGTAAAATTTTCTTCAATCATATACCCTACTGGCAAGCCCAGATATGCGTTAACACGTTAAAAATATGGCTCAAATGTCCAGTTGTGGCCAGACAGATCAGCCACAAGTATGATGCTCAATCCTTTGTAAATCGTGCAGTACATGTCAACCCTATCAACAAGGCACTCTCCACTGCTATTTCGAATGCATCCCTCATAAGACGAACATCCAAAATCCTTGGGTATATGCCTCCCATTTAATCTAACATCTTCAAATAAATAAACAAATAAACTTATTGTACTTCGAAACCACTAAACACCACCCCATTCATCCCACGAAGAGAAGATGGAAAGAAGCGCTTGACTTCACGTTCTAAGAAATGAACTACTATTTCCCTCAGCATAGCCAACCTTACAAACTTTTTTACGAACCAACTCCTCCTATCATGAACCTCACATTCTATGCCTCCTTCTGTCCGTCCCAAGGATCAGTTATTAGGTATCATCCCTCGTCACGATGAAGGAATCCGTGCCCGGCTACGCCGGCTCGGAACCCGTTGCACCCTAAAAGTAGGGTCAATGGCCCTTTGGTGATAAGAACGGGGAACTCGTCTCTCAAGATGGGAAAGTACCAAGCTTGTCCTTAAGAAGCGTAGTTTCTACGGAAATCACACCTGTCGACAGGAAATAGTAAGTAATAAGTTAAAATTCAAAAAATAGGCACACAGATTCTACTGCTATGTGACTACGGCAGGGACTACTCTCTTGCGCAGCGTGGTTGCCAACCCCTCATTCTCATGGCCAGGAAGCCAAGCCATCGTTGGACCACGTTTTCTCCTATCCCTACCTCAAGCTCATGTATCTTTGGGAGCGAAACTCCAAATCCGTGCTGAACGACGAGGCGCCCGGCTAAAACGAGGGCTAAAATTGGATTGGAATTCAGCAAGCATCGAAATGTAAAACCAACGAAGTGCATGCGTGAAATGCCCTCGACCAGAATCCAAGAATCTCGGGGATGCGAGACGTCCTCCTTCATCTTCAATGTCGTCCCTCACTCATCAGTGATGGATGCTTCCCAATCAAAGCTAAGCATTTTGCATCGATTTTAAAAGACTCTCATCGATAACCCGTAGAACTTGATGTGGTCAAATCTAGATGAAATCATGGATAAAGCGACCGACAACAATTGACGAAAAGTTCCTAGCAGGGTGGTAGGCCAAGGGTAGGTTTGCCGTCCTGCAATACCGTGGATTCGCTTAATGCGTTCTTACAAAATAAGTACATTCCTGGTTATACCAAAAAAGGGACCACCAAAAATTAGATGTGGAAAAATATAACGCATCCATTCAAAACCTAGACCTTTATTACCCGCAAAATCCAACGAATATGCTGCACCTATGAAAACATTACTGGAAACTAGTCCCACTCTTTGCAATCATACAAGCAGATCATGGTATATGCTTTAGGATCATATAGCATATATTGTTTTCAACATAAAACCCAATATATACAACTTATTATGTTAGTTACGTTTTTTCAAGATGCACTTGTAACACCGAGCGAAGAGAAGTGAGGAGAAAGTAAGGACCCTGATCTTCAGGAGAAAGGAGGAAGTTAGGATCGAGACCTTTAAGAGTAAGGAGGAAGTAAGGAACGAGACCTTCAGGAATAAGGAGGAAGGATTGATACCTTCGAAGCAGCTGCACCAGCATCACCATTTCCAATATTTCTCCTCTCCTATTCCAAACAAAGCAATTAGATATGAAAGTAAAAGATGCGACCGAACACATAAATGAGTGCGATAATTTACTTTAAATGCATTTGTTTATGCAGAAATCGAAAAAAAAAAGGAACAAAGCAATTTGCCTTTCATGTTGAAAGCATGATAAGCAAACAGTAATATCTCTACTTGATCACTTCGTGATCTAAGCATTTTGTATCATGCCAAAGTACTTTCATCCAATCCATTGTGCAATAACCCCCCTCCCCCCCCATCCGCCCTCCTCTCCTCTCTCTTGAAACCTATAAATCTTGAGGAACTTTTCTCTCAAAATATAATACGCATTAAAATCCATAAATGCATTAAAAATATAATATATTTATATAACGATATAATAGGCAAAGAAAATTAAGAAATTTCCTTTTTTAAATAAATTCACTAAATTATTTCGTAAAGCAACAACTGTCAAGAATAAATGATTATCAGAGAACAATGTTGATATGCACTAAGCCGCTTTCGATACGAAATTTTTTTTTGTTTAGCGATATTATGTGATCAATGGTGCTCATTGCATAGTGCAAGTCCAACTAGAAATCCATAAAATTTTTAGCCCCGACAAAAAAAAAACTGCTCAAGAACTTTTCAAAAAAAAAAAGATTCAACCTTTCCACTCTTATTTAATATGACACAAATCGTAGCATGAGAAAAAAAAGACAAGAACTGCATATAAAAACTGCATAGAGAGATCGACTACACGGAAGATTTGCCATTTAAAAAGAAATAAACAACACTTATAAGAGATCCTTAAATGAACAACGCTATAAATGATAGAAAACCGAAAAACGGACATCCAATAATAACGAACAACGCTATAAAGAATAGAAAACTGAAAAACAGAGGTCCAATAACGTTTAAAACAGGATACGCAACGGGAAAACAATCGAGACCCATCGGGATATGGATATAGGTCAAATCCGCTCTCCACCAAATTACAAACTTGAGGAGTATCGAGAAATAGAAAGCGATATGCCAAGAGATGCCATTAGAATAGCAAAAACAACTCAACAGAACGCTAGGTCGGCACATTCACAATAAAACTTCTATACAAATAAGCCGGATACATCTCATACTCGCACTAAAAATGAGCTTTCATCACAAAGCACCATAAAGTTCTTTTTTTCCTGACGTTCATAACATTTTCCAAAACAAGGAACATCAAATGCATAAAGAAAATAAGTGAGCATCACTGAAAATAAATGAAACAGAAAACCAAACAAATAAAACACGAGGCAGACTACCAACCCTAAATATGTCTCAACACTTCAGGATGGATAGGCACAACAGAAAGTTGATGTTTCGAGTCGACATTGTGCCCATTGTACATGATGGCAGCTTGTGCTGCTTGAAACTTTGTAGCGAACTCAATAATTGCATAATCTTCGATCATCTCGACCGATTTGATGATGAAATCGGCGAACACCGTCGCCAATTGGTATCGATTCATCACTGACGGGAATCCCTCCACCCTCACCGACGATATCGAAACCTTCTCGTTAACTGAAAATAACATATTTTAAATTTCATACTTATATGAAAATAACATATCTACAGAATACAGAAGCCGCGACTAAAAGACCCGAGAGATGAAATGAAAAATACTAAACGACAACATCTCGCGAAAACAATACCCTACAGAAGTAGTACTTCCGAACTCAATATAGAAACTAAATTACATAAACGAAGCAAGTTTGAACTCAACAAACCTAACCGGTCATCTCTACCTTCAAAGATGTCAAAATCAACGTACTACAATCGCACAAACACCCTCGTCTATTTTCCTATCTGTTTTAAACAAACTAAACAACTTTAATGACTATTTACAGCTAACCAACAACAACCGCCGTCGTTGAATGAATGAGTTTTGCAGCGCACTATATGTCATCGGAGAGCAAAAATCCTTTCATGTGAAAAATAAAAGGGAAACAACAGCCATATAATGATGATTCACAAATGCTTCATCATCCCCTTACAAATAAAAGTGAGCGTAGAAACCAAAAAACCGACTACTAGCATAAAATATTTCAAACACCAATATATTTAGTTAAATAAGCGAGACGTAAATAATGCTCTCTGCTTCACAAATTAAAAACGCATCTGATTTCGGCATTAGTAGAAGGGAACAGAAAAAAATATACCAAAAACCAACACAAATAAGCGGAAGATGCGTAGTAGTTGAAAAGGAGAAAAAAAACCAACCTGGAACTCTTTCACGTAGCACTTTCTGCACTGCCAACTCCACGCCATCCATACTCAAATTGGTCGTTTGCACACTTGATCCCTCACCGACAAGCAACGTGAACGGCGAGTGTACGCTTAAATAAAGCATGTGCCTCATATTTTTTTGTGATCGTCCTTTTGCACAGAAATGAAGGACGTAAATAAGGGGCTGAAGACAGGAAGTTGGGTATGCATAAACAACAAACTTTACAGATAATCTGCTATAGGAATTTTGCATGCAGAAACAACAAATATCACAGGTAACCTGCCACAAGAAGTTGGGTAAGCACAAATAATAAGTACTACAAATAATTTGCTTAGTAGGTTGTCCCACATTCAAAGACGGTGATTTCTACTTAGTGAATGAAACGGAATTCGAAAATATACCCAATATGCGCCTCTGCAGTACAACATATATTTTAATTACAACTGTTTACCACTTCAGACAATATTCAGTTCCCACAACATCCGTTACCACACTCCACGCCATAGCTAGGAGTGGTCTTTGGAAGCACGTAGGCATTCTTCGCGCCTTCCCTTCCCCTCATCATTTTTGCTGCTATAATTTTGAATAACGGTATTGCTTTCTACATTCAATGTTTCAAACTATACACTGAAGTAACTGTTCTGGTGAACAACGATCCATACTATTATAAAAGACACCTCTAAAGAAAATAAGTCATAAACAACTAACCCATTGCAGGAGACAATTTCATGAAGCCTTCTTGATATCCATTTAAGGATATTCTCAACGATCATGTTCCGATCCAAATTGGCGAAATGCGAAACTGCATTCTCCACCAATACACCTTGCCTAATAAGACCATAACGATCGGCAAGCGTCTTCATCCATTCATATTCTGGTGAATTTCTTTCTGGTAAGATGTGAATCACTAGCAATACTCTCGCATATTCTGAAATGTTTCCACATTTCATTGAAACTATTTCAAGATTCGTTAGCCGCATATTGTTTGTAACTACATTAAGCCTACACAAATTGCTCAAATTGTTTGCCCAAATTGAAGAATCTAAAAAACACATCCCCGTTTAGTGCAATATTCATGTAAACCACCACCTTAGCGAGTGCTATCGTTTTAGCAATACTGAACTACGCACACCATATGCCAGTTTCCGTATACTTCCCAACTCGAATCATTCCGCTCAAACATAACGATAGTCAGTGAGATTAACTCTTAATGCGGATCGTTTCGTGTGCGTTACATATTTCTAATTTAGCTGTCAAATATTTATAGCCAATATGCTGATAATACGGGAATAGAATAAAGCACACTGTGTTTATTGAGAAAATATTTCGAGAAGCTACAAAAAATCGCATTCACAGGAAGCAAAAATTATCATCTCTTCTATCAGTTTCTGATGAAACCAATTTGGAAATAAAAAATCATTAAAATTTCAGAAAAAAATTTTTTTCAGCAATGATTAAAGACCACTTTAAGTCCTCCTCCTTTGATAAAATAAAAGAAAAATTTGCATACCAAAACGAAGAAAAAATCTCACTTTTTCTCATAGTAATATTGCCTACACTTTAGATCAAGGACTCTTTCATTTCGTGGAATGATTGTTGCTTGTGATAGAAAACAAACAAATGTCCAAACATCAAACTCAAGGAATAATTTTTTTTTACCGTATAGGATGCTTTTATAGGCTTGATCCACATCGTCATGACAACCTGGCTTCACATGTAACACCACCTGAGGTTCTCGATCAAAAGTATAATGCGCTCCTTTTTTGGCACCTTCGGTTTCGAGGATGTTCACCAACCACTTCCCGAATTCTCTAAAAAAAGGTCAGCAATTAATTTCATCATATCCAACGGAAGCACGCTTACCAATCGATCAAATTCTCAATCGATATCTTCTTACTGAAATGATATCGATTCAGGTTGTCCGATACTTCTGCTGAAATAGCTTTCAGAAGAATTTCCCACTTGCTTTCGGGAAACGGAAATAACGGCTGTGAGTAAAAACTTAGGATCGCAACCTATCATCAGACGTTCCTCATTGTTTCACTACCTTTAATTAACCTTCAGCAGGTAATGCCCGTAATATATTGCATCCCACAACTAAAGATCACTTAATTTCAAACATATGCAAGAGAACACAACTGATACTAATAAAGCAAAGAAGCATAATCACTTAATCTCATAGTACCTTCTGTTCTCAATATCATTTCCCCTCCCCCCCCCCCCCACCTCCAGCTCCAGCTCCTAGTCTGTCAACGCACAAACAACTCAAAATTGCGCTTCTTTAAAAGCATTTTTTACCACAAGAAAGAGAAAATTTTAAAATCAAGGGCTCAGTATGCAAACAATTTGGATGAACATACATTTAGTCCAAACTTCACTAAAAGTGGAATATAGACTCACGTTAACTGAGGCAGGAGCTCTTTATCTGCGACGGAGTCGATCATTGCCCATCGTATTGGTGTGGTCATTTCTAACGCAAACCTAAAATCGACAATCCCCTTCCATCACGCAAAAATGAGATCGCTGGAACATTGAAGCACGCATAAAAGGAAGTACAACGGACAAGCTACGCAAACCGAACCACAGATAAACCTTTCAAAATCGAAGGTGTTCAAACATGAAATGAGGATCATTCAGCGATAAAATGATAGCTCTCACCTCTATAAATTTCAACACCTCAAGCAGCTGTCATTTAGCAGCTGTCAGTTCTGCATCCTATTCAATTCGACCGGTAGAAACAGTCCTGCAAGCAATTTGATTCTTTCCATCTAATGATTCTGCGTACTCTCCCATTCGTAGTCGGGATGTTTTCATCATTTCTAAGTGTCAGCCGGATGGATCACACACCTATATATCCATCCAGTGAAGAGTTCTGCTTATGTCGAATAAATTAATATTTTCTCGCAGTTGCCTCATTAAAGAATACTCATCGGCAAGTTTATTTTCCTGTCGAGGAGAAAGTTATCCAAGCTTCTCGCTAAGGAGTACAATTTCAAGGTTATCGGACAACCACAACATTGGATTTCACAACTAGTAAATGGAAAGACATACCGAAACAACCGGAACAACCGGTACATATATGTTTATGCACCTTGCACACCTCACCAATCACGTTCACAAATTGTAACCGCCTACTAAAGCATCTATAATAGTGCGCTTAATCTTTAACTAGTCCGACCGCCGCGTTAGATTCAAAAAAAGTCTTGTCTTCCTGTAGGTTAATTGGCGTAAGATGTAATTCCGATCGTTGTAAAACGTGGCAAAATTTCTTGCTATCCTCCTCCTTCCCCCCTAATGCCAGCAACTTTTCGAGTTCAAGAGATCAATAAGAGATGCGATATAAGAGATCAGCTAATTTTACAGTCTATATTTTGCTTATTTAATTCAATAATTTCAATTTGCATGCATATACCGACATCTTCACAGGTATAAATTCTTTCAGCTTGCAATAAACGCCTTTCAAAGCATTTCTGTAAAAGCACATAAAATTCGGATCTAATAATATGAGATGAAATTCACATCAAAGCGCTTTACGATCATAACTGTAATCACAAGAAATCAACTAAGAGATCACCGTTAAAACACCGCTCGCTACCACCTCTATTCCCTCCACCCAACAACACGAAAACCGCACGCAAATAGTGAACACCTTCTCATGTATAATATAATTCATCCTTTAGAGGATTCAAGATAAGATCCCTTCCCGCTTATAGCAACTCTATACCAATACTCAATTATATAAATCCCATGACCTCCATTATCAAAATCACCACAAACACACTATTTTATAGATTTTATGCATAGAAATCCCGAATCAATAAAAATTTCTTCCTCAGTATCTCCATTATATGTAATAATCCGAAAAAAAAAGTGTTTTTAAGCAAATTTCGTTTTGCTTGGAATTTCGTTTGCTTATGCTGAAATTTGCTGAAAATATCTATGAATCCCGCAAGAAGAAAACGTTGGAAGGGTTGCTGGAATTTCGTTCTGAAGAATTATTCGTTCTTATCTTGGAATATCTATGAATCTTGGAATTTCGTTCTGAAGAATTTCGTTTGCTTCGAGTGGTTTATGCTGAAATTATCTACGGAATGTTTCGCTATTCACAATAAAATAACCATAGAAAGTGGAGGATAGACGCCGCAATAGCTTGTTTTCAAGGGCACTAAAGGTTCACTATATTCATATATCAATCCAACAATTTCGCTATGAATCCCGCAAGAAGAAAACGAATCCTGTAGATTCCAATAAAAGAAGATGGATGGTGAGCAGATGTTAGCGGCAGGAAGGGGAGGAGGGTTGTTGGTAATACTCGAAAGAGAATCCACTAAGGATAAAAAAATAAAAATAGCACATATTCGTCGGTTGCAAGAAAATTCTGCACAAAGAATTAGCGAAAATAATTTAGCAATCCCAATTAAACAATAGAATAAACGATTTTTTTTCTTCATGAAATATTTTCATATTCAACAAAATTAGTATTAATCACTTTTCAACGCTTTTATGACATTAGTAAATTTCATGGCATAAATATGAGCGGTGATATGAGGTGCATATTTTGTTGATTCGAGACTTCTGCAATGCTATCCCCTCTATGCATTGCAAAGGCGTGTGCCTTACACAATTTCTTACCCCAAAAATTATTGCACTGATCATGCAGTAAAAAAAAAATTGCGTAGGTCGCGCAATAAAAAAGAAGCGAATTTTTTTTTACAACCTGTAGCCGGTGTCCCCTAGAGATTGCATATTGCAACTTCAACAGACAAGTTCAGCAAGTATTAGTGAGGATAGATGAAAGCCGAAAATCGCCGACTAGCATCCCCTCTTATCAACTTTTCCTGAGAATTGCTACGATTCAAGAGATCCACTCTCCCTTCCCTCTTATATTTTGCTCCTCGATAACCCATTTCCCGATTTCAAATTTCATTCGTCAGCAATATCAATTTGCCGATCTTAGTGGTATCTTCGTTGCCATCATCGTACCGCCATTTTGATCGAAAATCCCAATACCTTCAACTTTAAATAATAATGCCATTAAATGTGGTTAGCACGATTGATTCAATTGTTCAGAACCAAAAATTTGCATATATCACGTCGTTTCTTTTCGAATCGTTGAATTTGAATACGTTTCGATGCAACGAAAAAATCGACTAAATTACTTGAAGACTCTAGATCTAAGAGATTCTCTTCTTGTTTTTCATAACCTTTAAGCATCAATATACAAATACTTAGAAATGAGCATCCAACTCCGATATTGATATCCTCCACTTCCCTTTCTATCAATCATTTTATTATATGTTTCTAGTTTTAAAAAACAACAATAAAGATAAGAAGGTCAACAAGTATTTATTGACTCGATAAGAACTATTGATCGTACAACACAACAAATTCATACAAAGGGAACAAATCATGAGGGAGCATCAAAAAACGAAACGATTGCACTCCAAACTCTTTCGATAGCGAATGTTAGAACCTGAAAAAATGCTCAACTGAATGATCCTCGCAAAACACTATCATACATACATAGAAGTATATATATATATATATATATATATATATATATATATATATATATATATATATATATATATATATATATATATATATATATATATATATATATATATAAAATCTGTGCAGTAAAGCACATAAACTCCCCGAACATCCATCGTCAGACACAGGAGATCCAGCGCGGGAAAAAAGGCTGACTGATATCACTTTTTACAGAATAACCACGACGAACGAGAGATTTTCAAAAACGATCACAATGAAACTAAACACTATGAAAGATCAAATAAAATAAATAAATAAATAAATAAATAAATAAATAAATAAAACACAAACAAACAGAAATAATTCTATAAAAAACCACCAAGACCTGAATTTGAGCTTAAGTTTCCAACTTTTATCTAAAAATAGTAAAATTTTTTCATGAAACTCTTCACGGCTATCGCATCATTAATTCCCTCGAAGCAATCGAATATCGCAATAGCCGCATTCATTTAAAACAGCACAAACAACGCTCTTTACGCGACTTTCGTAAAACAAAACAAAAAGATAAAATCTGCTATGATATGATGGGTATATCAAATCTCCCTTCATTCTTCATTCCTCATATCCATACCTCCCCTCGTATCTCGTAGATACTCATCATAGCACCAAAGTATTGAACTCAATCGATAGAAGCAACGTCTACGCACCGCTCCGGACCCGTCAAAAACTGATACATGATGACAGAAAAGTGTAAGAACTTATCTTACCTAGTCGTTCCTCTGCAGTCAGTTGAATCTTTTCCAACCCCCCCCCCTCCCCTCCCAACATCACCTTTCTTTCTCCTCCAGTTGGCAAGAAATTTTCGAAAATAAGCTGTAGTTATGCGAGGATGACCATCCTCTCTATCCCAATGATGAGTTGTATCCCTTCCTCTATCAGAAATGTTGAAATACTTCGATCCCGCTAGCACCTGCAGTCTCATGAACTTATCACCATCCTCCTCTCTCTCTCTCACAAAGTAGAAGGTGGTTCACAGCAGACTCTATTTGTCTCAGAAATTGGTCCGACTGAAGATGGAAGTGTATTTACACACCAGGGAATTCGAAGCCGCAAACTTGTTTTTTCTATCCGAAAAGGCAATTAACTATGCTTTAACGCAATATTTAGAATAAACTATGCAATGAATCCTCGAAATAAACCTTTCTGCATTCTACGAGACCCGACTTCCTGCAGTTTCCATTTTTTGCAAGTGCTCTACCATAAAATTGCTTGCATCGATCATCCTATTCACGCAGTTGCTTAGGCACGTTTGTGTTTTACCATCCAATTTGCTTGGTGGTCTATAGTCGGTGAAGCACAAATCCCAGCATCTATTCGTCAATGTATGGACCTGAAATGAAGTCAAAGCATTGAAAAAAAACCTTTCAATTCTTCGTTTATGGTGACCTTTCCTCAAGAAAGACTGGGGGAAGGGGGGAGGTGACGTAGACAACAGCATAAACACAACAGTTAGAGGATAGATAAATTCACTCTCAAACGATAGAAGTAATGAAATTGAAGAATAATGAATGCAATCGAGTTTTGAAAAAAACCGCCAGTTCTAATACTGCATTCGATCTATATTTCCTCGTCCGTTCCCCTCTAGAAGTGCAAATCCTTATACTTCCCTCTTTGTGTAAAGCGTTGCCTCGTACGACACATCTGCGTGTGCATGATAGTTTTTCGTGATCAACTCGTACACCTGTTGCACCCTCCAAGACGGTTCTACCCCCTCTCCTCCCCACTCCTCCACTACGGTTTAAATCAAATCCAGCAATCAATCTCGGTATTGTGGCACAACCCATGCAATTATAAGGATCAACAAATAACATCACACTATGTCCAACAGCTACAAAACAATACAATGCGGTCACTTAAATTTGCCCCTGAATGTAAAACTTTAATATTGAGAGTGACTATTTATAAATAAATGAATAAATAAATGAGTAAATAAGTGGATAAATAAACAAATAAATGACAAATAAATGAATGAAAGATAGACGAGTAAATAAATAAATCAAATAAGAGTACAATCTTTTCTTGGGTAGGTCCTCGGTCATAAAGAATTAAAAGCTCAGAGGTTATAATAAAAATAAGAAATGTGCGTTTCTAAGGGACGTAAAATAGGAGTAGAGAAACTTTAGCCGAAAGGAGTATGAATTTGAGAGAGAAATAGACAAGTAAATAAAAGTTTGTACATTCAAAGAGGGAAGCCTAGATCTTTGTTCAAAAGCAATCTTCTCCAAGAGAAAATCGTCACAAAAAAAAAAAAAAAATTCCGTTGACTATCATTGTGGCTGATAATTAAACAATGCGTTTAGTTTTAGCAGGCAATGTTTAATGTAAGTAATATACAGGTAAAATTCTTTTATCGTTCATCTACCTGAGAGAATCGCCAGCAATAAATTCAGAAATTTTTTTGGAAGTGCATAAAACTTGATCGCTATAAGATGAGAATGTAAAAATAATGTTGTAAGAATTGAACGGGTTTTTTGCGATCTATTCTCATCTCTAATCCGGCTATAAGAATATCAAAAAACTTGCGAACCAAAAAACTTGATATTTACCTATTCAATAATGAAATAATAATTAAATCAATGTAGACAATAATGGAAAATGATATTTACCTGTTCAGTGAATTTTTGCCTTTGTGTTTCAGCTTGTAATTGATGAAGGAAACGATTTAATTGCGGATCTGATGAATCTGTGCCCATATCTTTTCTAATCTATAAATATAACATCAATAATGAGTGAGGAAAAAAAAAACAAACGAGCAATGATCTAATAAATAAAAACTATTGTTTGTGATGTTGGGCATACAACAATGCCTCATACCTATAAGGAAAGTAAACAATTCACAAAATTTGGTCGATCATTACCCATAAATAATCCGTCCCATTACTTTTAGGTGCCTATTTTTATAGAGAACAAAAAATGATGGATAAGAACATTTCCATCGAAAGAACCATCATCACTGAGCAAAAAAAAAACCATCCAATCTAGTCTAAACTATACAAATAACGATAGTGATAGTAATAATAATAATAACAACAACCTCTATTTATACACTAAAGATAAAATACAATAAAACTTATGCAACCTTTAAAACTCGTAAACTTTCATACCTCAATTCTTACCTTTGATATTGTCTACTTGTCGCTTAAATCTACCAAAAAAAAAAAAAAAATTGTCTTCAAATATTCGCTGTAAAAACTCGCAATATTAACTGATAAATATAATATAGGAGCTAAAAAAAACAACATGAAATTTTTTCGAACAAACTCAAGTGCACATTTGAATTTTGATATTATATGCAAATCAAATCAGATTGATCAATTCATCTACTCAAATCGATTGGTGTTGAGCGATTTTATTTTCTAAAGTAGATTTTTATAAAAGGATCAATGAAATAAAAGAGTTCGCGATGAAAGGCATCCATGATTTGAAAGTTTTTTAATGCCCACTAATACCTGTATTACAGGTGTCTCATTTTACCTCTCGATTAATAAATTATACGTCATCAAGGTGAACATTAAACTATAAGTGCCGATTTGGCATGTTGCCCGAAATGTAGCGCTTGCTAGACGGCGGCCTTGGATGGCTTGGCCTGAATGCCCGAAATCGATAGTGCAGTCTTTGTGATGGCGTTAGGGTGATGCGGTTGTGTATTTTAAGACTGACCTCACGTTCCGTCTGATTATTGCTCTCGAGCTTGCTCATCTGTATTGATCAGACGTAGTTTGAACTTGAACTTGATCAATACGATGAAGGTGTCGGTGCAACTCTGTGCATAACGGAAATATCTATTCTAACCTTCAACCATACTTTACATCGAGGTCTTTAAAATTGGTTAATTGCTTACCCGCTTGGGTAAAATGCAGCACGTGAGCAGCAGATGTTACTACTTGGCTTATATTATTTAGTTCGAATGCGGTCGTTCTGCACGAAAAACTGAGCACACTTATTACTATCTGAACTTATGAAAGTACCCCACAATATCTTGTGATCAGTGGAAAATGAAGGGTAGGAACCACTGCATGATTTACTAGATATTACTGAATAGATTCAAATAGGAAATAAGCTATTGAGATGCGATTTCCTTACTTCTTGCGAAATTTTGTATTGCATTATTTAATGAAATATATAAAATTGTCATTATATATTCAAACATTTTAAAGGAACCTTAATAAGTTTATTATTAATAACTTATACAAAGAGCTTTTTTTAAACTGGATAAACCGAGATATCTTCTCTACGCACCGCACTCTATCGTACCTCAGTGATCAACCGTTTACTTACTAATATGATGGGCACTATGTTAATTCTATAGAGGGTTTTTATTACTGTCAGTTAACCTACAAGGACGATTGATGCACGTTCATCTGCATGTTGGAGGCCTGCCAACTTATATCATTATATTATTCTCCAAGTCAAATTATACGAGCGGATTATTGTCGTCCATTTAATGGAGAGGCTAGTAACCCTACTCACATCTCTGAAACATCTTCACAAAGAATTTAAGACACTCCGAAGAAACTAGAAGAAACCCTAAAATTTATTCATCGCAGGTAAGCGGATATAAAGGATAATATTTCAAATTTAGAGAATAGATGAATACCAATAATTTCTATTGCGAACTTATTCGTGCAATATGAAGTGATTCCGACTATAGAAAGAAAATCAACATCCACACATCCTTAGCGCAGATATGAAGATTTAATCTCGATTCTTAAACAGCTATTCGCCTTTAAAATTTGCATATTGTGAAACGTTTCCTTTCATTAAATATAATTATACCCTCATTGTAAATAATTATATCAAGCTTGTTGAAGATGCTTCAACTTTCAAATTAAGGTCTGTCGAGTAAGATAGAAAATTAAAGAAAAATTAGCAAGAGACAATAAAAGTTTAGCTATTGCTCATTTCCAACGGTCTTATCCTCCATCGTTAGTAGGTAAAAAGTTTTAATTATTAAGTGAACAGTGACAATTACCGTTACATCTTCCGACATGCAGTGTAGCCTCTATACAGTCTCTACTAGTAAAACAAACTTCAGCGGCTATCAGTTCTTACCTATCAACCGTACTACTCTTGTCTGTTATCATTTGGCTTGGGGGGGGGGGGGGGATAAGGGAAAGAGAGGGGAAGTAGGGGTTTGCATATACCCTACATGAATTCAGCAAAACTGCATAGAATTTTATCAGCATGTTTCTTCACGTTAAAAGCTGTGAATTCTCATTCGGTAGTCCATGCATCTATGCTTGAATATTTCCACTTCCTCTGAAGCGTGTTTGCGAAATTATCGATCCATTTGCAAGGGTGCAGCTGCGAGACATCCAATCTTATTTCTTTCTTCTTTTTTCCCGAACCTTATTTCTAGAACGATACGTTTGTCGTTAGGTAAATTGACGTATAGAAAACGTTATCATAAATTCATTGTAATGTTTCTTACCTGTCACTTACCTGTAATATTGAAGGCGTCAACGATTTCGAGACATAAAGATCCTCTAATGAATTGTGCTAGGAAACTGAAGGTGTTTTCCAGGTATTATTGAAAGGTAGCAGGAACGAGGGAAGAGGTGGTTTATTGTTCAATTGTCAGTGTTTAATTGACGTACTTTCCTCACCGTTTACCGATATATTTTTACATGCAATGACCAAGAGTTCTTGTTATCCTTGAAGCGGTGCACATACCTTAACGTCCACCTTTACTAAGCTTTCAGGTTGCTATTCGTTTTCACAGTTCCCAAAGGAACGCTGATAGTGTGAATGGCGGCCACTACAGAGGCAGACAATTTTCCGTTGGCTGATGATGGTTGGTGTATTTGTTTTTTCTGAACTGACACGTCGAATCATGATTTCGAATGCATTAGGAGAGATGGGTTTAGAGTAGTTGGGCATTTATGAAAAGGCGGAGGTTGTAAAGCTGTAGTAAATTAGTGCATCCATTTGCCAGATGACTAAAGCGTTCCGGGTGAAGATGGTTTATGTGCGGCGTAGGCTTAGCCAAGAGAGGTGTTGGAGTTCTTTCTATATCCTCACCTCCCCTGACCAGACCACACTCCTGCTCTGATAGCAGCAAAAAAGTATTAGAAGGGAATGAAAATCGCTGATGAAGCCTGTTGTTTTTGGCTCATCCCTCTTGTCCGAATATCACTTTTCGCTCTACGTGAAACTTATTTTTGCATAGCAAATGTATAAATCAGAACTGCTGAGATTTTAAAAGGTTGTTGAAATATCTGAGTTTTTTTCCAGCTGATTTCCTCCCCCCCCCCCCCCCCAAAATCGGATTCGGAGGTTCCATTCTCATTCCCTCTGTGCACTCTTCACTTGCGACCTTTCGGTCTCGAAGAATACTATAGTTTGTTTTGCGTTGAGGATTGCTTGAAATAATAAGTCAGTTGTCGTCGTTAGCAATTATTCGTTATTATTATTAGATTGTTGCAAATAATATTCGTTCGTTGCAATTATTGGATGTCTTGAGATGTCTTTTTTTTTTTTTTTTTCAGAGGAGCAGGGAAGTTCGATCGATACAGGTGGACGTATTCCTCGCCCCGCACAACCATTGCCAAGAGAGGAAACTGAAGATCAAGAGGAAAAAGCTCGTCTTATCGCTCAAGTGCTTGAACTTCAAAACACACTTGATGGTCATTATGGAATTATCACGTTTTCTAATTATTGTGTTTTATAGAGACTTGTTTCCTCATTTATTACTGTCGTAGCTTGCGGTCGGTGAAAGGTGACTGCGGCGAAATGAGCCGACTTCGACTTTAACTCCGACTTTGAAGAAAGCCAAGATTCAAATTGTGGACTTCAAATTTGATTTCAATTTAAATTTTGACTCCGAATTCGTGAAAAACAGTGAGTTCTGTTGACTTCGATTGCTCAAGAGTAAGTGGCTTATTGTCGGAACCGATTCAAAACTTAACTCCGAAGTAGACTTGCAGGCGATTCCTTTCGAATATTGTTCAAAGATTTTGCTGTAGTATGTGATGGAGGCATTCTCCACTAAAGCACATCAGTATACGCCATTCTTAATGCATACAACACCTATCACTATTGTTGATTCCTTTTGATAGTATTGATTAGTGATAATAGCGGTAAATGGCAACATTAAAGAGTATTTTTATAACAGCGAACAAATTTTTATGACTGTAGTAATATTGCTTACTACTAAGTAATTTTGACTATTATTTATTTTATTATTGATAGGTGTTGGTATCATTGTGATACCGATAGCAATCAGCAACTGCGCTGCAGGGCTATTAGAACTGCTGATTGGTACGGATGTTACCTGTATAAGGCAGAAGGTTCCTCGGCAATACCTTCCGATCCCATACCTAGGTCGGGGAAGTTAGGCTTAGAAATCGTTGGACAACTGCGTTGAAAACTTGGGATCTCGTAGGTGGGAGCATATGAGTCACTACAAGTAGGCGCTCTTTTTGTTCGGATCCTTGCAGTTTTTACGGTTCAAAGGAGTCAATAAGTCAAAGCGGTGAAAATCCGATACTTTAACTCTGGAGAAAAAAGCCAACCCTTAATGGCTGTAACTATGGGGAAAAATAGTCGACCGCTCTGCTTTGATTCTTTCTAGAACAGGAAATCGACTTCCGGATTCCACTCCGGAGTCGGCTAATGGAGCCTTCTGCAATCAACTCCTGGAGTCGCTCATCATTTTGTTGTGCCAGATTCATGCAAGAACCTAGTTGCTGTATTACTAAAGAGTGCGTCGAATGAGGCGACGAAGCGGATGAATCAATTTGCATGTAACATGCACAAAACGATGGCACCCCGGTTGCGAACACCGAACACAGCTGAGCTCGTGCACAAGACTGCGTGCACACTACTACCATACCCTGCACTGCAGTCAAATATTAACTCCCATCAGAGGAATTCGAAAACCTGTAACAGAATCGAATAATGTGTCCGTGCAAAATTCCAGCTCAACTGAGGCATGGGAATGCACTTGCTGGGTGACCCATCGCTCTCTCTGCAATGATCGGCATCCAGCAGGTGCACTTCCCTCACCCCAATTGAGCTGAGAATTTCCACGGGGGGTGACATTACAAGCAACCTTCGGTTTAAAATATACCCATACCTGCACAAGGTGATTTCCGAATGACCTGAATTTTTTATGACAACACTAGTCGCATTTTATATCAGTTACCTTTCACCTACGTTGATTTGGGGAAGAATGCTTTACTTGAATAGCACAACACTGCGTACGCAAGTACGGTAGTCGTGCGTACGCAGTGTTGTGCACGAGCTCAGTTGCGTTCGAGGCTGGCAACCGGGGTGCCATCGTTCTATGCAAGATTGCCATATCTTGCTTCGAGTTATATGAAGAAAAGGCTCTCGGAAAGGCTGAGGTTCTGTATAAATTAAAGTTTTCCATCTGCAATTGCCTACTACTAAATGAAATCTTCGAAGAAGTGCTCAAAATGAAATAAGAAACGGTACGGCAATCGTCTGAAAAAATTAGCTGCCTTTTAAAGTGGATTTATTTGCTCCAACTACTCCATTACTTGTAAAAACTTACTTCTACAAATAAGAAGTAATATTGACGACAGATATAACCACACTTTCCTTTTCCCTTCAGTTAACTCTGTTTAAAATCGGATGAAGAGGATGCATTTAGAGCCCGATGAATTTTTATGTTCGTATTGCATTTGCGTTAAGTACGGTCAGCAAAGTTGGTCTACTATGTTCATGTTTTGTTAATTATCTGTGGTGCATTTATACCCGACAGGAAAACAGTCAGAAGAGTTTTCGAGATGAGAAGATAGGGGGAGGAGGCGATCCCTGGTCATCTTTGCTATTTCTATTTATTATTTCGCTTCTTTACATTCCATTCACTGCAAATATTATCTTCAAATTTCAAAATAATGATTGGTTTCATCTCGCCATATTAATTTATTTTATAATTTTATTTGCATCACTCATAAGAATATTATTTTATTTGTATTTATATTCGTCTATTAGCATTGAAAATCCTTTTATCATAATTAAAATCTGCTGAATTTCCATCGTTTTACAGATTTAAGTCAACGAGTGGATAGCGTTAAAGAGGAAAGTCTAAAGCTTCGATCGGAGAATCAAGTGCTCGGTCAATATATTCAAAATTTGATGTCATCGAGTTCTGTCTTCCAATCGGCTCAACCGAAAACATCCGGAAACAAGTAATGATGTGTGGTCATTTTATGACGTTTATGATAGTAGATTGCTCTATGAATTGCTGAAATCGATAAGTGATTGTTGAATTCATTTTTGTGTTCGAATTTACGCTTTCTTAATCGAGAGGAACTATAGAATGTTTTCCAATTGTTCTATGAAAGGCGATTTTTTTTTTGAAATAATTGGGAGAGGAGAAGGGATTCTCTTTCTCTTTTTTTTTTTTTGTATTTCTTCGCTTATTTTTTTATCTATTGCAATTTTCTAACATTTAGCATTATTTCTGCAATTTTTTAAAAAAGGTTTGCTTATTTTTCGATTAAATTGGCAAATTTTTGGCCGTCAAATTCAAAAAAAAAAAAATTTACAATGCTTCCAAAAATTGCTTTGAAATTTGCTTCATATTACATCATCGACTATAGCTTTTGCTTAAAATATTATTTTAAATGCTTTCATAGATTTATGGCTTTTGACTCGCTTTCCGCTGTAAATAGCCGAATGTCTGAAGAGGCTATCGTCTAGTAGAACGCATAATTAATTCTTCCATATTTGTTGACTTATGAGTAGAAAACTATCTGATTCTTTACCGATCGGTTTTTCTTTTTTCTTATGCTAAGGAAGTGGAGGAGGAAGGGAAGAACGGCTTGTGCGTGCTTTTTGAATTTCTAGTATGACAAAGAAGATTGCAATTCCATGGGTCAACCTGGTATTTTTATTAGTTTGGATAAATAAAAGGCTATATTCGTGGCTCGCAATAGACCTCCTTCCCTCCTTCTCCCTCCTTGCTTCCTCTCCCCCCGTTCTTCCCTTTCCGAGGGTTTGCAAGAAAGAGAGAGGTGATAGCTGTTGATCGGAAAAACGATCGAACTACTAGCAGCGTAGCTGGTCACCTCTCGAGCATTAAAGATTTGCCACTTATATGCATGCACTAAAGCTTAGAGGTATGCCTGCAGAGTGGTACGTGTTAACCGTTAACCTTGCAGCTTACCTATTGACATTCTTATCCAGGTGTATATGTTTGTGAGAGTCGGACGATGCTTGTACCTGCATTAGGAACTCATTTTCACGGTCTTTAGCTTAGCCTTTATGTTGCATAATTCTTGTTAATAGTTTTATATCCGTTATTATTTCAGCTTAATAGTACCATTCTTTTTTTTTGGGAAATTTGGAATGTCGACAATGGCTTGCTTTTATTCATATTTCTTTAACATAAGACCATTGCTGTCATCTTATGAACGCCGAGCATACGTCCTTTTCTATTGATTGGTCTTATAGTCGTAAAAATTTATCAGTTTAGAGCATCTTTTTTTAAATATTATTTTCAAAATGTTGCTGTTAAAGACGAATTCGGCTGTTTTTGTGAGCTTCTTTTCAGCACGCAGGAACATCCTTCTTCTCCTATGCAGAAGAGGGTCTTTTTGTGCTTTTCATGGCGCTTTTTTCGCAAAAGTTGGCTAATATCGCTTTAATATGTTGTTTGATTCCGGCGGAGTTGACCACTCTTCCCCTTTTGAATGTTTCTTCTTTCTTGAATTCTTCGGGGAAACTAGTATAGTTTGTGTTGTCGACGAGCGGCGATGATGAGTTGCTGCACTTGTCAAGGAGTCCGCTTGTTGGCAGACACTCTCAGACATGTCACAGACACTTCGATATTTGTGGGGGTGTGATGCACTCTGTAGTCATGAATATTGATTGAATGATCTGTTGATGTTGTTTTGCATATGGCCATTTCTTTACATACTGACATTTCCATCAATAGAGTTCTCTCGTTGTTGGGCACTTTTGTAAAAGTATATGGTGACCATGTAATGTCTGTTCGTATGTATGTGTATGTGTTTGTCTGTCTGACGAATAGGTTCATCATAGAAGCCTCAAAAAGTAGAGCCATAAATTTTGGTGGTATAGTGTATGCTCTACGAGGACTTCTTATATCTTAATTCATTTTAATCCACCATATTTGTGAAGGACTAAAGAACTTTAAAGATAGAAAGAAAGTCATTTGATGCTGACCAGACTATAGAAAAACGAAACGTTTATATGTGGTTGGAGCAATTGGAAATACACGAGCATCGTTTTGCATAGTTTGATTTTTCCTGACGACGTGAAATTAGTTGATAAAGTAAGCGAAATACAAAAACGCATATCGTGCCAACAGAAGATTTATGCAGTCGATTCTGGCGCATTTGTCCATTTATTCGAATTTTTAGTGTAGGTAGTTGAGATGAGACTATGTCATCTTGTAAACTTCTCTTGAGAGTTTCGACGATTTTTGTATTCCTCATTGCTGAGGACACTAAAACTCTTGTGAAGCAACAAGAGTGCTAGTGCAAATCCTATGCCGTCGTTTGTTTTATTAATGCACTATTTTTTGTAACTGCAATTTTCCCACCTGACGCAGAAATCTGCAAAAATATTTTCAAGAAGACTTGAAAAGTTACGATATCCTGGAGCGTGACATTACAAGCAACCTTCGGTTTAAAATATACCCATACCTGCACAAGGTGATTTCCGAATGACCTGAATTTTTTATGACAACACTAGTCGCATTTTATATCAGTTACCTTTCACCTACGTTGATTTGGGGATGAATGCTTTACTTGAATAGTTTCTTTTTATCTCTCATAGAGTTTATTTGTTTAATCGCTAATTTTTTCTTCCATCTCTAATATTGATTTCTTTACTTTATTCCCAAATTTTATAGATTCTTTTGCGTTATTATTGGACGTATTAGAGAGGATAAATAAGGAATCACTTGATAACAACGGATAGAAACTCTATAATCTGGAAGGGAAAATACTTCTTTCAACACTCTATCGCCTCATATCGCTATACTTGGAGGAAAGGGATTCTTACTGTCACTATTGAAGGAGAGGGAGATAGCAACTCATTTAGAAATTATACAATTCAAATATTTTCAACGTTTTGTTGTTTCTTGAAATATTGGTCTTGAATAAAAAGTTTTTGTTATTTCGATGATCGTTTTTATTTTCATAGTTTTTCGAACGATTGTAATACCTTGCTATGGCTATCTGCTTGAAAACTTTTTGATCTTTGGTCAAGTTTATTTTATATTTCCGGCCTGTTAGTTTTTCTTCTCTAGCCTGTTAAGTACTGACTTACTATATATTTTCTGGGATGCCTCCTCTATTTTTGATAGTAACAACACCCCCTCCTCCTCCTCCTCCTTCACGTAGATCACAAAGTTCTATCATTTCTCCCTCTCCCTCATCTTCCAGACTCAGCATGAAGGCATAAAGCAAACCCATTTCTACCATAAGTAGATTGTTGATATTTTTTTAATGTGTGAAAAGTTGTATTTTCTTTTCTAAAGTTGACTAAAACTTTGCAGATGTCCGTCTTCGTTCTCGTTGCCCAATTCTTCCGTCCACCATTTTCAATAATGTCAACCAGTTTAAGTCTTAAAGGTGTTATAGTTGTCGAGGTTTTATTGAAAGCGGTACAATAAAGTGCCGTATCATTTATTGTATTTATTGCTGCTAAGAGAAAGGCTAAAACTTAGGGATAAGTTTTACACAGCTATCTGAATGACATAATTAAATTTTCCGTTTTGTTTGCCGGAAATCTTGATAAACATCCTTATCGCATTTATTTGTTTTATGTTCTTTTTTTTTCGAAGGTGTCGTGCATCTTCGTTGGGATTGTAGTTTTTTCATCGCTTCGAAAAAACTGTTATCGCAAAATGGTTCCCCTTCAAATTAATGCAGATAAAACTGAGCCGATCGTATTTTTAAGGGAAATTTTCATTTGTCATGAGAAACATCATCGTTCTTCGAGCTGTTTCATCCATGAACGGCTAGGGAATTCTTTTTTTTTTGGATTAGAACGGAGCTGTCAAATATGATGGTCTCTTTCGTACCATTTTTTCTCTAATTGCCGACACGCTTCAATTTCTGCATACGATTTGTAATTTCAAGGGAATGGCTTATGTCTCTTCCATCCAACTATGTCTGTGGTTGCTACTATAGTACATGTTCTGTCATGATATTTGTTTTGTATGTATGCGCTTGATTGGCGCATCACTATGGAGGTGTTTTGTTGATTCGTTTGTTTTTTATGGGATAGAGGGATGGGAGGGGCGAAGAGGGAGGGAAAACAAGTAAATTCGGACAGACATTCAGACAGGTTCAGACAACGTGAAATAATCCAGACAGGCAATCTATTGATTGAATGTCTGTCTGAGTTACTTCACGCAAGGATTTGAATTGTTGAACGTTGTGCTGTTTTTTTTTTTTACTCCGATATCTTTTTCCGCAGATAAGTCATTTCAATTTTGCTCTTTCTACGGTTTCCTAACGGTTGAGGCATATATCAGTTGAGGTGATGATGTTGGGAAAAGCTCTTTGAACTTTTGGGAGAGGATTATTCCTCCCTCCCTCTTCCTCCGCCCATTTCTCTCGCTTCGGCCTCTGAGTTCTTCTCATCATTTCTCTTCTTTGTATTGTGGTACTTTGGATTGTTCTGCTTGTGTTACTTCAATATTATATAGATAAGATCACTTGTAAAATATTTTGAGGGAGATTTTCCGCAGAGATATGCACTACTGAATTCGTTAGAGTTTTAGTGGTAATAGAGACTAAAATATGTTCACTTCGATTATACAAAGTTTCACAATCTTTTACCCATCATGGGGAATTAGTGATGACACGATTGCCACCTAAGTGATGATTGGCCGGTTAATGGTGCGATACATTCTTCAAAATGTAAAATATTTGCCGATATTGCTTAACGGGATATAAGGAAGTTTTCCGCTGCACTAAGTGAAATTTTTCCAATCCATGTTTTACTGCAATTTCCTGTTGATGCTTTGATACTCTATGTTGCTATCGTGTTTTCTTGAGTAGGACCCTCTTCCCCTTAGTTTGGTTGGAAACTGAGAAAAGTTGAATAAAAACCTTACCTTTGGAACCTGGGAATCGCAACAATTTGGGAAACCTTCCTCCCCATCTTCGAGGTTTGAAGAAAATAAATCGGAGATGTTTTATTCGAGGAAATGATTTATTTGTTCATTGTGAGGTTGCTTTTGTCGGCGTCGTTTGTTGTGCTTTAGTTCATTGAGTGTGCGCTAGTGTGATTGATAAACGCATAAAATCAAATTGCTGTCGGCTCATCGTGCAAAATGTATTTCTGCGCATTGTCAGTAACTTTGCTTGAATTTCAACTCATGTACTGTTATACACAAAACAGGCAATTATGAAGGAAATACATTTTTTTTAATGTTATGAATTTTTTTTGCATTAAGATTCCCGGTTATTTTCAGGTTCAGTTATAAGTTGTGATGGGAATCTTCGATGTTAGAACCTGTTTGAAATTCATTCAATAATTTGACTTGAGTTCGTTCGATTGCAGTTGGATGTTTTGTAAATGGTAGAAGATCGAGCTCATAACTCAAGTTGAATTTGTTCACGAATTTCATTGGTTTGAATTCAGAGTTATAGTCTAGCAGCACTTCGAGTTCATCGAAAAAGCTGCATGAAGGCTTTGCGCAATCGTTTTGAAAATAGACTGCAAGAGTGTGTATCTAGCATCGATTGTTTACGTTCATATCGATACCAATTTGCATGATCGCATGTATCTTCGTATATTGTGGTTTATTGAACATTTCCTTATACATAAGCACCGCTTTAAAATCGTGGACTTTTAGTGTTCGCATGACTTTCTGAAGTGGCTCATATCACCAGAGCTGATGTTGGCGCAACAATTCCCTGAATTGCAGCACTGTTCGCACCCAAACACCTTCCACAATGATCTATCGAATCCACTTCGTAGAATTAATAGCTATATCTTACAGGATGCGTTGGTAGGCATGTTGGAGTCTTTATTATTTGCAAATTCAGTGGCATGTCATTTTTTACGTCGTTATTGTTGTTTCAAGTTTTTTAAGTGTATTCTCATTTTAGAAGCGAAATGTTTGGTTCATTTTTTTGGTGATCGGCGATGCAAACGGACGATACCATCAATTCGATCGTATGTGATCAACATCGACTTCAGATGATGATACACGAAAACGAGGGAACAATCATTCAAACACAACAATTGCGCAATCGAGACAATTCTTTGTGATCTCGAAGTTTTTTTTTTGGTTGATTTCTACACTGTGGTACAATGATAACTGATTTTGGTGGAATATATGTACCCGTAAAAAAATTACAATAAGCGGCATCGTATGTAAATGTTGATCCCCACCTTTTAACCAAATTTCCCTTCGTTCTAATTCCGATAAGTGGTGCTGTAATATCCTGAAAGAGCAACTCTCTAATATTTACGGTAAGTGCGATGCATCTATGTCTGCGACATTGCAAAATTTGTTCGCGCTTACGTTTCCTGTCCTCCTTCTATTTATTAGATATGCAGTAAACTGCTTCGATAGTCCCGAATACATTGCTTTTGCGCCTATGTATATTTCATTAATATCAGTGTCCATCGTACCATAGCGTAGTGATCTCTATTTCGCCCTTATTTTTACTTGTTCGCAAAAAAAGTTTGGAAAATGTGGAAAACCTTCAAAGAGAAAATGATAAATTTTGGCTGAGAAAGCATCACCAAGACAGCTATCGATGAAGCTCGATTCGTTATGCACTTCATGTAGTGATGTTTGAAGAGAGGGTAATGGTGTTTGTGTTTGTGAATGATATTATCAAGTGGTGGTGCTGCATTTGCGTGCTTTACAGTTTTATTTTTATTGCTTTTATGCTTCATTTAACATTCACGTCGCATATCGCTTTCTAATTATTCGGTTGATTATTTTATTTACAAAATTATAAGCCCATCAAGTCAATTTATTACGATATTATATATTCCAAAAAAAACAACAATATATTTAAGTGAGATTGCAAGCGCATTTATAATTGCACCAACAAATCAACAATTAGCTATTTTATCCGTCTATATTGATTAATAAGTACCACTGATCATTGGTGATAGGTTATGGATATGAATCGAGTGTGGATCACATAGATAGTCATTTGCTGATAGTTTTGCGGAATGTTCGATAAGCGATGGACTACGTTTGCAATATTCATAATATTGTCTGCGTCGAGTACTTTGAGAGGTGAAACTTGATAATTTCGATAAGGATTAAATAATGGAAGCTCATGCACATCGAAATAATCGTCATCTCATTTATACCTTTCTAGAAAATTGCGGCAAATTTTGAGTTTCGCATATTATATGCATCGATTTCTTGCATTCATAAACGAATCATTCGTGAGGACTAATCGATAAACAGTTCGTTTAGGGATATCGTCGATAGACGATAACATTGGTGCCTCCATGAAATATAAGTTGCCTCATCAATTTGGAATACTTCCCCCCCCCCCCTCTACCTCTCCCTCTCCCCTCCTATCCCCCCATTAGAATTTGTTGAAGTTGAGATTTTATCTATTTACTTGTAGGAGGAATGCAACGTTTCCTTTAAAAAAAAATTAGGAATTGCTATTATTTCGATATTTTTTTCCACTTTGCCTATAGGACAAATTGAAAAGCATTATAATATTTGCAAGTTGGGGATTGTCGAATACATAGACGAGTTGGATAATGTACATTTGATGGATATACATTGCCGTTTTCCTTCACTATATCTCCCTTCTTATAAGTCCCTTCTATGGAACCTTTTTTAGAATGAAAGTGATTTTTGGATTCCTTCTCGAGCGTGAATAAGCTTTCACCTCGAATGGGCGGTTTGTTTCGGGTACGAAGTGCAACCTGAGTAAAACGGGAAGCTTTTCGATGGGACGGGTAAGGTCGGTGTTTTTGACGGGATGAGTGGGCGCAATTTGCGTTTACTTTATCCAATTAATCAATTGATAAGAAACAATACCCATTGTATTCTAAATGCTATGATTGCTGGCAATGATTTCAGGTGATTTTTTTTTGCAACGCAACTGCTAAAAAGTAAGAAAAAATCGACCGATGCAGAACATGCACCAGTTCTTTGGCACCTTCATTACTCGTAATTCGTTTGGGAGGTAAAGGATCTTTGGCACGACGTGAACCAGTATAATATCCCACAGTGTACAGTTACCCAATAAATTTATTAACTCTGTTTGAAACCGTTTATTAACAAAAAAAAAAAATCACTTATTTAAAAATTGAAATCAGTGGAAGATGAAGGAGAAGGGGGGGGGGGGGGACTGCGGCGAAAAAAAAAACGAACAACACATAAAGCTTTTAGTCTGACGCATTGATGTGCGGAGTTCGAGAAATTGCCAACAAAACAAATTTGAGACGAATAAGCAAAACATATTATTAGTGAGAAAGTGAAGAATTCACAAATCGAGTTTTCCCTCGTTATTTTTGCTCAAAATTTTACCCTTTCAAATTTATTCCTGAGGGATGTTTGCTTTACTGTTCTTGATTAATACAAACCTCTCTCTATCAAGTCTTTCTTACTTACACAAACCTCTATTTCTTAGAGTGTTGTTTTTTCGAAAATTATAGGCGCGGTAACATCGTTGTGTTCATAACCGAAGAAATATAGTATTTTCAGTGATGTGATTTATGTTGGTCTGAATTCCACAGTTTCAGCTATTTCTTTGAGTAGAATATATTCCCCAAAGGTATTATTAAAGTACGAAAAACAGCAAACACCAAAACATTTTTATTTGATCACATTTGTTGGGTATCGTTGAAGAACACGAGAGAACAAGGTGGAATGATGTGCAAATCGTCCACGATTTTATATCTTCAACTCTTCGGATAGCTCAGACGTTTCGAAAATCTTCGAAGGTTTTTTCAATTTTTGGCTCGATCTTTGCGCTTGGAAATTCTCAAAAAAAAACCTTAAATTCCTTGCCAGGAGGTGCATATTAACTGTCGAGAGAGTAGTTCTTTCAAAATGCCGAAGTTGGGGTGTTTTACGTGAAAACGTGCTGAAGCCGGAAACTGAAACCGTTGCACACTATTTTAAATAGCAGAATTTGAACGCATTTCTACACGCTTTGAAAAAATTTGTAATCGTTTCATATTTCAAGGCTGAGTTCATAATATTCTGAAAATAATTCTACCGATATTTGCAATCACCTGGTGGGAATTTGTAGGTTGTCTGATACTTTCCAAACGTAGACCTCAGGCGGACATTCTCTGAATACTGACCCGTCCGAAGAATTTGAGGTTTACAATATTTGAGTCGGTCGATACAGGCAAGTTTGGTGAGAATCGCAAAGATTTGATCGAACAACAAACACAGCCGTATTCGCGTATTGACCAGTTGATTTACTTGTTTATCCTATTCATCTCAGAAAGGATAGAGAAAATGGTGATGATGGCACAGGCAGCCACAAGTAACACTGCCGAATCCGAAGTCCACCACTCCGTATCGTTCGCCTCATTCCACCTGAAGTGATCGCTTGTACGATTAGACATCATCGCTACTGAAAGAATTCAATCGGATCAGCCGATTTGTGTCCGTACATCATCGACTCATCGAATGAACCAGTCGGTAGAAGTCGACTAGTTGGACTTTGTCATATGCGCGCCGGACCACGTCTGACACATCATTGCGTTTTGTGACCCTTCCAGGAGGATTGGCCCGCATTGTACGCACAAATGATTCGTATATTTCCCCCTCCTCGTTGTCCTCCTTGGTTGGAGGAAAAGAAGGAATTAACCGTAGACTTTCGGGATTCTAGTAAGGCTGTAAACAGGCATCGGAAAGAATTGAAGATTTTGGGAAAAGATGAAGGAATAAACTAAAATAATGCTAGTACCTCAAGTACAAAATCTTCATTGTGTTCACATTTTGACTTTCGTTCGGATTTTTGGATCATCAAGGCTGATCACTTACGAATGAGTAAAACACAGCTCATCGAGATCCGGGCAACTTCAAAACTTTCTTATGTAACCATGACTGATGATTAATACTGTTGATTATGGAGGTAGGGTGTTAAAAAAGAGAAGGAAGTAAAGGGGGGTGGTCAGATGAATCCTTTCAACTATCGGTGTTCTAATCACTTACTCTTCAATATCACTTCGTGAGCTAGCCCCATTGTAAATTTGCTTTTTGCGCTCTTCGATGAACCTCACACCGGAGATTGGCACCTTCTTTTGCTCTGTTTCTTTCTCGTCAACGTTTGTAATAACCGCTGCAAAATTACATCCTTCATCATTTCTACCTATCAACATTCTTCATCTACTCAACCTTTCGCCTCATATGATCCCAAAAATCTCCATACAAGCAAATACCATAAGCTTTAATTTAGCCCTCGTATGACGCTAACGACGGCCACATAATACCAAGACGGATGCTATAAAATAAACTTATTAGTAATATTTACTGCATGACTGGAAATATAGAAGTTACGATAAAAACTGCGCTTGTTTCGAAAGACTCCTATTTATTTATATTCATTACACTTAACAAAAGAAAGTATACGGATTATCGAAGGTTGTGCTGATTATTTATGTTCAAATATTTTGACACGTTCGCTGTCATTTTTTGGTGTAACGGATGAAGTTGGATAGGTGTACGCTCGCATCGATCTCATTTTACCATACATAAAACATCATTGTATATAAGTTTAGGCGCTAACCAATTAGCTTTATAACGGTTTTCTTGCCAACGACTGGTGGCATGAAATGGGTCTCGAGTTGCATTTTTGGAGATGGAACTCCATTCCAAGACTTGAACTCTTTTGGTCGATGCCATGTCACATCACATCGTTGCTTACCATTGGGTAGAATGCAACCACTTCCTGCTGGTAATGCCTCAAACAAAAACGACACTTAGGGAAAAGAGAAACCGATAGGACTGAACTCCGTCCGAGACGATACCGAGATTTTGGCGTTCATGTATTTCCGATATGATTCAATTTACAACCTCGGAATTTTGTTCATCACCCTCAAAGCATCGTTTAAGACATAGCTATAGGAACCTGATTAAAAATCCGTTGAAAAACTGCTAACGAAAGCCCTTCATTTTAAAAGTCATTTACCGACTATAGGTGATGCTGGTTTTCTGGGCCTGAAAGACCGTAGGTCTTAGGAACAATTTTTTTGAGGTGGGAGTCGAAATCATGGACCCTAGAAACAAATTCGACTATAACCAAGCATCCTACATAAATTCGACTTCCCAACCAACTTGAGGAACCGGTCAACGACATCCGGCCGGAGGCTCCAAAATCATAGAGCATGGACCGAAATCGCAAAAAGCTTTAGTATTTGGTGTGTCGAAAATCGGCGCCAGTAAGCAAATCTGATATCTCAGCTAAGTTAGAAATTGCGATTCTCTGAAAATCGGTATCCATAAGCGATCTTTTCAAATGCCAACACTACCTATACCTATTCATTTCATTTCGGCTCTATGCGCTGCCCATTGCTTATCGACTTTTATGAAATCGTCGTCGCTCATCAATTGTGAAGAAGACGAGAGCAATTTTGGTGGTTCGGCGAAAAAAAAGACTCGGAAATTTTTAACTGACAATGAAAAAATTGCTAACATTCAGCAATATTTTTGGGAATTTTTCATTAAAGAATCTATGAAACAAATAACGCTTCAAATTTTAATAGTTTGAATCATTGACTTATTTATTATCGGTTTATCAAAATGACAACATTATTGCATTTTTTTCGTGAATGGAAGGCGGGAGGAGGGAGGGGGAGAGGGGAGGCATTTAATGCAGAAACCATCGCGATCATCATATTAAATAAATATTAAAGAAAAAGAAAATTTTAAATGCATACTGAAATATTGCTTCTTTGATCACACTTAATCTTATAGCATAAAGATTTGTTGCTCGCGTTGAAAAGATTGATTTGTGTACGTGCGATATCTGGACGACCTTTTAAGGAGACAAATTCGAGTACACGTGATCTATAATTTCAGTTTCATGTTTCGAAGGACATGCTGCATTTCCTTTGATCTTTGACCATGCCGCATTTCTTTTGATCTTTGATCATGCTGCATCTCCTTTGACCTTATTTTCAGCATTTCATATAATGCTCGTCAAATGTAACGAATAAAACTACATATAAAAATGATAACTCATTATCGATGCATAGATTGATCTGTATGATTATCACAACATGAATCCCATCTAACTGGATAACTCAGCACCATCTTCTATTCATCCCTCTCTCTTTCGTGCTTTGACCTTTGACCTTGATCTCAATCCCACTATTTTCATATGGCAATTGTATTTTGAAAACAAAGTATACAGCATTATAGTCTCTTTATATCGCTAATGAACGTCATCGAACCCACATCGAAAGCCTTACATGGGCTTCGATATATCCGCCGACATTACATAAATGAAGAGAATAAACCGAGGAGAACGACCGCCCACAAACAACAAATGAGAAAATACAACATTCCGACACTAAATAATGTGGAGATTACCCGAATGAGCGTTTCGTTCCTTCATATGCAAATTTTCAAAATATAATTTATCATACTTAAAAACGATGCAAATTTTATTGCGCATCGTCTATCTGTCAATTATATCGGCCTACGTCGTAAATGTGGTTAGCGGAAAAGTCATAGTATCTTCAATTTGTTGAAACATCATTGCTAAACGACGACAATTATTGACAGCCGCATCGAAACAACCAACCGATGCTTAATTGTTCGGCGTGCAAATAATTCAACAACAGTGTGTACTTCTTCGTGTGCATCGCAATACACTTCTCAAAAATCTGCAACTGTTGTAAAAGATCGCTGCCCAATTGGGAATCCTCGCATCGTTTGTTTACATCCATTCCGGATACGCAATTATACATTTCGGGATCTTTTGGAAATCTCCGCATCGGTTGCCCATATCGTTTCCGGATACAATTTTCGATTCCTCCGTTCATCCCTCTATCTTTATATTGCATAGACCTCCATTGATTTTTTTATTGGAAAACAGACCTCACACTTTTGCGAAAATTGAAACAAACCTGCTTCTGGAAAAAAAAAGAAGCTTGTAAACATTTCCACGAAGTGAAACAAATTTCGAAGCAAACATCAACATCCACTTCTAAAAGCGAAAACCACCACCCTCAAATGGAATGAGCTACAACCGACAGATAATTCATTTGCTATCAGATCGGTCTTTTAAAGCGTTTCATATCATATATATGGCTTGAAGTAGAGCTGTTCAATACCAAGGACCCATAAAAAAGGGTATTACATTACAATATTAAGTAAAATCCTGAAAATATAAATAGGTAGCGAAGTAAAAAGCGATTAAAACATTGTAACATTTCCCTCAATGAGGCAGCAAATCCCCTTTGCATTTATCTCGTAATTAACCAAATACCATCCAACCAAATCTATGCCTCCAGCAACAACTGCATCAGCACCGTTAAACAGAATTAATAAAAATGCGGCGCAAATGGCTCTAAATTCAAAAGTTGGGAAGTGAGGAATCGTACTCCTTCTTTCTACTTCAGAGACTATCTGCCCTTGCACATCATATTTGTGATGGAACTGTCGCCTCAAAGCGATCAAACCATTCATGATCCCATTTATTTATGTAAAAAACAACCAATTCAACAAAACGTAACAAAAGATCGACGATTCGTAAGATTCGCTTCCAGCATACCCGTTACATGGAATGCTACTCGACCCCGCTCATGATCGACGATCGCCAAAATATATGAGGACTTTTATGTAACGAAATGATCCTTCCTTCGAAATCCCGCTTGCAACAAAATCGTCCGGCTTATAACAGCAAATTCCACGAATAAAGACCGAAAAAACCGGTTATACGCATGTAACAGATGCAAGTTGTTGCGTCTACAATCTTTTGTGAAGAATGGGTGAAACGGGGTGAGGTGGGGAACCATATATTGCGCATATGCCGCAGACCACAGCAAAACTGATATATTAGTGTAGGTGACCCTTGTTCTACAATTTCATTACCCCCCCCCCCCTCCCTCCCCGGCACAACCTCATTCCTCCCATATTCAAATATGAGTCCTGTTTCTGCAGAAAAAACTTTTCAAAGAAATCAATTATCAACATATAAATCATAGCGTTTCTCAATGAACATGCCTAAAAACTTCAAATATTATAACTTGAAACACAGCAAAATTGTGGTATGAGAGCAAGATTCCTCCCAACAGAACTGCGAACTACGTCACTGTAACACAACAGCCGTCGTGAGAATATACTTCAAATATTACTTCATTACTTACTATGAATCCGTTGGAATCTTTTCTTTTATACTTATAATTCAGATAATCAAGTAAGTAGATGAATATTTGCCCGAATATGTTTGCTCAACGTTTCATCTATGTAGATCATGATCTATTGGGACGCCTACACTACAATACAATTATGGAAATCCCAACAAATTCCTACAGTTTTATAAATAAATTCTATATATATATATATATATATATATATATATATATATATATATATATATATATATATATATATATATATATATATATATATATATATATATATATATATATATATATATATATATATATATATCGCTATCCCCTCTTATTTATGCATAAACAGTAGCAAACATTTCAACATAACACAATTCCAAATAAAAAATAATGTCACCCAAACAATATGTTCCCATAAAAATTCCACGTTTAAAACAATGATAAATCAGCCAAGATTTCGAATACATCCATATTACTTTCACCTTCTTCAATTACGAGCTAGACGTTTATAACCGTTACGTTTGCAATAAAGTAAACAGGTACTATGAATGAGAAAAAAATTGGAACTGAGAATTAATGTAAACTATGGATAGCTAAATATGAGATATGCTATTATGCGTCAGTCACTCCAGCTAGGCTTAGAGAACTTTTGAATATAATATGCGCTACGAGGAACTAAATTCCCTACTCAAAATCGTACCGGAAATAGCACATCTGATGCTTTGTGAATTTTTCATTAACTTCACGCTGCAAAGGTGAATGCAAATCTAGGTGCACATCTTTCAAAGATGTTCCATAATCTTCAGAGGACCTCTAGACATATTCCATAGCCTTCAAAGAACCTTCAGAGACACAGATGTCCATTATAGTGATACAAATAATGACCTGATTCTAGGTACCTGAGCTCTTTCCAAACTATAGATGTCTGAGATGAGCACAATCCTTGTTCAATTCCTAGAAATGCTGCAAATAATAAATATAATTTTAAAAAAACTCCCGTCCAAGAATTCAACTTCATAGACAACGGTCAGGGAGCAATAATTCAACTTAAGAATACAACGTGAGGTGACTGGAGATGATGGCGCATGAAAACTTCTTTAAATACACATTTCACATGCCTCTATCTACGCAGGGATCGGTAAAGAGAAACTTGCCCAACAACACCCGCATTATATTATACAGTTTAGCTTGAGTTATATTCCCGGCTTTAGGTTGAAATAATAAAAGTGGCAGGTTGGCCAGAAAATGAAAAGCACAAAACCAATATTACTGGAACGGAAGACAAAAAACACCCGAACAATGCAAAATGCAGAACAACACACCGAACGTATCAATAGAAACAAATTGTCTTCCGTTTTTAGGTGCACTTAAAAAGATCTAAACCGTTAAAAAAAAACCAGGCGTAACGGAAAAAAGCAGTAGTAAAGTCATCGACTATATATCATCGAAGAAGTGTAAAAGGCCCACGCATTAGCTAATGATGTTAGCCTCGATCTACGTAATTTCTCTGTCAACATTAAGCGTGCCATAACATCCAAATAAAGCGCTAACAACTTATAAAAACTTCTTAAAATATGCAAATTTTTTCTTCTTATTAGCAAAAGGAAAGCAGCAAAATGGAAGTTTTTAAAATATCAATGGTTAACATAAATCAGTTTTATGCCTAATCATATGAACATATCAACAAAAGCCTATTAATCAGCATATAACGAAATGAGGAAATGAGGCAATCAACAGATCGATGAAAGCATAAGCAAGCAGATTCTAAAAAAAAGTCAAAACAATCGTACATTTAAATGCTATTTTTTGTTTTTGTGTTGCAACTTCCGTTGCCGTACCATTTCCGAGAGATACTTGAACCGATCGATGCATTGTTGTTTTGTCTTATTCGGTACACAATTTACGATTTTATCCCACCTGAAAATACTCATCCAATATTTGCGATAGACATAAGGCTACAAATAGGCAAAAACAGAGAACAATTAATGAAGATGTTCACTAACTATTGCAGATGCTCAACAAGAATGATCTTTTGTTTTAAATTTGTCGTTAGCGTATCCCTAATGGTGACTTAATCGCCAAAAAAAAACGAAGTATCTAATTATCGGTAAAGCCTATATAATGCACCTCTACAAAACTAGCATCGTAATTTTCATATCGAAGCAATCAGAATGCGCTGTTTACTTTGGATATAGACGGCGAAGCATATTTATATTATAGAGTGACGTGATACTGCATAGTACAGTAATGGAATAGTACAAACGGTACTTCAAAGTGCATTTATAATGCAGTCATCCCTCATCCCGGATACTTTATTCCATTCTAGTGAGTAGATCGATAGTGCCAAAACCCGTTCCCTCGTCTGTTACCAGAAACTGCAAGAACCGCACGTCTGCACCTACCAATTTCTTTTTTCGTAGAATTTACTGACGGTTTTGCAATTTGGCTAATTTTTTCCTGAAATCTCCGATTCTTGTTATCTATTATTAAAAAACCTATCTTGCACCTGTACAATCTCGAACTACAATAGTCATCTCAGAGATCACAAGATCTGTGAATTCCTGCGTCTTCTCACTCGAGCGAGACTTACAAGCGGTACATGCATGGGTCCAAAGAATATAGACAGTACGGTTTCGAAAAACGATCACTAGATTTAACCTATTTCTCGCTGTCACTAACAAATTTTTTTTTTTTTAAATAAAAGCATTTGCCAATGCTTCCTTGCTCATTCCATAATAACACAGAAATTTACCCGATTTTTCCCCCAAACCAATACCATCAACCTACTTTATTCTGCTTAATGAGCCACTATAACCTCTAACTTTTACTTTAGAAACTTCTAGAAAGCTGAAAAAACTGAAGCAACATTCCGAAATCAACTACTAAAACCCCAAACCCGCTTATACAGACGAATATGCAGATCTATCGTAAGAATATCGTTGAAAGTCAATAAAATGCCTTCCCTCAGGATCGATCACCTCCAATAAAAAATACATGTATTTCCCGGTTGGAGTTTTTATAACATATGACGGAGCGATGATACAACTCCTGTCACAGATAGCGTTTAATTTATTTGATCTACTTGATTGTTGAAGTTAACATGATTGCTGAGGTATTTTATAACATCTTCCGATCAAAGACTACTTTAATAAACTTTACAATTGCATGAAAATCTTCTCCCCGTCCCTTCCCCCTTTCGCTATTACTTTCTTCTAGCAATTTTGATCAGTAGTACACGAGAGATCTTTCACCAAATCATACGATGCATACCGATCGGCAGTGCCTTTCGGAAACTGTTGAAGTGCTGTCTCGAATAACCTTTGATCATGCTGAGACCATCCATCGAATTTACTATTTTGGTGATCACTAGGCTGCGCGGATGAAATCATCGGTATCGCAGTTTCCTTATCGACCGTTCCATTACTCTCACGAGTGCCAACCTTCAACGCGGTAACGTTGGCCGCTGCCATCACAGCAGAACTCGACTGTGCACCTCGCAATAATTTTGCATATTCATCCTGCAAGCATAAACGTCTCTTTATTACTCGATAGGAATATTTCTGCAAAAGTAATGACTCTTAGACGGCTAAGTGACTACAGCTGCTATACCAATGCAGACGGTTAGCGCTTCGCTCCTTCTTTGTATCTCTAAAGGTTTCATTGAATAAATTCCCATACATGCCAATCAATTATGTTGGCCTCTAATGATGCGAAAACTGGCCAAGAGAGGGAGGAGGATGGAAGGAAAACGGATTAATTGTTGCACAGTTAACGCGCACACTGCTTAGGCAGTGCAGGTGGAAGTCTGCAAGTTGTATACATTCGTACCTATCGAGACAGCTGTCTGAAGAGTAAAGTCGAATTATGCACAATTGGGTAGCAAATAAAGAAGGGTCAATTTGCAACTGTTTACACCCTCAAAGACGGTTCATCCTCTGGGAAAACCGATACCGTTTGGAGAAATTACAGCTAAATTAATGTTTTCGAATTTTCCGTTCAAAATCCTGAGATGCCCTACAAATTTTTTGAGATATTCTATATTTATGAGATGGAAGGATTATTTCATCTGAGAATGAGTGTTTTATCTGATGTCTAAAACTATTACCTCTAAGACATTCAGAGATTTGCTGTAAAATCGAAAAAGAACAAATGTTGTTAAAGTCAACTGCACACGGATGATGGCATCAACGACGACCAAAGTCTTTCCGAATACAACAACGCCAATCCACTCTCATCTCCTTTATTTCCTCAGAGAAAAACTATTTCTGCTCAAAGATGAATTCACGAACCCTCTTAACTAGTTTCAATTTTCCAGTCATCGAAGCAACTTCTTCCGGCGACCGGCCTAATATTCGCCCCACCAATTTCCACCTGAAAATCACATTCATTACCAAAAATATTTAATACAAATATTATCACGCCTACAGTCAACTTCAAAGCTTTCAAAACGTAAGACAAATAAAGACAAAGTTTCTAGGTTCAGAAGCTTCTGATCAGTGAATGGAAACGGCTCATAACGAAAATAAGCTTCTTTTAAAAAAACTTAACAAAAGCTTTTCACAATTTAGGCATTGCCATGTCCTCGTCTGCAAATCCTCAATTAAATTTCGTTTTTTCACTCACTGAAACAAAAAAAAACTTTACACTACTGAATTCTCCCCTCTCTTCCCTAGTAATTAAGCTATATGACAATCATTCCGAGCTATGCGATCGATGTACGAGCTCATTCTATCACATATTTCTTTCCAAGCGGAGAATTGCGAGTACCGGCTACTATTTTGCGAAGCCTCCAAATTGGGTGCCGTGACATCGTCCCAAGTCCCAACCACTAACCAGCCAAATCCCCAAGTTGTTGGTCGCCGACGCCATCCGCTATTGGGGCTACCTTTACTGATCGAGGTCGGCTAGCTTACCGTCAAGGATCACATTGAACGCATATTTCACACAAACTTGCAGAAGTGCGAAAGGAAAATAAATAAAAAGTCAACGCACGGCCAATTTATAAGTAATAAGGGCAACTCAATAATTCTAGAAATGAACAAATAGAAGAAGACACCTATCTGGAGTACCGGACGGATACTTCTCAGTTGTTAACTTCACAAGCAGCTCCAACTCATCACAGCTCCACTTTTCACCTCGCATCGAATCTGCAAAGTTAATTCTCAAAATTTTACTTCGTAACGTCTAGGCTAAAAATGTTTCTACAGCCTCCAGGTTGCAAAATTCAATAAAGTTCAAGTTGATTCAGTGATTCTCCAAAAAAAAAACTACTTGGACTCCAACACGATCGTTCACTCTAACTCTGACTGCCTTTCGACGCTTCCTTTTTCCTATCCCGGACCATCAGGGATTATTTCACTTGATGGCTGAAAATACTAGCAAGGTGAATACCTTACCTTTAATGCAATTGATTTATTTATACAACAAAAAATTGCAAAGAAAAAACAAATATATCGTACATTATACGGCAAAAATGTGCGCAGTAAGTTAATCACAATAAGTCGTTACCATAATACAGAAAAAAATTAAAATTCACTGAATAACAGAATTAAAAAACCGATAACAACCATGACTATAAAATCATAAAAAGCATACGATTTGGTTCGTGACCGTTCAGTTCATTCGCTCGCGATTCCACAAAGTCATTCGTTAAAACAGGCTTCAAATCATCCGCTACCGCATACTCGTATACTGGCTGAGGGGATAATTCCATGTAGGCACGTATTTGCTTCGGCTCATCCTCCTGAAGATTCAACTTCCGAACCTCAAAACAATTAAAGATGAGTAGTGCTTCCCTCCCCTTTTGCATCTCTCCACACCGGAGCACTTATTCTCCGATTAAATTCTAAATAATCAAAGAGCTTAACTTGATAGTATGAGAGAAAGGACCTGCCTCGGGCGGTTCCAGAGGTGCACAAAAATATTTGTAAGATTGCTCTAGTACAGTAGGCGAAAGAAGTGCCATCCTGTAGAGCGTAGACAGAATGAGGAAAGGAAGAAGCTTGCGCAATGTTGGGCGCTCATCTGCCAACTGAGCGCTGATCGAAGCATCGACTGCATCATCAGCCTTCACTACGCCTGCTTTACGAGCTTGACGCAGCTCCTTCTTCCGTGCCTTGCCGCTCTTCGATAGCTGAAATCACCTAGTACTTCATGCCATCAATCCAACAAATTACGTGAAAGCTGCAGTTAAGCTTCTGAATTTCATGTACATTTAGCTGTTACTGCAACACTTAGATTCTGAGATCGGAATATTCAGCTCGAACTATTCGTGAAGATAGGAAGCGAGGGTAATCGACACAAATAACAGTTCAAATATTGCAAGGGAGATACAACCGGAAGTGTGAGAAAATAAACACCAAACGTTATAGCACAAACAGAATATAGACAGAAAAAAGAAAAAAAAGATAGCTTACTACATTGAATGCTATCAAAAAAAAAAAAAAAAAAAAAAGAAAAAGAGATTATCAAAAACGGATTTGAGTACTAAAAAAGTTCCTGAATATTTCAATCAAAAAAAAAAAACTCACCAAAACCCAATATTTTTCGATGTATGCACCCCATAACATGAGGTAATGTGTAATTGTTGAGATGCCCAAAATAACAAACATCGTCTCCAACCAAGAAAGCTTCCGCGCACGTCTTCAACAATACAAATATTAGTTCCTTTTAAAAACTCTAAAAGATATTTCCCATTTAAATGATTCCACACTAAAACATACAGAACTTTACATTTAATCTTTAACTATCACAAACGTTCGACTATTAGAAACACGCTATTTGACAGTACGAATATAACAAGAATATTATAGCATGTAGAATAAAATATATGTAATTTATTAATCTTTGATAGAGATAATAATCCACAAATCCACCATCTTGTTTAATCCACTTTTCTCTATCGACCTCCCTTATTTTGAAATGATTCTCCCATTTTCTCTGAGATTCAATCACCAAATAAATTGCGGCCACTCAGAAGTCACTGATGAAAAGACTGAGATGAGGAAAGGAACGAGTAAGGAAGAGAGGGGGGGGGGGGAGGGGATTTGGCGATTCAAACATAATCAAAGAGTTTTTAACTTGCAAGGATTCGATTTACTATTTCGTAATTTTGATAAAATATCGGAGTATTGCACTAACCTAAAATCGAGAGAAATCGAATCCAAAATCTTATTCCTTCTAAGAATCCTCCCAGTATTTCAGTGATCATTTGGTCTTCAAATTAAATAAAAAAACACACTGATAATTCGTCTATGCCTGTAGCAAAAACTTCCTGCGACAACAATTCAAATTATTTGTACTCTAAAAGAGTTTACTTCTGAAAGATTTTGTAGAGTTGCTATTTATATCTTTAAAGGTTTCAAATATCAAGCAATAAAATCGGAATGCGCTCAACCTGAAGTAATAAATCGGTTGTCGCCAATCCGGAAGACCAAATTCTAGAACGCTGTCATATTTTTCCCTCAGTTGTGGTGATTTGAGCACTTCGTAAATGGCCGCAATCTAAAAATTGCTCAGATATATATATATATATATATATAACAGAAAGATAGACATGTATATTCATTATTGCTACAGCAATTAAAAGCAAACAAAGCTACGAGTTATTTTATTTTATTTTATTCCCTCAGAGTATACTGAACTCCATAACAAATGACCAGTTAAACTAAGCGGCTATGCAACAAGTGAGCTCCGTGACCACAACAATTTTTTTTTCATATGGATTCTTAGCGCCACCTTAGTAGTTCCGCCAACCAGAGAAGGGAATGATAGTTGGAAGCCACAGTCCGATGTCAGGCCGAGGTCGCAGTTGAGTTGAAAGGGCAGAGTATAAAAAAGGAAGTGGTGCGGACTGCATAGAGAAAAATAAAATTTCTTCAGAAGACTTCTTCATTCGCAACCCTCAAGTGAAGTCACGACTAAACCAGAATCCTGGAGAATATTGCAAGGAATAATCGCAGCTATGCTCAGCACAACCCTGAAGTAAGCTCATCTGCACCCAAAGCAACTCTCCCCCAACCCCTTCAAATGCAGCCAAGGTAAGAACGATAAGATACCTTTACGCCGCGACTGATAAATACTGAATGAGCAAACACGCACCGTTTGTTCTAAACGTGCTTAAGTTGTTCAACTGACTCAATTGCTCTCTCTTTCAACGCGATCCTCATATGTCTATGCACTGACTTTCCGCTACTCAATGAAAACGCAGACGCTTTTACAAACATGCCTTGACAATAGATTCAATCCCCTTCGTTGAGATCGTCAGCCATCAAAAAAAAAATTTTTTTTCTCAATGTACCACTATTCTACAATGTCCTTCCACCCTTCTAAAACGGACGATTTTATTCTATTCACCTCAAGCATGACATCGACCGCTACTTACCCTTCGAAATTGTTCATTGGCGTCTTCTGCTTGATTTCGGTCAGGATGTAACTCCATACTAAGCCGCCGATAAGCCCTCTTTATCTCCGATAAAGTTGCATCCTAAAAGTACACACAACAAGAAATAAACATTATTAAATAGTTACCGAGCAAAAAGTGGGAAAGCGCGCCAAGTGAAGTGGTACAATATGACTCTTCGTAACTCTGCTCCTAAGAGAAGCAGTTATATAAACTAGATTGAACATAGATCTACTTGTCAATGTTAGTTGAACAAAAGAACTTGCGCAACAATGAAACATTTCTTCAACCAAACTGAGCGCTCGCATAAATACCTGCTGATATTCCTCATCAGATCGATCGAAATATTTGAGCTGATCGGGGATGAAGGCCGATAGGCAGACGCAAAGTTTTATTAAAGTTTTAAATGTTTCTGACTCCGATCAGAGGAGCTACATGTACGTACAGTTGGGAGCCTGCTATGTTGGGCCAATCTACTGCACACATTCACCTGACTGATTGGCGAGTCGCCAAGGGTCGGCACCCATCTGTCGAGTTCCATTCGCTCTTATTCCAGCGCCGAACATAAAGCTGTGCTATAGGTTCATCCTGTATGGTTTGCGATCACCTGCGCGACAGCTTTCGGTCGCGTGATATTCAATCTGTCAGGCTATAGGTCCAGCGGTTGGCAAATCTTCATGCAACACGGACCACCCACCTCCATTTGCTGCATAAATTTCGGATCCCACGTCCTTTACTCCAGTTCTGCGTCGCAATTCTTCACTGTTTAACCGATCTATCCTGGTGATGTCCCACATCCTTGATCCCATTGTTCTTCCTGCCAGTGCAAATTTCTCCTCATCACGCTTCGTTGTGGACCATGTTTCGCAGGCATATAACAGTGCTGGAAGCCCAGTAGTTCTGAAGAAGTCAGCTTTGATATTCACCGGCAACCCCTGATCTGTTAGCACAACGCGATTGTTGTAGAAAGCGTTCCACCCCTCTCTTCGCCTTCTTATGAATTCGCCGTTCAGGATAATATTCGGATTTAGCTGAATAAATGTAATCCATCACTTCCTCTGCTTCGGCCTCATCCACTCGTATTATGCCTTCTGCACAAGAGCAGATTTTCATCCATTTTGTCTTTGTGAGATTCATTTCCAGGCCGATTTCCTTGGAGAAGTTTGCCAGTTGCTGCGTGTTGGGGTCTTGAGGATTTGTGGCAACGAGGACATAGTCATGAGCGAACAGAAAGTTGCTTAGCAATTCGCCGTCAAAATCATAATCCCCTCATGATGGTTGGTCCTCCTAGATACTCCTTCCGGAGTCGCAGCAAAGGGTACCGAGGAGATAGCGTCACCCTGTCTGACTCCTCTATTGATCTTCACGTGACACATACCATGAAGCAGACGAACGTCTGTTGTGCACCCTTTATTAATGAATCTGGTGATGTCAACATATGCCGGGTGCACACCAGCTTCGTGCAAAGCGTTTATGACTACTGTTGATTCTGTTGAGTTAAATGCTTTGCGGCAATAATCAAAGGTGAGACATATGGAAATTCGATATCCTTTACTTTTTTCCAGTAACTGAGTAAGGACGTGGACATGTCCATGCATAGAGTAGGCTCCTCTAAAGCCTGCCTGCTATCTGCTGCTTTCCACAGTGATGTTCGAATCACTCCTGATATTCGATTCAAAAGTACTCTTGTGAGCAATTTTCAGTTGTGGCAAAAATGCGATGAGACTGCAGCTCCCCAGATCTTCGGGACCACCATTCCTCAAAAACATCGTCTCTGAATTAACCAAGCCGAGGAAACAGTGCACGAATTTATGTGGTGGAATCTTTCAGCCATGCCTTGAGAATGAATTAGCCTCCTGCTTTCAAATGTTCCGCTTTTACTCCGTCGTTTCCCTGGTTTTTCTGAAGTCCATTTTCCTCAATGCCGAACATACTTCGCCCCATGTTACCAGTGGAAAGTCTTCGCGGTTAACATAAGAGGTGGTTTCCTTCGCGTATACCTTGGGGGCAAACAGATTATTCTAGTAGGTTTCGCATGTTTCTTTCATTCTCGTTCGATCTGCTTACAAGTTTTTTTACGGCAATTATAAGAAATTCAGTGCGTGCTTGGATCGCCTTCAGACTTCAGCAGTGATGTTTTTAAATATGATAGTGCCGAAAAATATTTTATACAGAAAAAATTGAAAACGACGATATTTTTCGCGGGGAGCGAAATTTTCCGCACTTCAAAAATGGTATCGTCGGCATCCACACATTCGGAACATCAGTGTTGAAGACTGGCTTGGATGCTGTTAAAATTTTCTACTTTATGAGAACGACATATCTGACTCCGCCACATCCGAAAATACGGACTGTGAAGGTGGGCGGATAACTTCAACACTTCCTGCATTCTGCGTCAGTCACCTTGATGTATGGATACCCCTATTACAGTAATGCCCAACATCCCATCATCGACCGGTCGACTAAGCAATGAAAGTTATGACGATCGAACACTCAACATCCATCGAATCGAACAACTCACAGGTAAGTTACTTCGAAACAATTAGGAAAAACAATACTTCCAACGTAGGCAATAAAAAATAACCTACCTGCTTCACGGAAAATAATTCGTAGAAATTGCTATTGACCTCCTCGACGAGATCGTACAACGCGAGTTCTTCATTCGACCATGACTCCACCAACTCGCAAACCAAACTAAGCAGAAATAACCTTTCCACAATCACCATCACACCACACCGATCCACGAACCACCTTCGTCCAACAACATCCACCGCCGATCAAACACTACCATTCCAGCGAAACTCCCTGGCGCGTATGAATACCACCCACTATCATAATATCACCTATGAGGAAAAAATATCTTTTCTAAGTGACAGTATTCTCTCATGTCCATCTTTGCAGAATACAGTAATCACTTCCTTGTGCAGCAGCGATCAGGTCATACTCATATAATAATATCATTTTGTATTTCCTACCCTTCCAAAAGGATAATTTTCCGTTTTTGTGATTTAAAACGCTCTATGTCGGGCAATAAGTGGAATTCAAATAGTGTATGTAGTATGCCGACTGTTCTTTGAAAAAGACATTTCAAGATCGAATAAAAGCGTTCTATTTGCAGATGACGTCTATATTTGCAAGCATTCTATGGTCGGTGTTGGAGTTTTACTTCAAATCTAAAAGGAATCAAATTATTGAAAATTTTTTGAAAATCAAATATCTTCATCTTTAAAAAAAATCTCGAAGCTTTGAAAAAAAAAAAAGTAGAAAACTTCCTCCGAATTTGAATAATTTTCCCCTTGAAATATATTGAAAATAAAAACATTAATACTTACAATTTAAGGAAATATTATGTTTTAATGGTATTGATTTGAATAGATAACCTCTTCAATAGGAATCACTCCCAAACGACTCCGAGAATGATGCTAATAGTGAATAAAAAAAAAATATTTGAATGAAATTTATCCAGCTTACTAAATGACGAATCGTTTCTTACATTTTTTTTTTCTTCATTCATCATCTATACTAGCTCAACTTTACAAAAACTCTTTAGTTAATAAGTTGGACTTTTTGCTTTCGTCGTAAAATTTTTTCAGTGATAAGCTTATATTAATATTTTCCAAACTTATCACTGATAGGCATTTATAAAAGACAAATAAGGTGAATACTGGAACAAGTTTTAAACGGAATTTAATAAGTATATTTATTGATCATCAAATATAAGTACCTTATATAAACATAAAACATAAGTATAACATCAATAAACATAAGTCGTATATATTTATTGAGTTGTTTTATATAAATACCTTTGACGAAGTTAGCTAACAACTCTCTATAGAGTACATTATTTAATAATTGAGAATTCATTAAAGGAAATTTTGCTAAAGGGAACATATGAAGAAATATCATATCTTTTTATAATGACCTGTTGTTACCTGTTTATGACTTACCTATGACCACCTGTTACATTCACAATAAAATGTTGCAATCAAAGTAATATTCGGATATGAGCTGCTTACTTATTAATTAACAAAAAGAACAAAATAACATGTCATTATTTGAGATACGTAATGCATACGATTATGCGTTTATTGCAAATCCTGATAATAAGGGTTCAGTGGTGTAAAACGAGGAAAAAACGATCGTCATTTTCTTCTAGAGTACTGGTGTTCATTTATCAAGATTTATCAGCTACTGGGGCATCCCATTCGACAGTATTCCACATCGATATTATCTATGTTTATACGTGCCTCATCGATATTACCCCTATTACCCCAGTAAGCCATACTCCAGCACCTCTTCGCGGTGCTGGACAGGCAACAGATCCTGGGGGTTGCACCAGCGGACCGTTATGCTCTGTCAGGTTCTACCACGCTGCAAAGGCTCCCAGTAGGTAACGGGGGGTGAAGGCTGCATGTCTGATTCCCAGTGATCATCGCGGCTAAGTGTGGAAAGGCAAATCGCGGCTATAGAGGCATGAGGGCTAGCAACCATGGGAAAACGTAGTCAAAAATTGGAATGCCACAATCCGGGAGATATATTGCCTTCAGCGTTGTTTACTTTCAACTTCTTCGAAGCAAAAGATCTCGAATTAAATGCGGATATACGCAACAGCAAAATTTCTGAAGTATCTGTACCAGGTGATGAATATTTCTAAACTAGTGCTAATTAGGTGTAGCACTTCGCGGCGAATATCAACTTTGGCATCGACCTAATTCATCAAAAGTCGATGATAATTGACACAATATGAAATACATCAAAAGATTTGAAATTTTTTGCCATTCAAAAAGCTTTTCGAAAAGATTTTCAAATCATTTCTAAGAAATATCCATTACCGTAAAGTAATATAATCAATAATAATCGGAAAATTGCTCACTTTTATTGATAAAAATTCCACTCTTCATTGGTTAATGAAATCACTAGAGCTAAAGGTAAACATACCCTTTGAAAAATAATGAACGCGTTGTTGAAAAAAAACAAACCACAACCTGAAAAATTCGAGTCCTTCAATAATTGTTCTAAATAATCCAAGAACTTAACATAACCGATTATGAAAAAAAAAGACGTGGAAGATACACAACAAATAGGTGGGTATACATTCAACAGGTCTACTGCATAGATCGCTAATGAACGTTGTACTACACTAATTTTACGTTTATTAACGAATAGAAACGACCACTCCGAAAAAAAGTTGGCAGAAAGTGTCGGAATTCGTAATGGTGTCTGTGTGATCGTAAACAATGCTGTCTTAATTTAATGCCTATATAACACGATTTTATAGCTGTAACGGCGTGCATATGAAGTGTCTTTAGTGTGCATAAGGTCACTGAGTGATGATGCTGTCCAATGGGAGAGGGGAAAGATGGTTGGGGGATGGGAGCGGATGAAAGAGGAAACCGAATTGGATCAAGTGGTCCCCCATATCGGCTCGTGAAGTATTAGCAAAGTTAGAATTCGATTGGCATTGCAAATAGCGTTAGGGCAATGAAGTTAATCACCTGGGCAAGCAATCGAATCAAACGACATCGATTCTCGTCGCAATTGTTCCTCATTAATTGCTAATTTCTCGTTGCTCTAGCAAGCAATCGAATGTGCCTAAAACGCTCTATCCAACTACACTCACTTCAACAAGCATACAAGTTGATTTGTAAATCAAAGATCATTTAATAAGCAATATACGCATGTATAGACCTTTAAATTCGATAAATTACAATGTTATACTATTAAGTTCGCACAATTTATGAGTTAATCATCATAATGTGGAGAGCTTTATTATTACACGATGTATGTGATGATTGATTCTCTCATCAATGTACAAATTCTTCCAAAACTTCTTTTGGCGTATCTCATTTCTTTGTTTATCAACTCCCACTCCTCACCTCCATAAACCTTACACCTATGTAAAGCACCTGCACCTTCCTATTTTACACAAGACGTACCTAAGCATAAGCTTATCTATGCTGAGTTGGATCGTCTGTCAAATTTCTCTCGAGATTACACTCTTTACGAATGGTTGTTTTTTTTTCTATACGAATTTCGCGGAAGATGGGTCCGTCAATTCCGTAAGGTTGCAACGGTTTAAATGCCAGCATCATCACTGATATTAGCGAGGAATGTTGTTATATAGGGTACGTATATTATTCAATGAGCATAAAAAGCTTCAAGTGATAATTAGGTGGACAAGGTGCTATAAACAGGAGGGTAATGGGCATGGCCTAGATTTGTTAGGTAAGAGATCAAACCTTAAAAATTTGTCCTGCGAGGCTATAGAAAAAGTCTTCTATAAAGTCAATATTTCTTGTCATTTGCGAATGAGATTTCCACGAAGCTAGCGCATAATTTTTACGTCTCTTCGCCTCATTTTAGCAATATTCATATTATTTCATTGATGCAATCACTTCTCACTTATCACTTATCAATGCGTAACACTTATCGCAAACATATCACTCATTAATGCAAAAATACATCAATATGATTAGATGAAAATTCTTTTAAACTAAAAAAAAAACTCGATTTCTACTAATAAAAATTCTTCTATTTTCATTAATCTTATAAATTACTCTATTTTATGAATGAAGTTAATATATAAAATTATGAAGCATTTCAAGTTTATTTCTCTGACATCGATAATTCTGATTTTAATTCCGTTAATTTAATTCGAATTTTAGTCAATAATTAAAAATTTTTGATTTTTAATTTTCATCATGCAGTCAGTTATCTAACATCATCGCCAATAGCTTTCACATTTTGCCTTTTTCTACTGTGATAATCGATATATTCCGAACAATTTGCTAAATTTCACTTGTATAGCTTCACTAAAAGCATTTCTCGTACGTGTTTATATCACTCTCTTTCCTCTACGACTGATAAGAAAATAATCGGCGGCGCTTTTGTCGTGTAGCATTTCCCGTCGGTGTTCATTTTGTTTGATGCTTAATCATCGATTCCATATATCATGATTTTAGGCATTTTAGTTATAATTTTATGAAAGCATTTCCGATCTCAGTAATATTCATACGTTAAATTCCTCAATTTATAACGATCGACATGGTTAACGGCGAAAGATTCCACATCAAATAATGTTTATGACCAAGTTCAAGGTCACACTTCATGCTTATGGCCAAGCTCGAGGTCATACTTTATTCGAACGCAACAATGGCATCAAAATATTTATTGCCGAATTATCAATAATCAAACAATTGGTCACAAATGCATTTCATCTATCGATTTGTTCTCAGGTAAATTGAAGGCATAACTTCAGCAATATCAAAGAGATCATCGGTTATTATTGAGAACATACGATATGCACAAAAGATGTTCATTTATTTTCAGCTCAAACTTAAGTTCGAACTTAACAATGAGTTTGAACTTCAGTCTATGTAACTCAATGGTGATGATGTCATGTTCGTGAATGGACATGAAAGCCGTTATAAGTCTTCTTTCATCCTCTTTCTAGCTCAACAAGTGGGATGCATTTCATCAATCAATAGGTCACGCTTCAACTCTAAGTTGCGATGGTCTTTACAACCAATTATTCCCTTTGTTTTATATTGAATATCTTGGGAAACTCTCGAAACAACATACAATTTCTTGAAAGAGCGATTTTAAAAGTTCGAATTTTCGAACTTTTTTTGTAAAACCTCAAAAATACAACCAAAAAAAAAAACATCGCAACTTTCTTTTGCATAATTTCAGCATTAGTCATAAGAAACTTCAGAGCGCCATCAATTCTAGCAAACTTTATAAGTCGTTCATAGTGAAGTAAATTAAATGATAAAAAAAATTCACTAAAGTAATTCAACGATACAAAATATCACTATGATAAAACGCAATTATCTCAGTTTTTTTTTTTTTTTTGCTAATATTTCAAAGGGGAATGATGTGATGCTCAGCTAGATCTATGAATATAAAAATGACTAAATTCTCAGCAAAATTAAAAAAATTATCTGAGTTCATATTCCAAGCATAATGCTCAACAATGCTAAATTAACGTCGCAATTATTAAATCTTTTTTTTTTTTTTTTGAATATTAATGTTCATTGGGTGAAAATCTTTTAGCGTACTATTGATGCATTGTGTATTCAAAATTGCCTTTAAGTGATACAGTAAAAATCATGGACAATTCCTGGATGAAGCTGGGTATGAAGTTAGATGGAACGCCACATATGCGCAGATGGATGTCCAGAAAGGCAGCTTCCAAAAAGGCGATATAAGGTAAAAGTAGCGATTAACGTCGAAAAAGAGCAATGTTTCTGATACAATCAGTAATATTTGGCCTACTATCACATATAACGTAGATAGAAATGCAACCAATGTGGATTAATGAATGAAACCTAAATCAACAACATCAAACTAGCGAAAATATTTGAAGAAGCAAGCGATAAACATCTCTAATATAAAATAAACCACAAGATTCAATAATTTGCAAACTTAATCGGCGCATATGTACCATATCCATTCTGTGCTTCGTTTATTGCAAATTTTAAGGAATTGCATTAGTGAAATATATTTTTCTATACGTACCACTTGCAATGAATCTTCAATTCTCTAATGAGTTTAGAAGAAAGTGATTGGCAACAAAACAAAGTTTACAGAAAAGGATTTCATGCATTTTTTTTTGTGTAAATTTGCTAACCATTTCATGAAGCTCTCTCTTCCAGTCAGACTATATTAGTTCCAAGTCAAAAGCTTATTCTACGAGTCTTTCCATCTTCTCGATCGAAATGCTTCAACTCGAGTTCCTCGATTCGGAAATATCAACGATAAAATATAAGAAATTTTTTTTTGATTAATGAAACGGCTGGTGCCTAACTATTTCAACGCTCCGTTGGATCAGTCTGCTTTTATAAATTCAAGTGCAAAAAAGTGTTGGCATCAATGATTTTTCCTAGCCCATTTTAATGAAAACAAATGGGAGGTTTCGTAAGGCTCGCGAGTTATGTCATCATGAAATATTTTTTGTCCTTCTTTTCTTCTTTCATCGTTCTCACTCCTCCCCACCATCCTCCTACCCGTATCTCATACGACCCGGAACACTAACTGCTAGTCGAACAAGTGGCAAAGTTATTGTTACTGATGAGAAGCAAGATGGAACATTATTGAAGAATATGGAGGTGAAGATACGTGCATAAGCACGGATATGGCAACGACGTCGATTAGGTGTGCAGAAAGATTGATAGCACAGTTCAAATATTCCACATAGAATATGAGGTTAGCAATGTGGTAATAATGAGCAAGCTGATCAACGGAATTACCGACTGCCTTGAGGATGATACTACATGATCCATATTGGCATCATTGCACAACGTACCTGTGCACGAGCATACCAGCACCTGGAAATTACACTTAATTTGCAAAGGTATGAAACGTTGCACAATCTTAAAACGATAGTAAACTTCACAGGGTTAAATGCCTTTTCGAAACAATATCAGTTGAACTATTATAGTATAACCGTTTACAATGAGCATCATTGCGGCATCTCATTTTCTACCGTTGACTTATAGACATATCCTACTCTCTCGTTCCCCTCCCTCCTCTTTCCTCCCATCTCTCCAGTTTTTACATGGAAGAGAAATTATTGCGCTAGCTCATAAGGGAATTTGAAGGGAAAAAGGTTCGAGCAGCAAAAATGGGAGGAATCTCACTAGACAGGTATATAAACAACTGCACATCCACGTTTTTGAAATTTCAATATTTAGAGTAAATTATATGTACTTTATTGACAAAAAAAAACTTTATAAATTTCACTCAATTATATTTCTCGTAATTACTATCATCGTATAGTTACAGCAATGCCATTAATGCGCTCTTTTTGGAAATAAAAAAAAAATCCTCAATTTTACAGAAGAGAAGTTGCCGAAAAAAAAAGTTATATGCAATTTTAATTGCGCAAATTTCTTAATGGATTTATTTATACTTTCAATTTAATTTTCAATTTAATTTAATTCAATTTAATTTTCAATTTAATTTAATTCAATTTAATTTTATTTCTATGGAAATGTTGAAATTCTCAAAAAGAAATTATTATGCAATCAAAAGTGATTCTATTTTTAAATGCAAAATTAAATCAATAGGAAAAAAAACCGATCGTAGAAACACTATTCATTGAAGAGTGATCATTGTAGCGTTCATATTCAAAAATCAGGTTCAAATGAGAGTCTTCTTCGATTTGTCTTTGATTTCAAACGAGATCAAAATGGGTTTTTTTTTTTTTGACGAACGGTTTTTATAACTGATCAAACATATGCAAAAACATACATTATTTATTATTTCATTGTTTTTAATGCACTTTTGTAGATACTCACCTTACAATGGAAACATCTATGTCTGCGTATGCATATGTGCATATCTACCTGTCTAGTAGTTTCAAATCAGTAACTGTTGACGGTAAATTTATGAAATTTGACAGGTATGGTTTTCATCGCAGGTGACTTCTTGAAACATCCCTGACATTGGTCCCGTCACCTTCAAGGTAAAATTATAGCCATTTAAAAGTGCTAAAAAGGCACTCATTTTACAACGGCTGGTCGACAGGAAGAAAGTCATGTTTAGACGGTATGTAGTTACAGTCGATTTAGTTAAAATATGAGTAAAAGATTGTGCAAATTTTGTTATTTGTTGTCATTTTATAAGACGATTAGACTATCTAAGCGCACAATGTAAATGCGCATAAGTTGTAAGTTTCTCAAACATGATTCCGTCGATTTTAATTATTTACGCAAGAGATTAGCAGACAATGTCTTTTAAATCCCCAAATAGTGTTGATGTTGGAAAATTGTCTCATGCGCTCTCTCTTTGTCGAGGTATTTTTCCATTTTGTCGTTTAACTGTTTAGATCTTCTTTGTCTTTCTTGAAATTGATGTGACTTTAATCGACGATACGCTGATATCCCTTTAAAGGATTGAAATTTCCCACTATTTCTTCACAAAGCTCACTCACACTAAACGCTTGCTAGATCTCCTTCTATGCTTTAAAATTCTCATTGTATGCAATCCATCCTGAACATCCTGAGAGGCATGTCATCGATATTAAGAGGTTTAAAGACCTGCTTTATTGAACTATAGTCGGGCTTGATTGTGTTTCTGAGGATGTGCCGTAGAATACTTCTGAAGGCCGAGAATAATCACCGACCACCGGCGTTTTTCTTATACTCCATTGCTTTTTCTGCACTCTTCTTTGTTCTTCTATGAATTAAGATTTTTCATTATTCAAAGAGATTTTAGATTTTTCTCGAGTTCACCTGAGGTGCTGCTAAGAAACGACTTACAAGATCAGTGTCGGGGCTGAGTGAAACAAGATGCAGCAGTTGTCGATCAGTAGCACGACATTCTGACCTATCGACAAGCGCATCCCGAACATCCTCATCAAGACCAAACAATAAGAAACGATCCACACATCCTCTCATCACCGCATGCGTCGCAACTGAAAATATATTCCCTTCTATTTTCTTTATCTTCAAGGTGGAGTTTATTCTTTGAATGAGTATTTCGACTTGTAGAATAGGAATCGTTGTCGTAAAGCTGTTGAATAGACGGAGATTCCTCAAAAATCAAGCCATATTGAAGAAATTTGATAGGTCAAATATCAGCGAGATTTATGATCACATTCGAATTGACTCGTACACCGCCACTACATTCGGAAATTTTTTTTCCAACTATTGCAAAATAAATTCTCCACATGTGTGGTTTTTTTTTTCTGTTAAAAGCACTTATTTGAATTTATAGTATCTTGATTGAATTGAATCAGAAGTAAATTTACAGTATGCTTCGACAAGCATACTGTAAATTAACAATCAAGAGAGATTGCAAATTACAACATGGATCGAAATTATTTCCTATAGAAATGCTTCTTAGTGGGTTTTTTGGACTTGTTCGACACCTTATCTATGCAAAAAAAAAGAGAAAACGCTCCATTTTATTCAATGAATTGTTCATTATGTTCTTTAAATTTAATCGCAGTATTTCAATGAATTATTTGAGAGGAAATTTTCAAAGCAAATTTACATTTCAAATACATCCTATAATGAAATCTCCATCTTCGTTGACTTCACTCATTTCGAATAAGGGCTGTGGAAAATTTTTAATGAATTCATAACGGCTAATAATTTTTTTTTTTTTTTTGCAAGAATCATTCAAGTGGAAAATATATTTCATAGATATGAGGTTAGCCTTATAGTAAATTTATGGGATAGAAATAGAGCTTGGAGGAAGCTACAGCTGGCTAATGGCATTTACAGAGGGCTTATCGCGAAACATTCATTTATTAGAATGGACACCATATGCGAGGCCAGCAATATATCTCGACTAAGATGTAATAATGGCAAGATGCCAGCGAGCATTTTTCTTGTTCATATTCACTTGGAGAGCTGTCACCACGACCGCATCACCATTAGCATTTTATGATGTAAGGGCATTTGTTCTATCAATATCTGGCAATGTGGCACTTCATTTGCCTCAGCAAGCATTAGGCTCCTTCGTGACAGCCGTCCAATTGGAAAATCGTCTAACGAAATATTACTTTATGCGTCGATAAGAAAATCTTCACGATATTTTCAGGTTTATTTCAATTGCAGCAATTTAACAACGTATCGTCCACACAAATAATGCCTGATGTTGTGTACTTCACAAGTCCCCCCTTTCCGTTCTATCAATGATTTGACAGAATCAGTGATAACGGTGATATCTGGATTATATTCGAATTCCTACTATATAATCTACGAAAATCAGCGAACGTTTTGCAACAATTCACATAAATGAGGAGGCAATCATGAGACACAAGAGTGGGAGTGGGAGGGGATGGGGAGGGGGTAGGTGAAGAAGAAATAAGAAGAGGAAAGCACTCATCAAAATTTGTAGATTTTACGCGAAAGCTTCGTCAAATCAGCTAGTCCATCTCCCTCTCCCTTGCAATAAAAACAGGTAGCAAATCGAAGCTATAAACGCATAGGTAACTTTGAAAGACACAGTTGTTACGTTCAAGTTTAAATCACTAAGTCGACACTTGTATTTTATCCACATTCAATTCGTCGTTATATCTTTTCAATGAGCAGAAATCCCCTCATATAACGAAATAATGCTCCATTCGCATTAAAATATTAGTGGAGATTTCTTTGGATTTTATTTTTTAATTAAAATTTTATGAATTATTTCACTATCGATTCTATGGAAATGCTCAACGCAATAAAACTATTCATTTTTTTTGAGAAAAGAAAAGCTCCTTCGCATATTTCGAACGTTAATTTTTACTTTCTTTTTCACTTTTTCTGCCAAAAACATGCGAAAATATCGATGCATAAGAGAAATTATCATCGATTATTTCATAATAAACTTTAGGTTGTTTCCACTCGATTACCTATCGAATATAAAGGGATTGTACAATGAAGCAACAATATTACCGGAAAACATGAACTTAACTCAGAGTCACTGTGCATTTTTTTATTGGTCACTTTGCATTTGCTCATCGAATTACGTTGCAATTGCATCAACACTTTTTTTTCCCCATATACAATACGATATTAAGCGCTTGGCAAGTTTTGCTCTGAGTTTTTCCATCTTTAGCCATTGACCAACTGAAACTAAAAGACAAACAGACACATACCAACATACACCAACAAGACGCCACCACACTCACTTATCTCAAATGTTGAAAGATGTTGTTGTAATCAAAACGAATATGCAAAATAATAAAATGTGAATATTTATAAAATGAAATGAAACATTGCATATGAAAGTGTGAAAGCCTAATCAACTCAAACAGAGCTCTGGTTTCAGCTATTGTATCTAAACTGTATCTAAACTACGATGTACAGATTTCAATAGTACTGGAAGGACCTCCCGTCAAGTTTTCGCTTGGATAAAACACTCAATAAATGGAAGGTGTGACTTTACAATAAATTTCAATCAAAGCACAATTGACCTTTCATTAGACGGAGGAGAATTATTGGGCACAATTCTTGTCACGCGGATGAAACTCTCCTCTTTTCCTGCTAAAAAATCTATCTATCTATTTCTTTCTAACATAAATAGTCGATTAATCACTATTAACTAAAAATACATAAATACAACATATTTCATATGCTATATTTATATCGTATTGCCTTTAATAAAGTAAGTTAGAGAAAAAAGAATACCATCAAGCATTAAAGTTATATCCCCATTCTGAGAGGACACTCACAACATTACAGCTCATAGCAATAGTGGATGTGGATAAAACTCTCATAGGAATACGGTGATATGGCAATTGTTTTAATGCAGCCATTGATAATGCGCTCGCTACCTTTATGACTGTACACCTTTATTTTGGCCTACGTATATCCTGAGTCCGAATGATGCCCCTCTACGATTTGTATTTATCTGCTTATTTTATGACAACTTTTAACTTTCTATAAGAGACTTGTGTATATTTTATGTAATATATGATAAAATAGACATATATTTTGTACTTTCTTGAAATCTTTGAGTCCCTCTTAATTTTTTCTGCTACTTTTGGCGTCCTTGTCCTACTTTTTTTTCTTCAATTTATCGCAAGTATTCAAAAAAATTTTCCCACATTTACTAAAAGAAATTCCCATATAAATGGGCTAGCGGACCTAGTTATGTTCAAGGGTGAGCTATAAATTCATCCCCAAATAATAAAATTTATAGTCTATTGGTTCTTATAAATTTGGGGTACCTCAACCATTGAGGTGAAATCAAGAATTGCAATCAAAACTGCTCGAAAAAAAAAACTGCTCGTATCATCTCCAAACTTCACCATTTATCCGTTCAGTTGCTTTTGTAAATGCTCTAAACCTCTCAATTATCATCGAAAAAATTTTTTGCAATATTTCACTAATCACAGATTTTGAGGGATTGCAAGCAAAAGAATTATTTGAAAATTTCATGAAAATGGAACAAATCAGTTGGAATGCGAAGCGAGACATCATCACTTATTAATTGTGTTTGGTTGTGACGCCTAAAAAGAGGGCGTCATGTTGGTTAATGAAGTAGACGACTTCTAGGCTATTCATACATGAATTGCTAACCTCCTCACAATTCAATATATGCAGCTAGCAAACATTCTCATGTCTTAATTTCTACCTTATATATGCTTCTTGACGATATACTTTAAACATACTGCTACTTTATGCAAAATATATTCGTTATCAAGCAGGTGAGGTCTACGCCTAGAGATAGAGGTGTGGATAGTGGGAAATTCCCTTCCTCCCATCTGGGTAGGAAGGGAAAAGTTCCGTTTATAGATAAATAATTCCCTTATCACAAAGGTCTTCAGCAATTAATTTTCGAACTTAATGAAACTTGATACTTATTTGAAAATCTGCTTGAATATGCACTCTTTCAAGAAATATTTGAAAAAATAGCAGAACTTTTTAATAATATAGTTTCAAGTAGCATAGGACAATATACATCATAGGAATTATTCTGCAATTTTTTCATAAACGCATAAGCAGTTCTCAACTTTAACAGAAAAAAAAAGGAAGAAAATAAGGCATAGATTACAGAATGGTTGTTCATATACTCTCTGTTATGTCAGCGGTGTACCGTGGCGTTTACTAAATTCTAACACGACCTATAATCCTCTCATACCACCGATCCCATTTAGCTTTTTCCGTCTCAAATCATCCTAATGCTAGAGCACCCATTTCTCTCTAAGCACAAAACTTTGCTAGCATCTCTACAATTCACAGGAATATTTGAACATAACTGCATCATAAGTTCTTTTCTTCATCAAGCTAAGCTCGATGCTTGCTGATATTCACTTCCCTTCCTCGTTAATATTTCAGCCTTCCAACTAACTCCAAAGCTATCCATTCCTCGAATTCGTCATAACATATTACTCTTCAATGCGATTTATACAAGTCCAAAAAATGCATTAAGACTGCAATTCAGTTCACATTTTACCTCTTCGAAGCAATGTTTGATATACCGGTATGGTGTTGGCAGAAGGCAATTTCCTTTATCATATTAATATTCGATTCTAACTGGCTACTAACATTATTTCCATTACTTCACACTGCTCTATCCTTGAGTTCATATGCAGTAACATGTTATTAATGTCCCATGTTTGACTATGATGGCATTTGTACAATTGAGTTCTCGTCCTTAGGCCTAATAGTTTTCTCGCTACCATTGATGAATCAATGAACCTTTCTTAGAGGTGTATTTATTTCTTTTTCCAATAACTTAATAACGTTGCCTTTTAATTTATTTGCTCATTGATCCTCTTGTTTTGAGGCAATGGTATAGCATAGGTGCAAAACATGTTACGATAATGTACTCGTAATGTTTTCACTATCGAAGTATTTTATAAACGTACATCGAATAGCAATGAAACGCAAAGTAACGGAAAAACTTTCAGCAAAACAATTGAAAGTGATAGTAAACACGAGACATATTTTCCCTGGCGCTGCGCTTAATCGGTGCAACAAATCTTAGAGAGGTGTACCAATAGCAGAACGTGTAATGAACGTTGCACAGTGACATAGTTTTCATAAGTTTTCACAATTTGCATTGAAGAAGGCCACCACAAAAGGAGCGCGGGGGAATGGAAAAATTGTTACAGCAGCTGCGAGGATGACAAAAAAAACAATAGAGTAGACAAGAAGGTTCGCCAGCTGCTATCGGGCCTTGTTCGAAGAATTAAAAAAAAAATCCGAATGATATATTAATATAGCAAAGAATGGTTGCAATAAACGTGTTTCACGTAATTCTGTTTGACGATGGTAGGCACTTCCCTCTCCCTTCCCTTACCATCAACCTCTCCTCAACCTTCCTTCCCCCACCATTTCATTGGGCTTCGCTCAATCATGGAAATCTCCTGCCCAATAAATCCCGTCCTTACCGTTATCTCATTCGCCTTATGCCATCTCTTCGTAGTTATTTCAACGCTTGATAAGAAACAACAACGAGCCAAATAGCCGAGGCATATAACGAAACGCAGACCTATGGGAAGCAGTCTTTAACTGACAGTTGAAATGCTTATAAACACGAATGAAGAACCATTTTCGTTCCTTAATCATCCTTTCAAGTGCAACAAGACTTTCCATTGCTTTTTCCAGATTTAAACCGCTTTCATAAATTGTTCTCAGCGCGCAAAAATGTGTGAGAAAAAATTTGCATGCAGAATTGAAATTTACAGAAGTTTACAATCAGGAGAGGAATCACACGAGAAGAGGGCTACGCACCGCTACCAACCGTTGCAAGACGACAATAAGAATGGAGAGAACCGCGACCCATCTCAGTATCGCTGTCTCTCGCATCATGGTTGACCTCTACGAGATCAGGAGTCTTCTAACAATAGTTGAATTAAAACGTTTAAAGCATTTCGTAATAACATTCGATCCCACTAGAGGTCAAAGGTCAAGCGATCGAACGAGCTGGATTGTTACGCGGTATTCTCGAACAAAAAAAAAACCCTTGCCTAATGCAATATTAGTCGGCATGTTTATTAACCAAATGGCATGGAGGCTAATTTAATTAATTCATAGGAATAATTTCGTTGTGAGCATCGAAGATGTGAAAATTACATCCTAAAAGAGCGATAATATACTCCTAAACGCATATATGCACAGGATATATTCAATGGTGTTGCCCTTTTATCTATTCACTCAATGTGCACCAAAGAAATCACATTTTAATGATTAAACTGCATCACTCGGATGGACTCTCTTTTCTCTGCGATGGATAATTGTGCATCCGGAATTTTGCTCTTAAAGATTTTCGATAATAAGACGGAAGATATGAATTCATTTGGTCGATATTGAATACAAGAGTAATATGCCGATCGTAATTTTTTTGACATTAAACAAGAGGGTAATGTGAGGTTTATAATGAGTGAACTAGGCGTAAAAACCCGTCACACATTTCCTTGATCACGGTGTAACCCTCTTGTGGACTATAAACACAGTACCATCGATAACTTGTTGCATCGGTATTCATGGGTAGAATGACTCCTATATCTGATCCGCTACGTTGCACTCCACCACTGCAATACTGACTCGTATACAGTTGTATCGCTGCACACTACAATAATGAGCAGTGAGCATCAAAGACACGAATTTATTGATGTAAAGGTGTTTTACAGCAGTTGAACTTAAAAACTTTTCGTGATTTGCAAAAAGTTGTCATACTTGTATTTTTCAAAAATAGATCTACTCGGATCATCCGCTTGTATCTTTCTTCACCACAAAAAACAGTTGTATTGAAATTTGGAACTTCACCCACTCAAATCGGCACCTTACACACCAATTTTCTTAGAGCGATGTACGTAATGGTGAAATTGGTTGCATCGACAACGCTTCAGAGCAATCAACAAAGGTACTATATGACGTTCTTAACGACATTTGCTTTATGCATCTCAACTCACTCAGTTCTTATGAACGTTTCTATGGGGATTACCATCGTTATATTTATGATTGCGTTTTCGATTTATTTCTCTTTCGGTCTTAAACATAAAAGTGATACCATAAAAAGCTTCCCTGAAATACAGTTGCATGTCAGTTAGAAAATAGCTATTTTTTTAAAATACCTTTTCGTGATAAGGACATTGACATTTTCGAGAGGGGGTAGGAGTTTCTAAGAGGTATTTACTCCTATCTCTTCCATCCCTATCTTCCTTCTCAACGTTAGCCACTGATCACGGATGTCCTCACTGCTTCAGTTAGTTAGTGAATGCAAAACTTTTCATACTTTCTTCAGTGTATGACCTTTTCGTTCTTTTCAAAGACTTTTACGAGTAGACAAGAGCATCTTTCAACGAACAAATTATTGCACCATTATCCGAACGACTTCGCCAGCAACAAACTGTGATGAAAAAAAACAAACTAAGCTTGCTATGAATTCCACTTTATGATGTACTTAAGAGATTGCTCCCGAAGACTATACCATTCCTTCTTTCTAAGTCATATTTGGAAAGAATCCATCTTTCATATTTTTATGGATTTTTCCGAAAATTTGTGTCGTTCAATCCAAAACAATGCTCGAAATTAGCCTTTATTACAAAAAGGGATTTGCTGATGAGTTTATAGACTGCAAATAACTCATGGCCAAAGAAAAAACTAGACGCGATCTAGAGAAGAACTATTGAAGAAGGGATATGAGATCCGAGGATAATAAATCTTTAATTGTGGTTGCCCGATTTAAGGAAATATGATGGTCGCGGGCCGTTAATCGAATCAGCCATAGCAGTAGCCATCGTTGTGGTTTGATTTATGGCAATATGCTATGCTTTCATGCTATTCACTTTAATGTTAACTGCGAAATGTATTTGCTTTATGCTATCTGTAGCGTTTATGGCGGAAATGTCGAGTGGGGTTTGGGAAATTAGTCAAAAACGGCTGTGCTTTCTAATCGTTCATTTGTTAAAAGCTATCGACAACCAGTTCTGGAACATTTTAGTGAAAACTTCCAAAACATGCAAATGGAAAGCAATGGCTGCTTTTCAGAAGCAAAGCCGCCATTTTGGCGCATTTGTCACCGTGGATGGCGCATGGGAGTCGATGAAATGTGACAGCGCAGGCACTAACCATGGGGCGATGCGAACAGCCTGCGGTTCGCTGATTAGTGTAAACTTCTCAGGTACCTAAATTTCCTGCATCAAACAACTACCCCTACTCAAACGTCCTTCATACTACGTTTCTGAAAAATATTACAGTATTTATTGAAGAACGCGAGTGTGCAACACCTGTTGTTTTAAGCTCCAAGGTAAATCTGAAGTTTCCTTCTCAACTCCTGGTAATGTTGTTTCACGAGCCTAAAATGACTCTTTGGGATGATTTGTTTGTGATCCACGAGAACACCAATTTGACTGGCTATGGCGTATGCTTCAAATAATGTGAAAGTTTCTTATCTGTTTAGATATTAAAGGGTAATGTCGCCATCTGCAACGAGCAAATTGCAAATTCAGGTGCCACTCTATGTTTCAAACGCCTTTTGCAGATTTTTACGAATGCTTCCTTACACTGACACCATCAATTTTTCTACCTGTTTATTCGTCCAGTTCAGCACTTTCAACCTACGAGTCAGAACTTTGAACTTTCGCAGATAACCTTCTAAACCTAATTAGGGAAATGAACTTTCGCAGATATAACTTTGGATGACCTTCTAAACCTAATTTCACCTCATTGCGGCGTGATCAAAGGTGTTGAAAAGTCGGTAAAATTAGTCTATGAATTTATTTTGAAAGCATTTGAATGCGGATGAGATCGAAAATATTTGTTGAGGCTGAAAATTTATGAGATCACTGATCGAAAATTTTATGGATGCTTTTTGGATTCATAGAAAGATGCGCATTAACCATCGTTTTGCAATACTAATGAACATTGATGCAGAGTGTTGATAAAAAATGAGGGGGATTGAAGGGGTGAAAATTGAATTACAAAAGAATCGGATATCGTATTAATTATTTTTTTCTGTGCATTTTCTTAGTTCTTTATAAAAATTTTAACTAAATATTGATCAATTTCTATTAGAATAAAATATCGCCAAATCAAAAGCTTTCTCTCATGACGAAAAATTTTCCACTTTCATTTGAAAATATTTTAAAGTTGTCGAAATCATTAAAAACTAAATGATGAGTCATTTCAAAAAAAGTATTTTATTTTATTTTATAGGAGGACTTTATAATTTTGACAAGCGAAGCGTTCACTTATCGATATTAGTTAGTATTGGCTTCATTTTGCTTTCTCTCTTCTAATTACTTCATTTCGCACGGAGATTGAATTCCCATCGACAAAACTCATATATGAGTATACATTATGCGGCAAGCGATAAGGAAAGCTTAGCTTATTACCCAACACAGGCGTTGACTTCTTTGTTCGTTTTTTGTGGGAACTATTGATCAGTTTTTTTAGTGTTGGCAGTTTTTACAAGGAGCATATATATATATATATATATATATATATATATATATATATATATATATATATATATATATATATATATATATATATATATATAATGACGATGAAGTCATTTCATGGTTAAAAATTTGTGCTGCAGGAAACCGCTTTCAACGAGCTCAGCGAATTTGCATGTGCGAAGCGCATTTTTGGAAGTTGGGGAAAAGGCGGGGGAGGAGGTAAAGGGATAGGCATGGGGAGATAGCAATGCAAATTTTGGTTTTGGAGGGCACAAAATTTGCGTTATGAGAGAGCCAACTCGGTATGTCCAGTAGCATCAACTCCAGAACCATTGAAGCCAAAGATGGGATCTTTGGAGAGCATAGATCGCAGATGGGGCACCCGATTGTACAAAATTTCGGATTGATCCACTAACGTCAATAAAAGTTGATTGACCCAATGTGGACACATTTTACTGATCAAGTCACATTTTACATCGGCTCCTTCCTTCCTCTTTCTCAAAGTTGGTAAGGTTGAAATAGAGCAAACTTTTGAAGAGAATCTCTACGAATGTTGAGTTCGGTGAAATAATAAACGTATTAGTGGGAAATCATCAAAAGCGACTGTTAAGCAAATGAACGGTCATTCAATAAAAATGTCACCTCAATATGCATATCGTTTCAGACTTCCCGATATATTTTTCTATAAGTTTAAGAAAGAATCCATTTTTTTTAGGAATCAAAGAAAATTCTCATTTTCCGATAAACTGTAAAATCAATTGTATTGTTTTCTACGCAGTGTTCACTTATTCTTCTAGCAACATTTTCAACTATGCTTATGTGGTTTACACTTAAAGCCTCATGGTGCATACGAAGAGAATACATCACCCTTTTGCCTAATTTTTGGAATTTTCTTTTCGGGCTTAGTCCTGTACCAAAATGTTCAGCTTGGCTATGCAACGAAATCCTTGAAAATGCATTATCAACTATACGATGAACGTTACAAAGGGCTAATGAATTGTGCACTTTTTCGAAAATTCAGTGATTTTTCTCACTCATTCCGATTTTTGCCATCAAAATCTTCACTTTCTTAAATTCTGAATTGCATATTTAGCGTTAAGCTCGTTATTTTTGCTTTCTCATTGAGATGAGGATAAAAGTTATTAACGATTGATGAGGTTAATAAGTTCTAATTGAGTACAGTAGGATCTTTATCTAATGAATAAGTGAATGTTTGCCCTCTCAGAAGTACTGGAAACGTTTTGAGATCATGAATGACATTGAAATAAAAGAATCAATGAAAAAAAAGCGCTTCAAAAGAGAAGTGAATTGAAATGAGCTCAACGTAAATGATGGTGCGCTCTTTAAAACAATCCATTCATCAAAGCCGTAAAGCCATCACTTCTCTTACGCTAACGGTTCGGCTATCATTTATTCGTTTAGCTTGATCATAAAATGAACGGACACCATCAAATCAACAATCCTACCTGTTTCCCGTCAGGTAACATCAATAATCCCCATGGGGAAACATCGACAATCCTCATCATGTGATGTCAATAATCCTACCTATATGTTCTATCAAACAACAGGCATACATAAATCTACAGTGACTTATGAGAGTCGCATATGGGGACATAAGGATAATTCGTGTAATTTCGAATACAATTGAATATGTTTATTAAAATAATTAAAATAATTAGAAAATTATATCAGAGATTTTGATAAAATAAGCGCTTTTTTTCTAAAATTTTAAATACATGAACGCCTAATAACATATTCATCTACAAGGCTGACCACTTTTACAAATTACTAAAATTTTTTTTTTGGCAAAATCCGATCGGTCGTAGAAGAAAACTGGCTTGAGTTAATTTTAATAAGAACACTGAAATGTGAATAATTCATAGCACCTACTAAACATGCTATAGGTCACAATGTGAAATAATCCACTAAAATGATCAATCCATATGATTTATTGCAGTGATGAGTGAGTGTATGTTGCCGAAGTGTTGAAAAATTGCTATCGATTTATTCGACGCAGCCCAGCCACTTCAAAGGAATAAAAAATATACAATAGCATGTAGTTTTGTTTGGATTTAAGTGAAAGTTACTCTATGCCTTCATGACAGAATTGCACAGGTGTTTTATGGCAGACATTCCTATAACTAAAGTTTTTCTCACAAGGGTAAATTCGTTTATAAATATAATTATGAAAGTTATTCGTTCTAAGAGGCTGTTCTTAAGGAGCTTCAATTAAAATTTGTACGGTTCACTTTTCACTTAAACGAGCGCTTCCCATAAATGCAAAAGAGAATAAATTATTCGTATTGGAAAATTTTTGAAAACAAATTGAATTGTACAATTGAAATTCGTACGCACCTTTCCCGCTGATTGCTTTAATAATTAGAAATCTGCATACGAATTTCTATTCCCAAAAAGAAATGAATAGAGCAATAAAATAGCGTCAAATTGCAACAATTATTGGATGAGAAACATTAACTACACTTCGAGCCAAAGACGTTTATGAGTGAATACGTCGATTCGATGAAGGGAAAAATGCACTGAATCTTAGGAAGATGTAAATTTTCTATGCGCTCAATATTCGTCGAATGGCAATCATTTCATATTCAAATCGCATTCATGCTGGCTTTTTTTTTCTCTGAAAAGCATTCACCCAACTGTCTACAATGTGTATGCATAGGAATCGCACTTCCCAATTACTCATAAATTTTTTTTTGGGAATATTATTGAAAATAATTTCTGCAAATTTCCCACAAAAATATGCTCTTCAATGCAATGTGACAAGCGTCCAATTGAACTACATCGTTATTGGCAGACAAAAAAAAATCGACAATTCCCTCACTATCGAATTAATGATAGCGGGGATACAAGCAAATGACATCCAACGAAATGAAATCACCGCCATCCTAGATGATATCTTTATTTATCTCAGGTGGTATAATAACTCTAAACATAAAAAATTATTTTGATGTGTCACAGAAGTCTACGCTCTAACGTTCTAAGCGGATAAGAATGTAGAATTCGAGAACTAATTTTAGAAGGGGAATAGATTGAAATTCATAACGCGGGAAAAAAAACGATACGATTTTTTTAAAAGAAAGACTTAGCCATTACAGTTCATCACCACTCATCGGTAAATGTCCATTAATTTTCCGAGAGGTTCATTTGCCGAATTTCCGATTTCTTTTCAGACTTTAATAATTACCCTTTACATTTTTAGACAAAGTCATTACTTTGGCTAGAGACCGGAGGTCTTCCGGTTTTTAGAAGTCGCACTTTACGAACAGGTGCATTTTCCGGATTAGTTTTCGGTTAAAAGTTTTCTATGAACATAACCTATATTCTTGCCGAAAATCTCCTGTTAGCTTACTCTAATATTCTTCTAAGCGCAGTTCTACCCACGACGCTCAAGGTGGCTATCCCGCTCATCTTTCTAAGTCACCCATATTAACGGTGTAAAATAATAAAAAGCATTAACACGTGCTATTAGTAGGCGGTAATCTACGAACTTAATGAATACGCACTAAACTCTTAAAAGCATATATACGAGCGATCTATCTGTGATTATCTTTCAGAACTGAATAAACTACGAGGAAATTTTATTTTCTACAAAACAATAAGATTTGAGTCTACGAAATGGAAAAAAAAAGACGGTGAAAGGAAAATATGATATGCCGATATTGTGTATGAAGTACAAATGTCAATATTTGAAAATATATTCACTTATCTATATATTTGAAAATGAAATCACTACATTTGAGAGAGAAATGAGAGTATCTTTGCACGAAATGAATTCGATATATGTGATTTTAGAAACGCATCACAATAAGCTCGGTTTGAAGTTATAAATTTCTGAAGAATGCAGCACAACTCTAACTCTGCAAGTTCCTCTGCGCATTTAAGGTTTATCTATCCATAGTCAACATACTGCAAAAAAAATGCTGTAGATCCGTGGCCGAAGATCCATGGTCCGCCACCCCATCATCGGTGAAGCGGTTTTTTAAATTATATGATTACACGTCTTAAACCGGTTGTACACTGTTTTAAAACGAAAAAAACCAAGCCGAACGAATATGCGTCTCGAATGCTTCTGGCAGGGAGTCCACTGGTTCCTAATCGCGCCTAGCAATGACTGGCGTATCAAAGCAGATGATCCCCACAATCATCCATGTCTGCAGTAGGGAGGCGCATATGCTCAATTCAACCGCATTTTATTGCCGATGAGCATTATCCAACATCATATTTGTGATGAAGAACTTTATACCTGAAGGTTTATCTAGCACTGGAGACCGTTTTCCATTCTTCTTTGTTCTTCCAGGAGTTTTCATCCTTTCTGAAGATAAAATCCAGAAACTATTTGTTATGACACCTCTATGCATACGTATATTTCCTAATCCAATTTTCGCCGTTCACTTCTTAAATATAAGTCATAATTCAATTCACTTAGCAGATACTGTAAGAAGTATTTTGTGTGGCAGTTCCTATGAAGCTATTAAATTATTGCGCAGTCTAAGCACGCTGCAAAACTCGGAAAAGCTTCGAGAGTAATTTTCACGTTGCATCAAACTCGTCTTCGATTGCCATACGGTATACCCGGGCTCTCTGATAGCCAATTTTGTAGACGGAAGTTTTAGTACCAAAGAGTTACGAATAATCTATCGATACAAACGCATGCATTTTACTTACAGATGCATCAGATTGTCCTATTGTTACAATAGGCCGATCTTGCACTCTATTGCGTCATCATTCTTTGCAATCGGTTTATGTAATCATTTGCTGATGAAATAAGGTCGCCCAATTTTGTGCTGCATTGGTATCTTCTACATCGTCCATATGTATTTTACCTCCTGATTGGACTCCTCCTCCCTTCCCATTCTATAAGGTTACGAATTACCTTCAAATACTTTCATTTTTAAATATTCTAGTAGTATTTTGTATTTCGTATAAAATTTCTTCAACTTCAAATTCTTCATTTATTTTAGGATTGAGTTACTACGCTTTGATACATTTATCGACGAATTGACTTGAAAGAGACGAGAATAAATGATTTCGCATTGTAAATTTTCGATATTTCATTCATCATTTCGAGAGAAATATTTCCTCATAAGAGGAATATTTTCAGCACAAATAAATCAATAAAATCCCATAAGCATATTTGCAGAATCGAATGTGATTTGAATGCACTAAACGTTTTGCAAATGTGATAAATTCCTCTCATCAAGGCTAATAAAATTAATGAAATAGTGAACCACAATGTCCTAAATAAACAAACGTTGGTTGAAATCTAAAACGAAACTCTTTCTAATATTAACTCAATTTCGCATTCAAATGTGAAAAAGTTAAGCCGATGGGAAGGATGAAATACCTCAATGAATAATAAATGACAAAGAAAGATGCCGTAGGTAAAACGATTGCCTTTGCAATAAGCTTACGGAAATATACAAAAATCAAAGCTTTCTTCTTCAATGTACAAATTATATTCACTTCAGGAAGTTTTGAATTCTTTTACTATAATTTAATACTATATTGGAAGTGTTGTTAGTTGCGTTGTCAGCACCATTTTAGTTGCGAACAATGCTCAATATTAGCGAGCTGAGGTTTGAAATATGAGCGGCACAAAACAAGGGCAACGTCATTCGCCTCATGCCACTTCCGCTCTGGCCACTTGTGTCAGTCGTTTGAGCCTCAGTCACTCCCGGTCATTTGCGCCTCGGTTGTACTTGAAACCTTCATCTGTTGAACTTTAACTGCATATATAAAAACAATGAAGGTGGACTATATCATAGTATTTTCTAAAATTTGGTTGCATCTGGAGGGCTGATAAAATTGTTAAAACTTATCGAGACGCTTTTATATTTTTCTCGCATATGTGTTCAGTGGATAGCGAATGAGAGGTCCGAATGACCGGCGCTTAGCGGAAACCTAGATGACCGGAACATAAATGACCGTGCACAAAATGGAGCATTTACTATGATTCAACTCAAAGGTTGCAATTTCGGCTAGATATGCATTGTAATTTTTTTTTCCCAGCTAATAAATTCGAACATTTCGTCAACAAACGTGAAACGTAAAAAAATCACAATATAAAAACCGCACAGCAACATATGGATGCGATTTTAGTGTAGCGTCAAAACATATCATTTTAAATGACAAATATTAAGTCGGGTAGTTTTTTCGATTTTGAAAAGAACAACTCTGATAGCATTTTCCATTTTGCAGCTTTAAATTCCATATTTCTTGCAGATACATTTATGAGAGCTAATCCCATAATATAATGACTTATAAATTATTAAAATATCCGTTTGCAAGGAATATTAAAAAACAATTCTTTCGAAGTAAACAGCACTTGAAAGGAACGCAAATGAAATCATGTCAACGAAGCAATAATGCCTCAATTAAAATAGGATAATTGTGGAACTACGGTAAACGATATTGGCACGGTCGGTATCCGAATGAATCATATGCGGCTTCAACCTTTAATCTTATCTAGTTCAAATTTCAAGTTGCATTTATTTCACACCTCTACGCTAATATAACTATATTGGAAAACAACCAATAGAGATGATCCGATATTTAAATGCCATAAACTAGCCTTCAAATTCAATAATAGATGGCAGCAAGGCGCTGCGATCACACAAAGTGGATGAATACTCCATTGAAATGAAGACTGCGTAAAATTAAACATTCGAATTGTATGATTGTAAAAAATTATGCATAATTCACGTGAAAGTTTTAAAGTAGGTCGGTTCAAAATATATTCGCAGTTTTCCACAAATTCACTCATTTGCTAATTCCCACACTTTGTCTCTAGTGAGCATAGGTTTAGCTCCACTTGCTGGATAATTTGGAAACACAACTCATCTCCGTGTTTGAACCCATCTCGCCTCGGAAACACCTCTAACAACTCGTCAACAACCTCTATCGACACCCTCAAATGGGGGAACCAGTTGTACTTCGAATATACTATAAAACTTACAATGTTCGTAAACTTGCTCGACGAGGGTAAAACATGCGCTAGCACATGGTACCGTACCAACATCTGCATCCGGTTGCCAACATCGTTCGGTGAAATTCTTTGGTGGGAAATAATGATGCATGAGTTGATTCCAAAGACTTAAATAAGCAGTCGACGCACAGCTAAAGCAGCGAGTTGTTTCAACACCTATAGCCATCACAAGCAACAACAATACACAACGTGTGATTAGCGCATATAATACGCTTCCAGGATCACTCATCACCCGATATTGTTCAGCTCATAACACAAGACGACAGCGGATCAGCCGCTGCCACAATGAAATCACCGACGACAAATATCGAAAATCGGACGGAACAAGATTTCGATATATGTGATCACCGCAGGTTTGCAGTTTGGAGAGTGGCGAATCGATTATAAATATATTCGATCAGTGAACGTAACGAAAAAAATCCTTTCGGATCTTTGGCCGTAATTCATCTGGGCTTTTATACATCAGTCAGAGCGATATACACATCCGATCCATAGAGCAAGAGATGTGACACACCGATCTCACGTTAATCCTCCACACTAAAGGCGTTAGTCTGAAGTATTAGCAGTCTTGTTAGCTCTTCAAGGTGGTCGTAGCATAAGAGGCTTATCGAAATGCATGAGCTGCTGCTGTCCGTCCGTCCATTAGCCACGCCCATGTTTCTTCCCAAAAGCAGCCAACTAGCTGCTACACTCCGCCCCTATGAATCGCAGGCTGTTTCTCACCCCACTCTAATGTCCCATACATATATGTACCTCAATACATGCGATGCCCGTCTTATATGAGAACATCCTTTGATGAGTGCCTGAGCACCTCTTAGAGCACACACACACACATACACACATACACACACTCGCCCACAAAAATTCACGCTTGATTATACAGCTGCCTAACTACTTCATTCCCTAACCAAACAACGCTCCTAAAGGCAAACATCAACTAGCGATACGCACACATAACACCGATTAAACACTTGATGGATACGTTCATGAGCACGCTAGTCCTGGAATATCTGTTGAGGCATGTAGTAGGTAATAACAGTTTTCATACTGAGGCGTGTCACAAATTGCGCAGCAAATGTGTGTGGACCATCGACTTACATCCTACTTATATTTTTTTCAATTTTTGGTAAATATCACCCCGAACAGGAACACAATTTTTTTTTAAACCCATTAAACCACTCATCCAATAAACCTGCTGACCCACCAAATTAATCAGCCGGTTGAACGTAAAAGCTTGGCAAAGCATGACGAGGAAGATGTTACGATATGAGCTGCTCACAATCACATCCAAAAAACCGGTCTATTGTTTCGAAACCTGGCATGAGCACACGGTTACCGTAAATGCGACTTTGTGAAACCAATAATAAAAACCAATAAACCTGGATCAAAACAGATTAGGTACATTACAAGGTAAGTGATAGGAAATCAAAAGCTTATGGCGAAACAAAAACTGTCTAGCAAGGTTTCTCAAACAAAACTGAGGAGACTATGAAGGGTGTTGATGTGTCACAGATTTGCTCCCGTTCCCAGACTGCAGGTTGTAAAAGTTTTTGCAGGACTGGGCGAGCTTATATGAAATTGTTGCAAGCGTGAAGGTTGGACGGCAGCGCGAAGCTTGCAAGGCGCGACGACGGCAGAACTCATCCTAGTGAAGAGACTATTTTTATTCGCATACTGCACTGCACAAGTGTGATAAACTATTGCCTCGAATCCTGTGTCGGCTAGCAAGCTGTCCGATAGGGCTTGGAGAGGAGTTGCAGATCCTAGCTGGGACTAAAGACCGGACCAACCAAAAGAACTTAACCTTTACACACCAGAAGCAGAAAAAAAAGAACAACTTTTGGTAATATGAGCTGCATTTGCTCGAAAGCTTCTTTACGTCGGTGGAATGATGAGGAATGACAATTGGAGTGAGCGGACAAGCGTATTCACAGTGAGAGGAACCGCCTTATAGGGGGAATAAGCACTGCTTGTATATTCTTCCAAGATCCGCTTCCCGTTTTCGCTTATTTTTAACCTTTGGTCCTTAGAAGCCCCTGCCCTCTATTTTTTCGGATGATTCAAGAGCACTCATGACTTCTTACGGTCTTCATTGATTGCAGATTTTTTCATATCTGGATTGCTGTTTACCTTTCGTCAGAAACCCACTCCGTACACAATCCTAAATATTTCCACACCTTCTACAGATCAACGGAATTGACTTGGCGCTATGTTAAGAAGAAAGAGGGAGTAAAAATATTATTGCGATCGATTCGGTGTAGAGTGAATAAACGGATGTTGCTGACCCCCCTCTCCCTCCCCCTCTTCTATGAAACCCTTTAATTCGTTCTCCATCAGAAAACAGAGACATGAGCTTACAATTCCAAACTATAGTATATTCTTTTGAAGAAGCAGATTGCAACTGGAATAAAGAAGCAGATGGCAACTGCATAAGTCATCAATGGGATAGGTTAAATATTCATTAAAAAAAACTCATTACCAGAGTTCGTTTTGAGGCTATCACCTGAAAATCGATGTAAGCAGCGATAGATCATAGAAGAATTTTGAAAACAATGGTCGATACATGCAAACATTTAAGATTAGATCATATTATCAAATTAAATACATTAAAAAACACACACACAATTACGCATCGATCGCAAACGATTTTCCACATCGTAAAAAATTGTCCGCTCAGATCTTCAACAATTTTCCACAAATGAGAGATTTCCCATAAAAATTCGACGAATGTATAGTAGAATGACGACATTAAGTAAATGATGAATTCAATTCTCTAGGAAATATATGACTCGTCAATAGCCGTTACTCTTCGACAGGCCGACTTTTAGTGATATGGCGTTTTGATCTATTTGCTTTCATAGAGAAATTTAAATTGCTCGATTCCCATTTGCGTTGTACCACTATGTTTTCTCAGCCCCCTTCCTCCTCCTCTCCTACGACAGCTAAACGAAAAAGAAGCATAAATAAACGTCTAACAAGTCGATTCTCGGTATAAGATGAAAGAATTCATGTATTCAACCACCAGAAGGTGATGGCGATCAGAAAAATGCAACAGCAACCATTCCTCACCTTTCCAACGATTCACAAATGTTGTGTTCGAAAAGCTTTCCCGCATACTGATATGCTCATTTAAATTCAGCCTCATTCGAATAGCCATGTGCCTATCAAGTTTTTTTAAATGGTAGCCTATTATAGTTGTTTGTAATTTCAAATTAATGATAAAAAAGCCTATAATTTCAAATTTTGGAACTGAAATTACAACAATTTCACTATCACCTTCGCAATCACAATGGCTGCCATTATGTCGATCAAAGGCAACAATATCTCTTCGTTGAGCATGCATAAATGCCCCTCTTATTTCAAAGCAAAAATCTATTCTAATGTTTCATTGATGGAAAAAGGTTAGTCTAGGCTATAGATGCCGAATTAAAGACCTCAAATAAAGATGTCGGAAAAGAGAAAACGACTCCGTAGAATTATGAACATATTACTCTTTCCGTTATATATTCGAAGAATTTAATGATGCAACCAATTATAGAAATAATGCGACGATATTCAATTATCATAATATCAGAATATTACGTTCTTAAAATTTTTGTATTTTATTATTTGAACATCTCAATAATTTTCTCGTCAACGATTCAATTTCAGTAATTAAGTTTTAACGGTAATTAAGCGATTTGTTATTAATAATGATAAACGCATAATAAAAGTACGTAAAACATTATTTATTGCATATAAATAAAACAATAGAAATTAAAAAAAAAGGAAATTTGTTTACGTATGATAATAAATATCAGCAAAATTAAGCAAATAAAAGTAGTAAAAAGTGGTTGATTTCAAATATGCCACTTGAGGAATGCATCGTAAAAGCAATAAGTGAAGCGAACGGTATACCATAGCTGTAAAAATGAATAAAAAGTTTGTGCGTTTATTTTGCTTCCTCTTTCATCTCTCCTCTTTTCTACGAGTGCTTAGAGAATAGATCCCACCACCATTTCCCCCCCCCCCCCCCCCCCCCCCCACCGACCCACATGTAAGCCGAGTTACAATTAGGAATGTCGGAACGCACAAACTTCTGATAAGTGTATTCATATGTTGAGGTAAATAAGACCACAAAATTACATAGCAAAAAAAAAAACCACCAACACAATCACACTCGCCTCCAATAAAATTAACGAAGTAATCGTTACTCGAAAAATATTCCAAATATTATTAATTAAGAAATTTTCATAGAATTTAATGCAAAACGAAAATAACTCTTTTCGAACGGATAGGGAAGATGTAAGAAAATGTGAAATCCATTACATTTCCCATCGAATCTTAAAAGAATATAGGGAAAATGTTTTGCCTTTCCTATCTCCCTTCTCCCTCGGCCTCTTCCCCCTCACCTATTACCATACAGCAAAATGCTCCTGTATGATGGATAAAAGACCGTCGCATAAGCATAAAACGTCAAGCGGGACACGTTAGCGGCACATGTTTCCTAGTTATGTAAATTGAAAAAGGAAATAAGTGCGCGCCGAGTTTACGTCGTAGACATGCCGCCGTGTCGACCATTTTAAATCCCCTTAACGATAACGGAGATTGAAATAGGCATCATCTTTGAGAAACCATTTACCTACCAAATAAAGTTCAGACAGTTCATCATGGAATATCCCCTTCCTCTCCTCCCCCCCCCCCCCCCCCATGAATACGAATTCCATCTGGACAACTCTTTTCGATTTTGGAAACTTGTTTTAATGCGAGAGTTTCGAAATTTTTCTATGATACATGCTCTCTCATAAATAGCGACTCTACAATTTGCATCCTATCGTCCACCCTCCAAAATTTCTTTACTATTTTTTATATCATCAAGAAAAGCGATAAGTGCAGCTCAGAATTCAACTTTACAAGGAGCTCGTATAGCCAATTACAGTAATTTATTGAAATAAAACGCATCGTTTTCTACTCGTTGAATCTACCATAAAATGTTCCAATATAAGTTTAAATTTACTTATTTTTTTCCTCAACAAAACCGATTGCATTCCCTTATTTTTTCCTTCAGCAAAACGTTCGCCTGTTTTGTTTTTAATTATCGTATTTTCGATTGTTCAAAGAACAATTGCTAACGACAATTGGAAATTCGCCTCACAAACATTAACAACTGCAATTAAATGTCAAAACAATACAAACGAAATAGCAATCAAAAGTGCAAATATAAGCATCGAGAAATTCATTTCAAACTAGTGACGGAGACGAAAAAAATTTTTTCCCATTCGTAACTTTGTATATAAAAATATATGAAGTTGTTTATATTCGTATATATATATATATATATATATATATATATATATATATATATATATATATATATATATGTTCATGAAGGAATCATTGCAAAAAATTTATTCTATGACCACGGTTAACTGAAGTTTTTAAGCCAGTCGTCGATAAGGATGTCCTCATATCTAAAAAAAATTCACTCGAAAATGAGCGATTGCGATCTTATTACTTCGAGATAAATCGACTACCTAGCCAACTAAAACGCTCTCTGCAAGTACAATAATTTTCCCCACAAATTCCCTCTTGAAGACGCCCTTTTGATAAAAGCAAACTGAAAGCTAATCGAGTTTCTTCAGTCAATATTTATTTCTTTATTGTGTTAGTTATACTTTAACGAAAACAGTAACAAAAAAGTTTCTTTGGTACTTCCAACTAGATCATTCCCCCTCATCCGGATCTTAATTTTTTTTTTCAATTTTGCAACTTTATTTCAAGAAGCTTCTGAGTAACCACTCTAAAATTTATGTTCTTTTATGGAAATCATTTCTAATCTTTCAAAGAAATCCTCCCTGCGGCTTTTTATGACAGAAATATCTAATGATTAGTACAAAGCACATAAACAGAATGATTCAAAATGATAGATGAAGTCGGTTCAAAAAAAGACCAAAAATGACGAACTGATGCTATCGCATATTATGTTCATATAATAAACTGAAATCTGATAATAATGACCACGTTACGAATGAAAAAAAAAATTAATGGACCGGCAAAATTATTCTTTGCTTAAAGCAAAAACGATGTTATTCAATTAGCTTTGCGAGATGCGAATAACCTTCAAGGCGATAAAACAGCCTCAAAAGGGGTTCATTGTTTAAAGAAAACAAAATCACATTCATCTCGAAGAAAATCCTCAATATGAACTGCATACCTATGAGCTTTACAACCTCCATCTTTTCTCCAAACACACAACACCATTCAGTCCCTCTAATATTTTGTTTCCTCATCCTCATCTCCCCTATTTTCAATGGCAAGATATCTAATGAATATAGGAAGATTTTGTGTGCAAATAAAAATTTAAAAGTAAAGCTTCAACAATGTTAGTTCAAGAAAAGTGAGCCCGATATATCGAAACCGTTTGTTGCAGTCTGCAGCGAATGGATCTGGCGCGTCGAAAGCATCTCGAATGTTTACGAATCTCGAAGCATCATACAATATTTTAAATATCTATATTCACTTTTTGCATTCTAATTATCCTCTTTATATACAATCACTGTAGTGCTCTAATCTCTTTTTTTCTATTGCCTCCTCTTCTATATTTTATTAGATATCTCTGTCTTATTCAGTCAGTCTAATCCATTCAATCCATATAACTGTCTAATCATGTCAATTCTTCATTCCAACATTTGTACTCTTGTGAATGTAAATTCTTTTCACTTTGTGTTGAGGCAACCTTTCAAAGGCATACGACAGGATAAAAAACAGTTGTTCAGGAACACTCGTGAGAGACCTAGGCTTTTATACACAAAGATCCCAAAAGGTTACTCGCCCACCAAATATAAACCTATTATTGGGCATGTTTTATTGCTCGTTGATCGTCTCGCTAAATTGTTGGTTTCCTAATCGGCATTGCAAAAAGCGCGTACTGCGTTGACTTTTTTTGCGCACTTTTTCATGTACTAACATAGATTCTCCCCTTCAGATGAGGATAAGTCATTCTTCTACTCAAAAAGTTTTAAAGAAGTGAAGCCAAGGGAATAATTTCCGCACAGTGTCGACGTTGCTTAGTTCGTGAGCCAAATATATAAAGTGGTCGTGCTTAGTGCCTACAGAAAGAACTTCACGTTTACTCCTTAGCATTAGAAGCAGAGCATATTTAAGGGTGACTGTGTCCGACCGGAACGGTCATGGATTGTGTGCCTTAACATCAATACCCTATCCCTCTAGAACCGCGACCTTCGACAACAACATTCCATCACCTCGTGGCCAAGAAGATGCTTTAACCATTGAAGTCACTCATCCTACTTCTCCTCTCAGAAGTTTCCTAGCCCAATTTCGTCTCCCAACCCGGCTCAATCCTAAACGAAGCGCAGAGGAGCAACCGACGTTGTGCTGTTGCAGCTAAAAGAGAAGGAAGAGATAGCGAGGAAAAAGGAAATCTGAGACCGGAAACACAGGGTCCTTCAACACCGTCCCCGTTGAAGGAAAACTGATGAACCGGGTTTTTTTTTTGATTCACATCACCAGTCTTTGCGGATATAAGGAAACTAGGAAGTTGGCCCTAAGATTTAGGACCTAATTAAAATATGAAGAAGCTGGCCTAGAAGATTAAAACAGCCATTCCCCTCAGTTACATTAAGAAATACGACAAAGTAAAAAAATGATAATTAGGTGGATCAACAAGAACAGTTCCCTTCACATATGGTAAACGGAAATACGAAGAAGTGTGGTTGTGGCAGACAACGACAACCGGAAGCAATCAAGCTGGCGACTTTTGTACAGTACCGTATTGTGACACCAGGAGAATGCACGAAAAATTTGAGGCTCGTCGATACCCTTTGTGACCTCATTTTCTCCCTTCTCCGACCCTCAATCCCTCCTCCTTCAAGTTGTCCGAAGTCACTCAAGAATAAATTCAGCGACCTTTCACTTAAATTGTATCAATCGAATCCCCGCTAGCAAGCACGAGCATCAAGTCTCCTCTTTGCACGCTTCTGTAGCCAATTTTTCTTTGCTCTTCGCATACGCATCCTTGGCTAGTCTCAAGAATCTTAGCACAGCAACACGTTCTCGAAATGTGTAAGAATTTTTGAGATTCATCTTTCCCTCTTCAACTGCCAGCTTATTTTCCTCTATCCCTTCAACTGTCATTTCTTCATTTGTTCCAGAACTCTCGTCCACCTCAACATGAATCACACCTATCGCTGTTTTCGAACTCCCACCACATATCTCATCATTCTCAATAATTTCAGTGACCTCTGGTACCTCCTCAACTACCATACATACTTCATTGTTTATTTCTTCCTGTACAACCCCCTCTTCAGACTCCAATTTTGAAGTCTTTTCAGCAGTTTCCCCTCCTATGATGTTACGTTTACTGTTCACATTTCCTTCGTTATTCATTGACCGTTGTGCTGCTAAATCAGGTACCTCATAGCCGAGACCGCGTAATGCATTCGTTAATACTTGCTTATCGGTGCGTAGAAAAGGATTATACGCGAATTCATCATCCAATGTTGTCGGCACCTATAAAAATAAAATATTAATTAATTCTTTCGCTTTCTTTATTTGAATTTAAGAAAATCTGAAATTAAGAAAGATTGCTAAAAAAAAAAGTTTTTATTGAATGGCAAAAAATCGGGGAAAAAAGAAGAATTTCAAAAAATTACCCATCACTGTTCAGATTTGTGAAAGAAATAACAATTGTAAAGCCGAATTCGCTATCTCATTTATAAGCGATGAACGCTCAATTTTATGCGTAAATCGAATTTTTCAAAGAAAAAAAAAAAAAAAACGGAGAAGAATCGATTCTACACGATATAAAAAATTGACTAAAACATTGATTTTTTCCAAAAAATTTCAAACTATTATGGGGCAATCATATTGTTAAATCGTAATTAACAAAAATTTTCACCGTTTTAGGTCTTATTATTCGTTAGCCGAAAATAGAGTACAGACGAATGAATAGATGCATACAACTGTACTAGCGTTCCACTCGGAAAGATTTTTCAAAAATTCTGAGCCAGAACGTCAGGAAAATACAAGAATTCTATGGTTCCGGAATCAGAATTCCAGTGCCCTCCTAGTGTATACGAATCGACTCGTCATCATCATAGGTTTTTAGCGGAAAAAAGCACATTAAAAACTCAATATTAATAACTAAACAAAAGATATATGAAGAGTTGATGGTACTATTCTTAACATCTCATAGAAAAAACGTCAAGCAAAAAAGTCAATTAGGAGGGACCACCCGTAGAGCGGAAACACAACATACTAGTCAGAAATGCATTAAAAACGACACGACAAGATGTAAATTGACAAGTGAATACGTGTGTCAACAATATGCGATATGCAAACGAGAAAAGTTTCTCTGAATATCCCTCTCACCATCTTTAATTACTCGTCAGCTCTTCCCCTTCTTCTTCCTTGGCACTAACTAATACCCCCAAATGAATGCACAGCATAATCCCCTCTGCACCCATTTGCCAACTGCTTCTGTTTCCATTTTGTTCCATCACTTTCCCTTCTTCATATTGAATAACCTCTAAGCATTCTGATCTTGCATTACCTGCTTTCCTTCTGGTCTAGCATTTTATATCTCTAGTTATACAGTGACAATTTTTCATTAAAATTTTTGAATGACGCAAAATATCCTCAAATATTGCAAAGTGTTAAGAATAAAAGTGATGAGTAAACGATTCGAAAAAGATAGCTTTCGCAAACCTTGATTTTTTTTTTCCCTCCTTTTTTTTCTATTGCTTTCGACCAATTACTTTCCCCTTATATCGTTCCTTCACGTCTTTCATTCTTTATGTCATTTATAACGGCATTTTTAAAAACTGAGTTGAAAAATTAAAAAAAAAAACAACTATATAATTGCAGAAAAAAAAGGACAATCAGATCCTCTAGAAACTTCTCTACGTTCAAAATTCGTCTCCATGAAGGCGACAGTTACCAAACTAATAAGAAACGGCGGCCAATAAATAAGGACAAGCAATACTTTCGAATATATTTCATATTTTAAATGCAAATTTATTGCTTGACAATTCAAACGTATTTAAACACCTTACATTTGGATTTCGTGTGGTTAATAAAACATCTGCATATATAAAGTCCGTTTCAATTTACAAAAGTCGAAGGTTGTATTCCCTTCTTCTTCTTCCTTCCCCACTCAATTTTGCGATTCAATTAGAAAATTGAAAAACTGATGCCTGCAATTGCTATGCTATGCTCCTGAATCATAGCAACGTTGCATTTTCGTATTTATAAGTACGCGGTCCGTGGCATAACATCTTATATCAAGCCTAGTATTTCCGCCTTGGCGGAAGTGTCCTGTAGCGTAAATGACTAAACACATTTCATAACCAGAAATCACTAATCACACTACAGCAATCTGTTTGCATTTTTCAGGTACACTCTGCAGCGAGCGCAGCAAGTCTTAACTGATACGAAGCTATGTGAGGAACGCTGTTGAAGAAAATAAGTATACGCTTGATGAGGGCAACTGCGCGAGCGCGATAAGAACAAATACATTGCCCCCGGGTGGCACATTCGCAGCTCAGCAGAAAATCATTAAGCCACTATGCCCAACTCAGTAATATATAGCAAAGAACGAAGAACGAAAAGATTTTCAAGGATAAATAAAACTTACGAAACAAATAAATTTATGACACCTGCCAAAGTAGGTATTACACTCCACCGGTTAATTGAAGAATCTACCTTCTCTTAAATAAACGTCAAGAGATGGCGATCAATGAATCATCCATTGAAGTCCGATTGGACTTAGTCCGATTCAGCTCATTCTTGAAATTCTCTTGAATAATTCCCGAAGTCAAACAATCTCCTTGAAATGCCGATCCCGTTCCAGGATCGAGAACCCATTCCAGAATGAAGTTCTTGATCCCGAATGAATTCAACAATCACTAGTTTTTCCACGATGGCATAAAACAAAATCAGCATAGCCGCAACCAACAGATATGCCCACCTACGCAAATAATGGAATAAAAAATTGCACCTCAAGATGTCTTTATTATATCTCGGAAATCGTTCAACGAAAAAAAAAAAAACTAAGGATCTAGAAAAAATACAGAACAAAAGTTCAGAAAACCTTTGAAAATCAACCTGAAAAAACAAAAACAAAAAAGGAGTTTTTTTTTTTTTTGAGAAAGTGGTTTACGACCTTCTTAATTTTTAATAAAAGGTCGTAAACGGTTGCTCGCACAGTGACCTTCTTTTTAACCAAGGCAAGACCATAAACCTCGCAACTTTATCAGGAAATAAACACTGGGAATGAATTTCACAACGGCAAAATACTAATAAAATACACTCATATATGGTGTTATTTGTAGATGGTATTAGTATGCTTGTTCCTGAAAATTGATATTGCCGAAGTTTGGCGATATCCGAGTGAAATTTATTCAGGGATCAACGTCAATCATATAAAAAGGGCCAACATGCGTCTACACAAATTGAAACCGGCAATTTCATATGATAGTAGTATCGGCGATTAGTATTGATGAATGCAGAAGAAGAATCTAGATACTCAAAAAGACAGACTTCTACTGTAATGAAAAAAAAATGAATTTCACAAGTGTGCTAAATATCAACAGCATTACAAACTAGAAGAAAATAAACACCGAAAAAAAATTAAGTTATAGAAGAACATCGAATTAACTGATAAGATTCTTACTAACGCCGCGTCATCAAGCTAACCGATTTCACGAGCTATCAATAAATCATAGTTATGCGAAACAATAACCTTTACGCTTCAACTAACCCCACCGTCCGCAAATATCTGCTAAAAAAAATGATATTTTAATATCCAGACTGAGAAAATATGTACGAGTTCTTCTCACCTTCATACATCCATAATTCTTTTACGTTCGCCGACCGAACAACGTCTATATGACTTCCCCTTACGATGAAATATTGCCATGTTTTAATTGATTAAACGGTCATAGAAATTTCTTAAGACGATTTCCTTTCATGTGCGTTCATAATTTTGCACCTGCAAAATGCGTTATGACAAAGTTATTTCTGTGTCTATACTCGTTTGCCTATACCTCTTTGTTCAGTAAGTTTCAACCTGGAACCTCTGAAGCATGACTGCAGTTAAATGATCGGCAGGTAATCAACTGCAAAAATTGACTTGCAATCGAAATTTCATGGCAGTTGAATATATTTCAAGAATAAAGATATTTCGCTGAAATCAAAAATCGTTTTTTGGCCGAAAAAGAACGGAAAAAAACTGAACACACAGTTCTAATTGGCAAAAATCGAAATTTCAGTTTTCAGCTCAAGTTTCATTAAAAGTCGTCCCTTAGAACTAAAAGAGAGCAGAATTTCAATAAGGCTGTTTAAAAGAAAGAGTACCATACAGCTTCTAGCGTTTCTTGTTATTACTGTGAAACCTAATCCTACACGACGATCGTTCGATCACCAACTTCTGGCTACTTTATATCCGATTCTCCACGCGTTAGCAAATCGAGGCTATGAATCCGTTCCTAGCGTGCATCACTTGAATGTGTGTCGAGCCAGATATAACTAACTATCGCGCCTGTATACCTTGGACAAGCCACTCACTCGAAGCGGGTCGTCTCTGAAGTGCAGGTCTCACTGCTGTAATGCATTTCAGCAGGAGTGGCCGTTTGCATGCCTTAGAATCACAAGTCTCGCTATAGACTAATTTAGCATGCGCTTCTTGAAAATTTAGATAACTCGATACCTCTCTCAACTTCCTCAAATTCGCTTCTACCACATATCGTGAAATGAAGAATGGACAGGTGAGGCAAGTAGAAAACGGAAATGAAGTCAAGCGAATACAAACTCATCTTCATGCCATACATAACAGTGGGCAAATTTTTACGGATACTCAGTATAACAGCACGCCAATATTGGCGAACGGTGCGTACAATGAAAGAATGAATTCAAGTCATACGGCGAGTCGATGAAGTGGCGCTGAGAATGTTTTGCATAGATAACCTCGTTCTTTGCAAAACAGCGGAAAAAGGTAGAGACCTATTGGACGTTTCAGAATTTCCGGCATAAAATTAATCTCCTCTGATCAACTATATATTTGCAAAGAAATTTTTCTCGATCTTATATTTGAAATAACCTATAGGCAAAAAGTGACCTCTGAGCAAATGGATGTGGTTTAATTTGGTGTTCAATATTAAAAAAAAAAGTAAGTGAAAATATGTGTTAAAACATCAGGTATAAATTATGCTGAGAAGATGTTGCATAAACCATTAAAAAAAAGCAGCATTTAATGAATGATTCCGATATACAACAAAACATTATCGCTTACGTATGAAATACGAGTAACGCATAAATGGGAGAAATTAAATCTCTTCATTTGTCTGAATGTTACTAAAAAAAATTAAAATATTTCGCTTTACGTTAGTTTTATCAATCTTCTAATTTCTGCTCCTTTTTAATGATCTTTTTAATAGCACACCTCTATCACATCTTTCAAAAAATGTAATGCAGATATCTATTCACCTCTTAGGTATATTATTCATTCCAGTCACTTATATAGAAACTTTAGACAAGTTTGAAAACTTCTTTACCGGAAGGATCCGAAATACATGCCTTTGTAGATGATCCTATCTTCAGTGGTGGGCGCTGTAAAATTGTACCATAGTACAAGTTTACCTCATCATATGAACTTCTCATCTTGACATAGATTATAATGATAGTGATAGCTGAAGCAGAACACAACATAAGAAAGAGTTAGCGCAATGGTTCAATCCAGACTCTCATTGCTTACTTTGAGTCACATAATCGACCCTCAATTAACCTTTGCACTTACGGATATGGCGAAAAATATTTGATCTTGTATGTGGAACACTGGCGAATACATCTATAAAACACCGCAAAATGTATCGCTTCAACAATTATTTCCACTATTTTGTAACGAAGAGAATGCATAATCAATTGAATATGAGATTAAATTGTGCAAACAAACTGCATACCCCACATATCAATTGCACGGATGAGGAATACGAGGGCGCAAAAGGATGCGATATGAAGTAATGATCAAATGAAACGGTAATAAAACCATGATTAAACTTAAACAAGGGGGACTGGCGTTTTCAATTAAAATTTGAATAAACAGGAACGATGAAATAAAATGCCATCGCAAAAACCATTCAATTTCATCAAACTATAGCAAAAGAAAGCGGAGAGGAATAAAATAATTCAAACGACTCATAAATCAAAAAGAATTTCACTGAGGCAAAAACTTTACAGCAGTAGCTTTATTCCAGTCCGACATTTAAACATCAGTTATCATCCCTAAAATATGCAACAAAAGAGAAAATCGTCGACCCGCATCCAATAAATTTAACGCTCGAAAATTTTCGCTTTCGATTATACATCAGTCTCTAATAGGCTAGTAGCCTGGATCTTATAAACAGGATCTAAAATGTATATAGGAAAGCGCGAAGAGATTCTCCTTCCTCCTCTATAGTCCTGTCGAGAAAGTTACCTCATACCGTATGAAGTCGGACTTCACCCTCCTTCCGATGCCTTTCCGCTACTCCTATTCTCACCTTTTCGACCGAAATCCCAATTGCGGACATTCGTAAGTCTTTATGCTTTGATTACGAAAATTTTGAACTCATAAGAGTTTATCAAATACAACGATTATGAATCAGAGATGGAATTGCATATTTCTGAGATATTTCCAACGCTTAATAGGTGGTCTACCGATAAATTTATTTCCAATAAATGAGCATTAATTAGGTATGCAAATAACTGATCGAAGTAGCATGTACGCATAACGACAATTTAAGTCATTGAATTGTTCTCAATCCATGTATAAACGAGATGGAACACTGAAACACTATTGAACACCATTCTGTTCAATATTGCGCTATAGAATAACACCTGATTACTAATTATGAAAGGTAAGCTTTATTTATTTTTCGGTCTTATGCTTTGCGAAAGGTATCGCTGACATTTGTTCTACGGTAAGATATCAATGTAACTTAGTTCCTTTACACGACTGCTCACAAATGAAGCAAAATACCACCGATATTTGTGAAGGTGAATACTGTTTGATTTCCGTGATTACCCCTCAAACGGAAATATACTCACCTTGGCGATTTTGAACTTAACAAAAACTTTTTATAATTTAACAATTAGACAAAAAAAATAGATAAGTAATGACCTAATATGGACCTAATGATCGAAAGAGCAAAACGATATCCACAAATTTATTTGATAGTATTAATCAAGCATAGAGCGACCTAATTGAATATTAATGCAGAAAAAAAAAAGAAAGAAAACAGCAATGGGATCGAAAGCGACATTAATAGAAATGAGCGCATAGCAATAATTCAAATCAACAATTGCTTAGTTCGATTAATAGAACCCCCTAAGAAAGTGAGCAATTTTCTCAACGTCCATATTTCCTCAAGAGACAAATAGAGAGCCACTATTTATTTCTACTCTACTCCCTGGTAAAGTTATCAGCAAACTTATACAGGAGGAGCAGAAAAAGGATATGAGAGAGACTGCGTGAAAAGCGGTGATGGAGGGGGGGGGGGAAGGGGGAGGAGAAATGGAGATGGGATGGAAACGCAAAAACGGGCGTCAATGCAGCGCAACATGACAGCGCATAGTAGCAAGTATAGACGTTCAATGAAAGAATTGTTTCGATGCAGCAATAAAATTAACCCATTTAACATAAGATCATAAACGATGACCAAAGATCATAAACGACGATCAAAGATGATAAACGATAACGGTTATGATGGAACCTTTTATGAATTTTGCGAACGAAACAGATAAAAATTAAATTACAACAATGAACTTCAAAAAATGATTTATATAAGATGATGTGATTCTAATTCTCATATTTTATAATAAATCTGACAGGAAGACATTTCTACTTAGAAGTAAGGGTAAGTGCATAAACAAGCTTTAATTTCACTATTGTCTATCAATCTATGCAAATCTATCATATTTTAATAATAAAACGGCTGTAAAATAAAAAATAAATTCAGAAAATGTGAAGCGAAATAAACGATAAATATGAGTAACTAAAAAAAAAGATCCCAATATTGCGTTCTCTTATAAAGATAGAATTAATCGCCGAAAATTCGCAATTAAATGCTCATTCATTTAAGCATATTTTCACTTGCTCTACGTAACAAATGCTTCACAAATCGCTTCGACGAATCATATTCGCTCAATGACCCAAATAAAAACTTCAAACATTTGCTGTACCGCTGCTAATATAAGTACAATCAACTAGGCTGACTGTAAAGATAGCCGGAAAACCGCATGATCCTTGAGCGATCCGATACATCAGTAGTGCTAAACGACAGATAATAAATGCACTAGTGTGATTGGTGACAACAACGTCAGTCGGTCAACGAGGTCTGCTCCACATATACCATTTCCTCCACCTGGCTGCCAGTTGTACGTATTTAATTAACTTCTACCTATCTCGATGACGCAGGAAATAGCTTCAATATTATCAAAGAGCCAGGAAAGAACACAAATCTGAGATTGTGAGAATGAACGACTGTGTGAGTTTCGTATATATATATATATATATATATATATATATTCCATATATATATTCCACGCCATAATACGACAAAGCAAGACGACCCTAAATCAGCAAAATTTTCAGACAATTTTAGGTAAGACTTAACGTTTGTATAGCAAAGATTATTTCAAGAAATAATCGGTGAAATACTGAACAAAAGCAGAGAACTACTTTTCAAAAATCTGCTGCTTATTCGTTTACATACCTTTCATCTAGACGAAATTGATCACCCACAAAGACATTTCTATGAGCTTATCTTGTTTAGACACTTCACATATGGCTATTCATATACACAAGGCGTAAATGAAGAGCTGCACATTGCTGTAAGGTTGACAACCGAAGTGGCCGAACTACAGAAGTACTACAGAGAGCAAGCTGTGCAATATGCCTGCACCAAAATAGCTTCCCAAAACCACAGCATTTCGGCTAGGCCATTCAGGCTCAAGAACCGCCTAAACTGTGAAATTCAGCAGCTATAATTCCGGCTAAAGATAAAATTCTATAGATTCTATAAGAATAATTTATCCTTGCGGAAAGCGGAATAAACGGAACTCGACTTCTGTACTGAATTTATTTGTGCATAAACATACGGATGGAAGTCTGTGTGCGCGTCTATCGTGAACCAAACGTTTCATAGCCAGTAATGCAGCATTCGACGGTTCCAATGTTAGTGCGAACTCGATATTATCCAGTGAATATTCGTGGCCAGGGAATATCAACGTCGAACGAGGCAGATCGTCAAGAAGAAGAAGCGAGCGCAACATTCGCCTCGCAGTACCCTCGAACATCTTCCCTAAACCCAACCGCTAGCCAACCTTTTCGAGAGTTCTCCCGAACACTATGAAATGAGCATTCTAATAAGCATACCCTCATTTGCATATTCTATCATCTTTTACGAATTCATGATGGAGCTAACATTTACATATTCAACGAATTATGAAAGAAGACCTCTCATGCAATGCTCGATGAAAAGGAGCTAAACAAGCCCTAAGGTGACGAAAACGTGGTCCCCGCATATGCGAGGCCTTTAATAACAGTAATAAGCATCTAAATCGGTTCTAACAAAAGAAGCTCAGTGGCAGCAGCGCTCATTACCACACAACTGCAGGGTGACTGTAAAACGATAGAGCAAGCCAATGTAAATGATAGTCATTATAATGAGCATTTTTTGAAATAATCGAATTTCGACATTGCAATGAATCAGTGAAACGTTCTAGTAGAGAACATTTATGGAACTTGATTCTGATATTAAACAAATACTTTTGAACTGATCGACTAACCTATACCCGCGACAAACAGGAAATCTCCGGTGAAGAGGCAATCAGGACCGCTCTCTATGTGCAGCCGATAAATGATGTGTCCCCTCGTGTGTCCTGGCACCAAAATTGCCGTAAAACGGAGCCTGCCCGCTTCGATAACTTCACCATTCTTAACAAACCTGAATAAAAACATTCACATTCCAGTAAAAATGAGCTCCAATGCCTTCAGCTTCCATTAATTTCCTAGGACAGTAGGAGTGTTTGTTGACGGAGACGACTCCTAATACTGCATGATCAGAAAGTGAGAGCTATGAACGATGAAATGTACGTGAGGGAACTCGCTATCCTGAACACAAATATAATAGTAGTACAAAAAGCAAAACGCTGTGCTGTAAATCGATCACAAACCCTCACCGATTTAGCTTTTTATGCGAGGTGTTTGCCTGCACTAACAGCATCCATCGCTTCATGACAGCAAAGATCAATAAAACAAGCTGATCTTATACGCGATGAGATTGAAGGCTGGGAGGGGGAGGAAAGAGGAAAGCAGAGAACGGGAAGGGGTAAAAGAAGGAGTTTCTATTTGAGGCCTATAGGATAAAGAAGGACCTATATCGAAATATGCCATTTTCTAAATCAAACACCAAACCTTCTATTATTGCCATACACAGATCTCCGAAGAACAACCGCAGCTAGTCTGCGTTTGAAAAAGAGAAATTTTTTGAGGAATTCGTCGCAACCGTAAACTAGAACAAAACAATTGCGGAAGTTCCGGATCACTCATTAAGAGAGATTTAACTACCGGATGCGATTATGAGCGCACCTGAGTGGTTGTACTCGGCTATTGAAAGTGGCTACCAACATCCTTTTACCAGCCACAGACGATCGGAACGCAACTATATGATTAAAATTGATAGCATTGGTTGTCGTACAACGGACCCTTGACTTAGTAAAATAGTTTTATAGTTTGATTTTCTATAGCTTAGTAAAATCAACAAAAAAAAACGAACTTATTTACACAATGAGGTCGATCAAGCTTACTGCCATATATTTTGAGGTGAGGAAATTTCTCCAACGCTTCCTTATTGCCATAGCAATGATCCCTAAATTAAATTATTGAAATATTTTATCAAAAAATATTGCTGAATTGATGAAAATCATAATTCAATAATAGTAGAGTTCAACTTTAATTAAAAAACTACGAAAGATCGCACAATGAAAATTAATATTTGAAGATTACCTTATAATGGGACTCAATTGATTTAACTTAGAATACATTTGTAATGATATTGCAAAACTTACTACAATCTAGATCTCATCCAAACATAAAATAGCAATTCGTCTTCTCTCAACTTTTCTATGCATTGATATTTATGACCTAAAATTTTCGTATTAAAACTTCAGGTCACAAATATGAAATTTTTATAAATTTACCCCCCAACGATACATATGACCTGAAATTTTTGCACACCACTTTGCCTAATTTATTGAGCAGAAAAAAAAAGATTTGCATTACTATAGAAAGTTGCTCAGAATCCTTTTTAAAAACTTTTTTTTGCTCTTTATGAGTCTTCTTTTGTGTGTATGCGCCACCTTTATTTCTCGCAACCGACACTTCTCACCTTCTATATACTATTTCTATGCGGATCCCCCCAACACAATCCATAGAGCGGATGGTGCGAAGGAGGGGGACGGCGCTGCTATTATATGAGTTGAACCAATAAATTTAAAAAAAGATACTCCAACTTTTCCTAGGAGGCCAATGGGCACACTGCTGACGTTCTGAGTTTCACCTAGTTTAAAGATCGAATATATTCTTTGAAAAGTTGTGTGTCACCAAAAAAAACCGTGCAAGACTAGAAAACGTGCCCGAGGTCATGAATATGGTCGTCGAGCCAGTTACCTTACAAAACGAAAACGGCTGAGAGTCATGCCGCATAGTCGAAAAGCTCGAAAATTCTATGGAAAAATGTGACCCGGTCAGCTCCAAAAAAGGCATCGAGTAGCTGGATAGCGCCACATGGGTCAACAAGTCACGATGGTCACAATCATGTCAGTGGCTCCACTTGAAAACCCGATTCCTTCTTTACCGACATATCCAACTAAGCGCAATCGAGGTCAGCCTTTCCATTCTGATGTTCCAGCCATATTTTCTTATTAGAGCCAAGTCGAGCTCAATACCACGCTATCCTCATCGTAATCTTGCTTTCCAACTACCCCTTCATCAGGAATCAATTTCAGTGCTGCTCTCTACGCATAGGTATTTCTAGAATGCACAGCTCTGCAGCTGCTTGTACCGCCCTTATACCCTACGACCTCTGTTTGCGTGAATTAACCTACACCTTTTTCGAAGGCGAAAAAAAGAATTTTCGAAGGCGAAAAAAAGAATAGGCATCGTTAATGGTTCACTCCCGATAGCTCATCACTAGCAACTGCTCCGCTCTCTCTCCCCCCCCCCCCCCTCCCTCTCTCTTTACCATTTTTATTCCTTTCTCTACACATCCACTTACTTCTTTTAACAATATAATGATTGTGTTACTTTATTTAATACGGCGTGAATTTGAAATAAATTTGCGTCAAAACACGAAAAAATTTTCTCTGAATTTACTCTATTTTTGAAGACCGAAAGCGAATATGATAGCCTTTCTTAGACTCAAAAATAAACGCATCCTTCCTTCCACTTCATAATGAATCTAGTCTACGCAATTTCGCAATGGCCACCTCATAAACGGGGTTCCAATAGAAGAAATAATCAAAATGGTACATAGGTAATATCATAACAGAATAAGTTTGGAAATATGAGGACTACTAGGCATTAACTGGGCATGCGACGCGCACTATATGCGCTTTGAGTCAGTTTTTCAATAATGATAGAAAGGATATATGCGAACGCACCACCGACCGAAAACACCATCGATGAATGAATTTTGCGACAAAAATAAACCAATTTTATATTGCCACCTTTACAGTCTACCTGATAAAATCAACAAAACCTTCATCACCTAAACTAGTCAACATACCAATGCTTATGAGTGGAGAGGATCGCCGAAGGAGTGTAAGAAGCTTCAATGAGTGAATCCAACACGGGTTTCGTATCACCGACGTCCACTAGAACGCAATCACCGCTGCTCTCACATACCACTATATAACTATAGTTATCTTCGTTGATCGCCACTGCCGTTATTGCAATCTCTGAATTACATGAGTACTTCTTATTCAATTACAAGTACGAAGGATGTAAACCAAAAAAAAAAAACAATAAACAAACAGAGCAGCGATACTCCAGAATCTCGTCTCTTTTTTTTGGCAGACAGAATTTTCTCGGTAGGAAAACTTTTAGGCGTTAGAAAAGTCTTCGAACTTCAAGGATTTGAGGAGAATTTTCATCGATAATCGATAAATGATCAACGGCCGATCGCAATCGAATTCTTGCATAACGTGAACGCTGTTCAAAAATTTCGCCCCATAGCAAATCAAAGGCACCCGGGTTTCACAACTGACGTGACCAACAAGGTAAGGAGGAAGTTTCCATAGTCTGGAAGGTAAAAAATATGGAAAGAGTTCAGCAATGGGATATATATATCACTATTCTCCAAGTTTATGAAGATCCCATGATCTAAGGTCGTTAAGATCATTATAAACGATCCCCCAACTCAACTATATGAACATAAAAGAACTTTTTAAGTGTATCAGTTCGATGCCTTCCAATTAATACTTAAAAATTTATTGACAGAAATGAAATGAAAAAATTTTCTAGAATTTTCATCGTCGCACTACTAAACTAGTTCATAAAATAATTTATTTCCAACCATTCTCTCAAACTAAAACATCGTCGGTGATCCTTCCTAGCGGCTGAGGCTGCTAATTTTTGTGCTCAATTTTTTTCATCATATACGGCATGGAAACGTGATTTAATTATAAATCAAGAAAAGAGCAGAAAGAAACGAATTTCGAACGGTAAAAATTAATCAAAATTCCACTTTTCTAACTCAAATCTCAAAAACATTGACCATCAGCTTCTGGGAAAAAAAAAAAAAAGTTGAAATCTGAGATATACACTTCTACTGATTAATTTCAAACGCTAATTTCTCAATCTAAACGCTATTTGGAAATCACATCAATTTCATTTTATTTTATTACAACCGAAAAGCCCAATATCTGAGTTGAAAACAAAATTTGAAAAAAACTATTGCAAAGAATACTTTAAAAAATTATATTTTGACTAAAAGGAGCTCATTAAAAAAATCCGATTTGGCATTAATTTTATGACTTTAGAGGTGATTTTCTTTTTTTTTTTTTTGGAAAAAAAGCTTAAAATCAGTTTTATGCCTTAATTTTGCTATTTTATACTTATAATGGCAAATCCAAATATACGTTTTCCTCTATATGAGAGTGTTCGAATTTCTATATTTAATGCATCGCGATATCATATGCTTCCTTCGATTTAAAAATAACTGATAAAGATCAAAAGTAAATTACCACCAATGTGGAATGTTTTCTTATATGAATGTCCATTAGGTGTCTTTTCGGCTGCACGTTGTAGTTGACGTTTTGTGTACCATTTACCAATCCAAGCACTGCTATACAAAATATACCTAGAACAATAATTTAAAAAAATAGGCGCTGATATTGAATATACTATTCAAAAAAGATTACAATAAATAAATTTAAATATAATGATTTTTTTAAAAATTGAAAGCAATATGTAATATGAATTGCTTAGCTCCGATATAGCTCATTAGCTCCGACATGAATAAAAAAGCTCCGATATAAGAATTTGAGTACTATGAACTGCTAATAGCATGGAACGTTTCCTAACGAACAAGCGTTTTTTTTTTCGAAAACAACGCACCGCCTTGAATATACGCCTTTATATGCTAAATATAAGAGAAATGTTGCCTAATCACACCTTAGATATATGCACCTATGTCTTCTGCGTATGTATCAACCTTACTGGACGTAGATCGATATTCAAAAATTACGAGTGATATAATATAAGACCCGAAGCTTTTGAATGAGGAAATGACACAAACCCCTTATTATATCGGAACCCACTCGACAGGTGATCGACTGCTTTACTGCAGCAAGATGCTTTAATGTTCGCAGCATGACCCAAGAACTGGGGAAAAAGCATGAAACAAAGCTACTGGAAATGCAAAAGAATTCATATCACGCATGGACTGAATTGTTTTATAGCTAAGATGGTGCTGCATATACCCATGGAAAAGCGCCGCGCAGAAAACTGTATACCACATATTACCTACTGATATCAGGTAACACTCTTCCAACTCTTCAACTGCTTTCATGCTCTCTGCTACTTGTAGCACCGCACGAAACGGCAAATAACCTTTGCATATTTTAATTCATCCTTTACCGTTATGATTAGGACCACACATCCTCTTGTCTCGTATTCTTCAATTATTGCAATCATAGGTGAGTGATTTGTTAATTAATTGGTGTAATTTCTTTCAATATGAGGGTATGAAGATTTCTTGAAATTTTCAAAGCGTGAAGCTACAAACGATTGAAACCAATTATGATAAAGGCATTCGAGACAAACTATCAACAAATAATCAAAAATTCAGACAATAAAGTTCAAATACTAGTGGTCGTATGAGTAGAAAATACGGCTACAACACTATCTATATGATATTCACCTGTTATGTGGGGGAAAAAAACTTCATATGTAAATAATAGAACGCAGTAAATGAACTGAAATTTAGCTTTACTCTAAATCTCTTAATTCAACCGGATGCATCACCACTCAGTTCTACTCGATTGATGTGTGCCACCCTGCTGAGCCATTTCCGTTTCAAATTTGCCGATTCATAACAACAGATTCGAGCCAATCATACGACTCATACTAGATAGCTTGATAAAAGATAGATAGATCGGACTTGCCGTATCGAATGATAAAAAGCCACACGGTAATAGCAATGCGCTATTTTAACTATTGTAGTTGTTCAGCAGAAAAAATAAAAAAAATAAAAAAATAAAAATAAAAAATGCAACTCACATGCAACGGAATGTAACGCTATGTTCCTTCATCGAGAAGAGAATATCGAAAATAATATAGCGGATGAGGTAGAACAATTTTTGCAGGTATCGTATCGGTGCTCGCATTGCATCCACTTCAAATCAGCACTCATACATCGTCTAGCTGCATGAGGCATATGTTCTAAATTAGTGATTTATTATACGTAAATAGAATAGATTGTAGAATTAAAAGGTTAAAGTAAGCGAGAACAATAGAAGGTGAAAGGAAGTCGGTGGGAAAATTGGTCGAGAATATGATACAAAAGAGTCTTCATGCTCAGTTTATCAACTATCGGTACAGGGCGGCTGCAGTGCATTATACATGTAATTTAATTATTCAGATGAATAGTGAACTCCCTCTCTCTCTTATCTCCAATTTTCCTAGTCCTTCCGGTTAGAAGCGTTTTTCATTTACCTGTTCTGACTTGACATCATTTACAGATACGAAAGCCCATCAACTATAGTCGAACTTAAGTGTCGCTTTTCCTTACGATTTTCGTTGGATTTCATCATGATGTGCGTTCTTTTAGAAGTATGGTTGTTGATGAAGTTCGAGACAGTTTAAAACACGAGGATTTTATGCTCTACATCGAACAGCCTAGAAAACGCAACGAGCAAAGAAGCGGCCACGCTTAGACACTTCCGCTTTACAATATAATACAAAAAAGGTCACAATAGCAATGCAGCTAATGAAGAACAGGTGAAACACACCTTTAAAAGAGCATCTCTTCATGAGATAAGTGCTTTTGGTCAATATGCCTCACGAACGTTGTGCGCGAAATGCAACGAATGCAAAAAATTTCTTATGCGCTGAAAAAATATGTATAAGATTTAATAGTGTCATAGATAGCAGAAAAAAAAGGGATATATATTTTAGAACTTCCGGAAAGTGCTTTCGGATTATCGAATATAATACGGTGGAATAAGATTCTCAAAGAAATTGCATTCCCGGAACTGATCATAAACAAATGCAATATGCCATCTATAAAAAGAAAGGTAAAAGATGGAGCAGTCTCGAATAGGTGGCGGTGTAAGAGTAGGTGGGGTAAGACTGCTTCGTTCGAGACTAGAGCTAATGAATGTATTATTTGAAGCGCAATTCAATATAATAGTTGATTAGCTCGATTAGCTTGATTCGCTCGAAAATCTACGCGCTTATAACCGGAAACTGGAAATTAAGCTAACGGAAAGGTGTAAATATCTATTTCAGCATAGAAGATAGCTCGTTTGATTCTGTATTGAAAGGATTAATCAACCACTAATTAAATAGGTAAATGACGGTAGCTTTTTTCCTAAAATTACATCGCAGTTGCTAAAATTTGTGCAAAAATTATTTAATCCGCTACTTGCAAGAAATTTTCGTTTCTGTGCGTCTAAAGTTCGGAAAAAATAAACTTTTTTTTTAAAGAATGAGGGGTTACTTTTATATCAGCGGTTATTTTCTTGCAAAAAAAAAGGCAGAAGAAAAATAAAGTTTTACACACTATGGGAAAGGCAAGAGATTACCTGATGGATCGAATCCATCGTCTATGTGAGAGAGGAACTAAACGAGAGACATTGATAAATCCACCTTTAAAGCATTTGCAATCCTGAAATATCGTATCATAAAACTTAACAATTGTTTTCAAATTTTGAGCCACTTCGATTGCAACATTCAAATATTCATCTCTTCTTTGGTGACGCGTTCACCTTCAATCATGCATAACTCTATTTATCGTAATTTGGCTATATGTAACAATATATTGTATAACCTCTAATAAAACCTCCGTGATTATAAGTCAAGGGAAATTTCTGAATGAAATGTATGGAGAGAACAGAAAAGAATCATATAAATGCAAGAGAAAATGGGGATTTTCAATTGTTTTGAGAGGATTGAATAACATTTCTCTAATGATTTTTATTCAACGATCACAATGCATATTATGCCTAGAAATATGCATTGTGTCTTCGAGCGGCTATTTCCACTAGAAGAGAGTAAAGAGGTCTTCAGCTAATATGGCGACCGTTTTTGCATTCCTTATTCCCTCATTGGAGATAGTTGATCATGTCTCAAAGTCAAATATAAATAAAATAATCAATATTATCAATACAATTTAGCAAAAGAGAAATGTTTTTTCAAAAGAAGAAAAAAAAAATTTCTTTGAGCGGTTTTTATAGCATCGGAAGTACTCACTAATGATACTTACTTAATAAATAGTTTTAAAAATAAGTTTATCCGAATTAAACTTGAATTTTACGATTAATCTAAATACATAAAAAACCTGCCATTATAGATCCTCATCCTATTAGAAAAAAAAAAACTTTAGAAATATTTAACTATAGTAATAATTCAAATCAATCTTCTCCTTGAATAAATTATTTGCTCGAAGACTCCCCTCAAGTATTCCCTAATGACTCTGTTGCCTCTTTTTTTTTTTTGTCGTAAAACTCATAAGAAAATTTTATTTCCTTTCACAATTCTGATCGGCGGTTATGTATTATAATTATGTTTTATATTATAGTGATATTGATAATAGATATTGAATTTATCATTTCAAATGCTCAATTGCAATACACAATCGAATAAAGCGATGATTAAAACGAGCATCAATTATGATGCAATTAAAAGAAAACTAAATGCTCATTAATGATTATGGTTGATTATCGTTTTTGCAATGAATTTTTTTTTTAATAAATTGAAAATCTGCATTGAATAACTTCGAAAGATATGCAAATTTCTGACGCATTATTCTTCTTATTAATTTATAAACGATTATATCTATCTCATACATTATACGACTTTGCACATCATGTTCTAGAACATTTTTTTCCGGAGTATTTCCGGAATTTCCGGGACAAAAATAATCCCAATCCATTTAGGGTACCCTCCTCAATAAAATATCATAAGAATCCCGTAGAAGGTATTTGCATGATTCTACGGTCTGTGGTATTTCGAGATAAACGATATACTTTCTTAGGTGTAGTTTATGTTTTGGCCTAGTACTTTTAGTAGGTTAATCAACCGTTACCTTTCATGCCAATTTTTTTTTTTTTTGTATTGCAACGATCAACATGAAATTACCGGTTTTCGGTGAATAAAAAACCGAAAATTACACCACACTACTATCGTAATCTCTTGAAGCGATATTATGCTTCAAATAAGGTACGAATAGCAAAACCTCAGCGGTTATGAATGCGTTAAAATATTCGCCTTTATTAAATTAATTGTTATGTTCCGATGAATGCTTCGTAAAAAGAAAAAAAACAATTTTTTTTTTTTTAAATGGCTCTTTAATGTCGAAAATTTTTTGCTGCAAATGATCAAAAATTTTTTGATCATTTTGATCGCTCGCAAGAAAAAAATTTTTCAAACTTATCAAGCATTAAACACTTAGTTCAGAAAATATTCTTTCTTTTTTTTTTTTTTAAATCGTTGATGAATCTCAGTTATTAATCTATCGCATAAATTTATTTCATATTTGGAAAGGAACAATTCAAACGAATGATTATGAGATTATCATAGAAGCAAAGTTGTACTATTCTTCTATCTAATTATTGGTTATAATCATAATTTTCCTATGTAAAGCCTTTATCGTCAAATGCTAAAATAATAAGGCTTCCGATTTTTTTTTCACCGATGAACATAATGCCGCTTAATGAAATTGCTTTTATAATTATATATTCCAATCTATGTGGAAAATAATCTACAAAAATACTAAATATACGATTAGATTTCATTGAGACGAGTGACATAATGAGCCGACTAGAAGCAGTAAATGAATTGGAAATTAATTATCCCATAGTTGTGTGCTATGTGAGAGGGTGCGACAATCTCGATGAGAGGTGGGAGGGAGGGGGGGTGGGAGGGGAGGGAGATGGACAATTCCAGTGAATCTTATCCATTTTTTACTTGTAATTTATGAGACGAAATATATAAAATGAATAAAAGTTTCATCGATTTGAATATATGCAAATCATTGTAACTTGAAAAACTTTGCCCGAAAGTACTATTGGAAATGCTCTCCAAAAGCCTTTTTTTACTCACATTTATTCATTCAAATAGAAGCATCTTCATAGTAGTAATCACATAATATTCGACGACTTCAGTCTAATCATGTTGTGCTTTTTTTTGAGAGAGAGAAAAAAAAAAGGAAAAAATCGCATGATATGACCGTTCTGTTCTCTCCTCTCTTCTCCTTTCTTTCCTCCCTCCCTCCCTCCATCCCTCTCCGCCACTTCAGCACTCTCTTGTGACCCTAAAGCAAATAAATCATTGATTCTAACATTATAACTTTTTGATTAGAATTTCTAATTGATTGACGTCAGAAGGCAGTTTGATTCCATTCATAAAAACTCGAAAATGAGAGTAATGTGAATAGATTTTAAATGAATTTCAAAATTCGATTTCCATTTCCGCTATATTCACGTTGATTTTTGTGAGATCATTCAGAAATTCACTCATAGGATAGGCCTACGCCCAATTTAACGCAGAATGGCGATTCTCTTAGAGAGATCTCATTAAAAAGCACTTAGTTGTAATTCTTTGCCAACTAGATACATTTCAAGGTTCATTACCATGTGCACTTATTTTTACTTTACTATATATATATATTATACTATATATATATATATATATATATATATATATATATATTAGAAATGCCATCTCCCCCCCCCCCCCTCCCCCATGTTACTTCAGTTATGCTTGCGTCAAACTGCATGCCGAGGATCTGAAATTTTGTTGCTTAGATGCATCGGCGATTCTAAATGCTTTAAATTATCGAGATGAATCGTTACGCTTATGAGAAATTCTAATTTCAGATGCGAAAAATTTCATTGCAAGTCTTGAAAAATCCTAATTTTCTTATAGAGAAATATCGCATTTAATAGCGTCTTGGTGATGGCATGCTTCGGATACTCTTAATCGTAGAATATTAATAGGCGAAAATCTTTTATTTGAGAAATATATTGCTTATACTTCAAATGTTGTTAGATTTATAGTTTTCATAGCAATAAATATTGAAAAATATTTTTAGGTGAAGATGCTTTTTTTATTTGTATGCAAATGTTTTCAAAACATATGCACCCCTGGTTTAGTTAGAATACTCCACTGAAATATTCAATATTCGATGTGTTGAAACGTCGAAATTTAATGGTAAAATTAGAAAGTTTTTTTAAACTAAAGTTGGATATAATTTTAGAGATTAAAAAAAAATGTAAAGCCAAATTGAAATTCGATTCGATGAAAAACAACAACTTAAAAAAAAAGAGGATTTGATAATTGCTTTCAAATAATCTAACGATCTCTCAAAGATATTGCAACAATCCATCTAGTTTCCACTCCAGTTTTCTACTCACCTTCATATATCATCCACAATAGGAAATTCGATCAATGCTATGTTGCAAATATACTTGCCATTTGTCTAAACTCAGAATTTCATCGTTGAGATGGACAATTCTCTATACTTTAGATTAGCGCTCTTTCGAAGATTTTTTTTTTCTAACTGATAAAATTCAACTATCTATAAAATTTGCATATTCATTTTATTTGAATTTCTACTATCAAAATTTATGATATTTATCTTTCACTGATATTTTATCTCCAATTTCCCCCCCCCCCCCCAAATAATATTCGTAAAAATATTTCATCTCAAAAAAAAAAAACTTTGCTATCATTATATCATTTTCGTCTTACGCTCAATCGTTTTAGCGTAATATTAGACAGGGCATTGCCTTTTTTTCTCCGCTTCCTATTAACTCCAGAAATTTCTATTGTAATTCGAAATAAGCATTTTCATCGAGTTTTTGAGTAAATTATTTTCATTCACCCATTTCGGAAATTTCCGCTAAGTAATCCATTATTTATAATTAAATCAATGAGTTAGATTTTACTTTAGGAGTTATAGTTGAAAGTTTTACTGATTTCAATTCATTACGTGCGACAAAGAATGTATATTTGTGGTGAATCGACAAGTTCAACTAACGAATCAAAAGGCTCACAAAATTGTCTCAACAATTTGAGCTTATTTGTACCACTATTCGGGCTTATGAATCCCCCCCCCCCCCCCCACCCTCTCCTCATAAGAGCATTTGTTACAAGGGTTTCTGCCACAACGAACAATACCACTATCTGCTTGAAAAAAGCAAAAACACCATCAATTTAATATGGAAAATATGATTAATTGTGAATATTCAACAATCTCGAAAATCATTTCTCAACGCCCTATAAAGAAACGGAAACTATGGTAGATGGCCAATAATCACCCTCATAATATTCCAACAAAAGTGATGCATCATAAAAGGTTTATTGTATATTCATCGAGAAATGAATAATACTCTCGAAGATTGTTGTCTGTTAATTCGTTTTCGAAATTGTCGATTCGATTAATTCGTTTCGAGATTCAAATGTTAGTAGCAATTTAAGTCCTATTGACTATAAGATAAATAAGCAAACGACTATTATCGAATCTTTAGCTTTGAAGGAGTTTTATGTGTTAATGCGTTAATGCGATGTGGTGAAAACGACTCGCAATTGTTCATAGTAATTGCCTAAAATGTTTCATCATCGTTGATGGCAAAAGTCGATTTGTCGACATGGCGCAAATGTCAAGTAGTAGAATTAGCCGACATTTGCGCCTTAAGCATTCATACTTTCTGTAAGAACCGCGTTTGTGATATTAACTGCAGACTGAGTTATTTAATTAGTGTTGTATTATCATCCGCACAAACCACCAACATTGTGTCTTCTTGCATTTCCTTGTCGCCATCTGTAGCCACCCTTTCGTCGCACCTATGTGCTTTTAAATCTAGCTACACACCTGCAAAGTAATATCACAAATACTTCAAATGATCGTGAAGAGATCAATATTTTTATTCGAATAGCTCCAATAGATGCTCTCGATGCTAGCAAACAATCGACCTCGTCATGCCTAAATTCATTGCTTGGGCCTCTCTCTTCAAAGTGCTACAAAAATGTTTCAACATATTTTTAATTACCTTCAATAGTTTCGAAATTTCCTGCAATTAAAATCGTCGGTATTGTTTTCTTTTCCTTCTATATTGATCGATGAAGCAATAAACCGATGTTGCGTGCTCCCCTATCGTTTATCGTTGGAATTTCATCAGTGTTCATACGCTTCAATTTTCTTATTATATTCATTTGCTGAAGTTCACTCACTTCGAGCTATTTTTATTACGAATCCTCAGAATTTTAAGCGAGTGACCAATTCAACCGCAATTGTAGGCAAGCCTTCCCGCTCAATTATAATGGATACCTACTATCCACATCCTAATCAGAAGCGAACAGTCGGTATCCACATGTGAGTACCCATAACAGTGTGAATATGACCTATCCGTCTATGTTCATCGCCTTTAAACCGTATAGATGAAACGATGCCGATATTCCAACTGAATTGCTGCAATTTTAGTGACTAGAGCTTGATCATGTACTACGAGTTAGAGTGATGCAAATCGTAAAAAATCACGTCACATGAGGTTAGATTTTATGGCGTTAATTTGCGTTGGATTAGGCTATATGTGATGTTAAATTATGGTGAATTATGATGCTATGTGATAATAAACTACGTGAAGTTTCATATAAAAGCGCTAAAATTATATGAACCCTTACTGATAGGGTAAAAGTAACGTTGTGCGCTTATTAAAATTGTTTTTTTTTCAACAACAATAAAGTACTCCTATGCAAAAAGATTCAATTGTTTGTGAACGGAAAGGTTCGCCCCTACGCAGAAATATGCACAAAAATTTGTAAGCATGTGTAAGTTTATGGCTTATTTTGTTGTGAGCAGTTATAGGTAAACGTATGGCCTCATTTCGTTGAGCACATTTACAGGTAAATTTATAGACTCGACATCAATCGAGACCGACAATGCCGCTCTATAGAGACCAAATTTTAGCACTTACGACTATCAAAAAGCAATAAGCTTCAAAATATCTTCCATCGAAAAATGAACTACTCTTCGATGCATTGCACTTTTATCGATAAATATTGCGTTCAATGAGCAATATTATTGCGACGATTTCCTCGGCCAACATGAGCGAATCGAATCCGAATAAATAGAAATTGAAAAAAAAAACGCAACATCGGCTATCAGCTTTTTTTTTCTATTTAATCCATATCTTAGATGACTATTTGGAAAGCGTATCCTATATATGGGGGCGTTATGAAGAAAAAAAAAAGACTAATCCATATTGTGAGCTTCGAAATATTATAATGGCGCTATCCATTGTGAAGATAAAATGTTGCAATAAAAAAAAAGAAAAGTCAAGTCGATATTTCTTTCAGTTTTTTTCTCCGATTGTCATATAGTATCAATTGAAATGTTAGAAAATTTTACTATTAAATGCTATGTCACCTAGTAAGGCAACATTTAAGGATTCGTTAAATGTGATCCAATAAAGTTGAAAACACATTTGAAACGATCCATTAGAAAAAAAAAACATTTCATCATAACATTCGAATGGAAAAATATTGCAAATATGCAAAAAAAAAAGAGAGATAATAAATCTCATTGCAATATAAAATAGCATTCTTAGAGTGAAGAAAAAAAAATAATTGAACAATAATAATGGAATGAAATATAAAAATAATGCATTAGGCGATAATATTCGACTTTTTTAACGAAGATTTTCTCCTCGGCTTCTCCAAACTTTCGAATTAGATACGCTTTGTTTTCTTCTTCGGTTATATTTAAAAAAAATATCATCATTAGACGACAGGCTAATAAATATCAAGAAGCTTATAAAATGTGAGATGACGAATGATGGGAAAAATCGATCATAAAAGAAGCGAAATATTTTATAATAATCAACAAACAAACAAAAAAAAAAAACATACATTGAAGAAAGCCTCTCAGAAATGCTCATTGAATTAAAAGCAAAATTTCCATTGATGAGATCATATATGTTGGGCAGTGCACTCAAAACAACCGAATTTTTTGCGAAAATCAATATTATCAAACCACATTTATGAGGCTTTCTTTCTTTATTAAATTTCATATTTTATGATCGAATTTAAAACGGCTCATTAAGAAATCGACTCATGAATAAATAATTAAATTACTAAAACAAATAACAAGTATATTAAAAACTAAAAATACCTAATTTTTATTCTGATAATCATTAATTACGTTATTTTATCTATCATTATTAAAGAATTGATAAATTTATCGAATAAAAACGAAGCATATAGAAATGAGGAAATTTTTCATTTTATATTTTTAGCTATAATTAAAACCTTCGTGAAATTTTGAAATCTACGATTTCAATCAACAACTTCCGCTAATGGCTATGAACTTATAGTATTTCCAAAATTCATTTAAAAGTCTAAAATTAGCCAAGTTGAAAGGACAACATCAACAAAACAAGGCATAACGCCTTGTCCTTTAGAGAAAAAAAATTGAAACAAATTCAAATTGAAAGCCTCATAAGTGTGATATTCGTTCAGAAAAGAAAATCTATGAAAAAGGTAAAAAAAAAGGTTAATTATAAAGTTAGTTATAAGTTACGAAAAAAACGTTAATGACGAGCTCATTTAAATTGTACAACTGCAGTTGCATTAGAGCAGTAATGACTCTATGCCTTCTCTAATCGACCAGGTACGGAAAAACCTGTTCAACTTTCAACCTCTAAGTAACAATGCACAAAAAGATGCCACCTAGAATTACTGCTCTCATGAAGTTTCTATGTTCTCCAAATACTGTCCTCCCCTCCCCCCCTTCCTTTCCCTCCAATTCCCGGTGGCAGGTGCATTAAAAATGCGAGGACTCACCTGTGCGCAATTATTACAACGTAAATTCACATAATCTATGAATGTATTGCCACCGGAAATTACCTAACTTGAAATATATAACTCCATCACCATCAATAACAAAGCAATCTAATCTCTATGATTATTAAAATGCAACATACGGCGAGGCAACTGCCGGCACAATAGCACTATCAAACGATACTATTTCACCAATAGAGGAATATTTACCAAAAGAAGCGTGAAAATTTAAACTATTGTTGACATCCTCGAACTGCAAATAGTATCCCACAACAATACAAAACAATTAAAACTAAATAGAAGAGAAAATAATGGACGATTTCCCATATATGTTAATCCGATGAAGACGACGTTTCCTCGTTTCTTAGAATGGATTCGGAATGAATGCCATTAAAATAAGCACCAACACCGCAACTAGAATCGTCACACATATGAGAATCATAATTTTCTTCTGAAATCGAATATCTTTAACATAATATGGAATCTCTTTCCGCTTCATCTAGAAAATTTTTGAAGCGAAAATCGATTAAATACTTTAGTGAATAATGGCCATTAAATTTGTTAAGAATTTTAACTCGAAAGAAAGAAAAAAAAAAAACGCATTGAGATACGAATATTTATAAATATTGAAACGAAATCATCGTTTAAATCTACTTAAACAAATACACACGCAAAATGAAATGATAAAAAATGGACAAAAAAAGAAAATAAAATGCAGAAAAACAGAAAAAAAAAAAGAAATTAAGTTGTCGAAAATGAAAAACAGCAACGCAGGAATTTGAAAGATTTGAAGAGAAACTTCACTGTGGCATAATTACTTTCCTACAGTAATGTAATCGTTAAAAACACACACACACATACACATTCGAAGAAACCGATCAACATCATTAAATTACAACGAATAATTTAAAGTGAGAAATCAAATCTTTAGATAATTTCTTATATCTTCAAAAGAATATAAATATACTAATAGCCGTCAATTATTTTCGGCAAATTCCCCTGAAAAATTTTTTCAATCATCATGAAAGTTTCACTATGCTTAGTAAAGCAAATAGACAATCGAAAATTATAAATCCTTTCCTCAGCAACCAATTATGAAAGATAATTCAGTAAGCGTCAAACGTATGCAAATTTTCTAGGTATATTTTACTGTCCATAACTCTCTTCGAAGTTAATGGATCAGCTTCGAATACGTTGTCATTCTAGTGGCCATTCTATCCTATAGATGACAAAAGCTTCGCAAATCTGACTTCAGTGGACCGACAGACAGACACAGACATAGGAGTGGACATGAGGCCGTCATAATGTACATTATAGGAACCGGCTGGTTAATTTCATGAAATACTATGTAGAATGAATAATTTGACCGTATCATCAATCAATAATTATGAAATACAAAAAAGGAATTCACGTGTAAAGGTAAACGAATCCCCGAAACGACGGTCAAACAAAGAGAAGCGAATGTCTTCATCCAGAATGTTTTGAATCTAACAATAGCACAAGTAGTCAAATATTTTCCCAATTCTCCTCTTTTCTTATATTATTTCGTTAATTTCTATTTGGAGGTAATTATCTCTCAAAATTCAATCAACAATCTTTTTAAAAATATAACATTCTCAACAACACATGTCGAATAATGAGTAGTACTTGCTCATCATCGATAATCCCCTATTGACACCTCTGTGGAAAAAGTCCTGGAAAAATCTCTCTCAAATTGTTGGCTCATCCTATCACAGACATGATCCCATCAAAATGTATCGAAAAACCACGCATTTGAACGCGCAACCTCTGCGGTGGGTGAAAATAACTACCAGAGGAAGGCAAAAGGTTCTTAGAGATAGTTTTAGGGCAACTCATTTGCTCGATTTGTCGCCCACTACCTAAACATGACGCGGAGCTAAACAACCTCAAACTTTTCAAGTTTCGAGTTCAAGTCAATTTGACAACCAAACTTTCATATATATATATATATATATATATATATATATATATATATATATATATATATATATATATATATATATATATATATATATATATATATACGTCTCATTTAATTGATAATTCAAATCTACTCCCCATCTGATATAAGCGATAACTATTGTATGACTGTATTGGTTTGATACCTTTATTAAACGTTTAGAGCAAAAATATTCCAAATAAATTGAACTCTTATAAATTTTGATACTTTCAAAAATGGTTATTAACCGATTATTCCATCAAAAATAAACTTAAATCATAATAATTTAGACATTAAGTTATCGAGAACCAATCGTTTCTTTCTCTATGTGATAACTCGGCCACTGATACGACAAATTTCGGCATTTAAATGAATTCACTGTGCATTAGTGCTCACAATGGTTTTGCACAACATTTATTCCATAATATCAGATATAAATCCCAACGTTCCAGCATCATGTCACTATCAATGGATTAAAATTAGCTACTGTTGATGACCACTAAGTGACCAATTAATGTTAGATATTATTCGATATAATCCCAATGTCCCAGCATTATGCCACCATCAATGGATGAAACTTACCTATAATTGATGACCACTAAGTGACCAATTAATGTCATGGTACCTTTCTCAACCATCAATAAACAAGCATTGCATTTTTCAAGAACATATGAGAAAATATGCCCCAACTAGGTCTTTTTAATCTACCGAGCAGAAAGCAGGAAGTGTCTAGAGAATAGTCTATGAACGTTGAATGAATATATTAGAGAACCTGGGCATCCATTCACATTGACTCAGAACACCTCAGAATGCTCAAAAGCCTTGCCAATTTATCTATGCAAACGTTTCGACGACTCGACAATAGGTTGGAAAATTTTCGAACATTTTCCTAAATCTAATGCTACAAATTATGCATATTTCCATCGATCCTGCTCACATTGCAATATGGAAGCATTTGAATGAATCCATATAAACGCTGATCGTACGAGGGAAATAGCAAATACCCAAAGGCCATTTGGACAAATAGAAGAACGCTTGCTAGTTTTTCCAATTTTAACTATTCCCTGAATCGCGTCCAACGAACGACGCTCCTTCTCTCCCATACCTCCCGCACCCGCCTTCCCACCCCCTCCCCCCTCGGTTTTTGTATGATCCTTCCCACTCGACCCTATCACCCCTCCACCTAATACATCTTAAACGCTTCTCATTTTCACCACCCTCCCATCCTTTCTCCAACCATTCATTATCACTTCTAATTCTGATATTTTCAGCCAAAAATGTTGCCCTTTCAATTAAGATCAAACAAAATTGCTTCTATTAACGAAAACAACAAATCTAGTTACTATTTTTTCAAAAAATTTGAGCTCTTCTTCCTCTTCTTTTTCAAAGAAAAAAAGGAACCCCATTCAAATCAGCTCCTTTCTCACAAATCACTTCTTCAATTATAAATATGTGTACTATTTAATGAAATATTCATGTAAACATTCGTCTCCAATTTTGAAAAAAAAAAAAACTCTAAAAACCTTTTGAATATCGCATAAAGTTTTTTCTTTTTTTTTTGCATATAAAGCATCGAAAAGAAACTCAACTTAACTGATTAATGAAGAAAGCAAAGTGTTAGAGAAACTTTTCATAGCAGCATATCATTGCTTAATGTTCATATGCATTGTTCAAATGAGACGTTGCGAATAATTATCCAAAATTATATCATATCAAATAGACAAATCTACTAAAAGATGATAAAATCATAAAACATAAGCTATTTTCTAAAAAGTAATCTACCTCTCATCTACAATTTAATATAGTCACCTATAAAAATAAAAGTAATTAAGGAAAATATAATTATTAATTATGAACTAACAGGCCAATTTAATTATTGCATTCTATCGAACCCTCTCAAGAATCGAAATTATTCGGTAAAATATCTTCGAACTGTTTGAATTAGTTGTGATGCTTTCTATTGCTTTATATTTTAAGAAAACGTTATCCATTTGTGCATATATTCAAAAAAAAAAAAAAGAAAACATGCATTGATACATTGATCAATACCATTCACCAAATGAAACAACGATCACAATACAACATCGGCAAGGATGCATAATGCGACATTCATCTTCAATAGTACAACTATCGAATCATATTTTCAATTCAAATTTACATGAAAATTATAAATGTTAAAGCAGAGTACTTCATTTAAGTTTTACAGACAAGATACACGACACGACACAACACAACACAACACAGCACAACAAAACACACCGTCCAAACACAACGATAATTCAACGACAAAATTTATGAAAGCTTTGCAACATTAAACAACGCAGTGAATAGCCGAAGAAGGAAAAAAAAATTTTTTTTTTGTGCTGTAAGAACGGCAAACAGTGCACTCTGCAAGCGGCAAGTTCAATCATTATAACCATTTTGCAGCGTTACCCTCACGTAAGTGCCTAAAAAATCATGCAAGAATAGCTGATCGGAAATACAATAAACATAAATTTACAATTCAACTCTCAGAAAAAAAAAGAACAACAATTTCAAGCACAAAACATGCATAATAATCATTTCTCAAGAAATCACTAAATGTTTTTCCAATCATAACGAAGACGAGTTCGGAAAAACAACTACTTTCCAGTATTTCATAAAACGCTGACATGGCATCCTTCATTTTTTGTATTCGCTAAACACATTCGACCCCTGCATTTGAATATGGCACCATCTCAACACAATGGCCTAAACTTGTACACAGCTTAAGCACATTAGATAAGGTGTGAAATTTTATACATTAGAACGAAACAGTGAAAGATTTTGGCCGATTCACTCAGTGCACCGAATGAAAGATAAAGCAGAACATGTCTGATTGGCCTGCTAAGAAAACTGCCACATAAACTCGCCGTTGGTTTCATCAGAGATTGAAATTCATCAAAAACACAAAAGAAAGGACTCTATGCCTAACAGTAATTATATAGCTTCTGCAATAGCTAAACTGAGAAGACATCGTATCGGAAAACAACACCTCGTTGTTCAACTCTCACATATAAAGAAATATTACAGGTAATCTTCCCTCTTCTTTTTTGCTCAGTTTCTATCCATCATGCATACTCATACAAAATTGATTGCTTTAAATCTTTCAAATTATATTTTGAAAAGAATTTCGTCATATGATTAATCATAGATACCTGGTTAGGTAATAATCTATAATAAATAAATATCACCTATGCTATAGCCGAACATATAAACTTCGAAAAAAAGCAATCATAATTATTCAAAAAAAAGAAAGTCAGTGCAAGAAATAAGCAAAATGCTTTAGCAAATTATAAAAAAAAACTCTAACTCATTTTATATAATATCATGAACTGGCAACATATCAGCTCATAAACAACTGCTCATTTTCATCACTTATACACACAATGATAATAGACTCCACATGCGTAGCAAACTGACCAACGCCTTACTGAGGATCATAAAACTTATCAACAGGTAGGAATACGTCTTTGCTAAAGGCATAAATGTGAAGGTAGAGAAATAATGCTAAACACAAATCGGCATCCTCATATTGAAAAGAATCATAACGATACCTTCAAAACTTTAAGGTCGCAATTCCAGAAAAATGCAAATGTGGTATAAAAAGAAAACGTTTTAATACGGTCTTGAAATAATAAAAAAAAATCAGCTTTTATTACCTTTTTCTTGCTCTCCTGATACATGCAAAGAATGCCCTACATTTCCTAAACGAAATTCTCACCTCATCAGACCTCGAAATTGCAGGTTTATCGTGAACGGCTATATACCCAGTTACATAACTAAGCTTTCCTTAGCAAATTTGAGCAAATCAGGATGGTTAGAGAGTGGAAGAAGGGAGAGGGGGGATTGGGGCAAGAATGGGAACAAGAAAAAGAAAAAAAATAAATACAGATGGACTTAAAACTCCCATCTAACAAGTGTTCATTCAGCAAACCGATATTCTCCTTTTCGCGACCTCCGTTTAAAATTGCAACCATTTCTACGAGGGTTCTTTTCAATAGAAACTTATCCGGAAATATTGCAACTGAAATTCTTTATCCTAGTCATTTTAATTTTAAAATGCAATAAGGTGCTCTATCTCAAATATGAAAGTTATTCATCATAGTGATTTTCCCTAAAAATTATCCGAAATGATTTCATCCAGGCAATATGGGAATCATTTTCTTTTATTCTAGCTCATTAATTCTTGTGCATTTTCAAAACGAAATAAACATTAGGGAATATATGAGTACCACGAATTTCACAAAATATCAGCTATCGAATCGAGATTCGAAGCCAAACCTCAAGAGGGGATTAAAAAAAGCAAACAATGATATTATAAGAAGAAAATATCGAAAGCGCTAATGATTTCCGATCATCCTCAACTTAAATTCGACTAAATTCACCTGTAAACCATTAAAAACAAAGAGGAAAATTATTTTCATATTCATACAACCAAATGCAATTCTATCCAATCTCCTCCTTTCTCAAAACTCTAAAGCTGCTCAACTTTATACATACGCCCAATCCCAACAGCTTCCCAATAAAACCATATTAAAAAAAACCAATGTTTCTTATGAACGCAAAAAAAGAAAAATTTCTTTTCGCAGAGAAATGGAATGACAGATGAAGAGTAACGAGTGAAGAAACACACAAGAAAAATGTGTGTTCCTATATATGGACCGCCGATGGGAGAGGGTTTCGTTCGATCATTGACGCTGCCGCCGATTGTACGTTACGAGCATTCGATGGCCTGTTCACACTTACGTAGATTATTACGGCCAGCAAAATAATTAGAATAACGAGTACCACAGCGATGATGCAGAATATTTTCTTCTGTAATTTCATGTTAACGTTGAGAAACATTCAGCACGCAATGATACGAAGTTAGTGCAATGAATGCCCTCATTTATTCGAACGTTCTCCGAAAAACATCTTTTACCGCCCTATTCATCTATTATTTAAAGTGATCAAATTATATAAGATCTACGAAACCGATAGTTTTTTTTTTTCAAATAGAACGACCCTATATCTCGTTCGCAATAATAAAATAATTGCGCCAAATACGCCATATGACCTATCTTCTTTGATGCGCAAACAAACTTCCTTATTTGATGACCTATCTATCATTTTCTTTCTGAATGGTGAGACGCGCACACAAAATGATGGTAGTCTTAATGAGGCCGTTGAATGAGCCGCCAAAAAGAAACCTCACTTAAATTTCAAATAAACTAAATCAGCGTACCTGGGAAAACAGGAATGTAAAACGGATGCAGCATCATAACATCGGAAATTTGAAGGGAATTAAGAGGATCGTGTTGCCGAAAATATGCTAAACCTTTCCATCAAAAAGCAATCGAAAATGCAAGCAACATAGTCATGGCACCTGACGAAACGATTTCCGATTTCGAAGAACACATAATCCAGCTATCCGATCATCAAAATGATGGATGAAAAGGCCGCGCGAAAGCTTGAAAGCAAACAGATGGAAAAGAATAGGCCTAATAAAAGAATACGCACATAGGTATAATGCACACGTACCACGCAATCTATGGTATAAATATTCAAGCGCGCTCGCAAGCGCATACAAAAACTCTCGAAGTAAGCCAATTTTGCACTAGCTGCGCGCCAATTTAATAGGGCAATTTCATTCCACCAATAAGAATAGAACATTGCAGCAGCCGAAAAATGCGATTATGGCGACAAACAATTTTTAAATTTTATTCTCATCGGAGAAAAAGTGAACGAACTGAATATTTCCGCAATTTATTGATAAAGGTCTCTTTCCTACAAAAAAAAAACACCTTAAATAACCATATATTCCTCTCAAGCATTATGCTAATTAACCTATAAGCAAACACCTCAAAAGCATTATATAGCCCATTAGGTTGAAAGCGTTGAAAAAGCACAAAAAAAAAAACCACCAAATTCTTAGCGCCACTCTAGTTGACCTCAGAAAGAGGAAGAGGAAACAAGAGGTGGAGAGCACAACGATGGGAAAGCAAAAAAATACTAACAAATGAGGGAGGTACCATTAGAAACGGCGGGATATATTTGTGGTTGTTTATTGTGATTTAATACTTTACAACTAATATAGACAGATCTCTAGCAATACTCAATTGACAAAAAAAAGACATATAAGATACAACCCCCCCCCAACAATCCGTAGGACCTCCTCCCCCTCCCCCTCCTCCAAGAATATCCAAAGTTCAATCTATATTCCCTCGAGAATCATTTCCTCTCGAGGTCGATATTGCTTATTCTATTACTACGACAAACCCAATAAGCTATTATAACAGTAACTTCATTTTTTCTAGTCTTAAAGGGACCACTTGCGCAACATTTCAACCTCGACTCCATTCCCTTCTCCTTATATAATCGATTAACGGTAAACCATTTCGTAAAATCCTGCTGATATGCGACTATAAAGAGCAATATTGTAGGTGTCACAAACAGGCGGTTCATCTTGAAATTTAAACTAATTCCTTGGTAGGCAATTCGGCAATGCTGAAGAATCCAAAAATTGGTAATCTTTGACAACTTTACCGGAAGTTCAGTTGGAAATTAACCGCAGGAATGATCTTCGACCTCACTTCTGCCTGCGAAAATATGGCACCCCTCAGTGGCAGCAAATGGTCTGTCCTCATCACATGATAATCTTTTCAGAACGAGAGGAAAGAGATGCAAAACTTCCGGAAGATTTGTCGAGCTTCTATTAGAAATTCGGAAATACTACAACAAACAGCGGAGGAAAAAGATAGTTGAAGCAAATTAAGAAAACAGGTGGTGAAAAAAATTTGACTTCCAGGAGTTCTGAGTGCCACGAAAAGATTTGGCTATCTTCGTAGGATGCCTCGAACGGTTTCTTGGGATTTTGAGTTCCACATTTTCAGTAACCTCGACATTTTTCGGAGTTTCAGCCTTGCTTTGAGATTTTAAAACGAAAAACCTATAAGCTAAAGTAATATTAAATGATTGACATAAAGTCCTATTTGTACATATCCTCTCTTTAATTATACGACCAGGGGATACGACTAATGTTAGCATTCAATGCTACGAAATTCAAAATTTTCATCTATGGTGGCTAGGTTGTTTGCATGCATGCCGTAATGCAGAATGCACTGTAACGTTGTACTCTAAACGTTCTCACTGGGGAAATTTCTCCTACTGTATGCATTTCTCGCGGGTATTGCCAATGAAACATTTCCCGCGGGTATCGGTGGGAAATGTTTCACTCATCCTGCCTCTTTGCCCAATTTTTTAATGTAACGATTCATGTCCGTCATCGATGTTACATGCCTTAACATATCCGAAAATCATCTCTTCGCGTGACATCCGAGAAGATCAATCGTTGAATATCATCGAGAAAGCTCAATTCAAAGTTTCATGCCACGCTTTTCTCAAATTTAAATCACAAAAAACTGTCATTTCTTCCTGGCCTCATAATTTTACAAAAATAGTAGGATTATTTTTCACGAACCCGAGGAATTGAACAAACTTGGAAATTTCGAAACAAATTAAAATAAAGAATCCAGAGTGAAATTCTAACTGCTTTTATTTATGATCGGAAGCGTTCGAATTCATGGAGTAAAAAAAGATTAACAGTCGACGATCATCGCCGGAAACTGGAAGTCCCGGAAGAATTTTTTCGGTGGAGGGGGGGGGGGAACAATAGCAAATGTGATGGAATGAATACGACCGACTAAAAAATCGATTTAAATGTATAGGTATGGTGGGCAATAGCGAACACATTTCATGTCATTTGGTGAATTCGCGTGCACGCGTTGAATGGATGCAATTATACGATCAATGTAAAGCCGTTATGGACACGCTGCTTTGATGAGGCACATTGCCTAAATGCCAGCCGGGTGGCAATCAAACGTCACTGAGGATATTTCTAAGGTCATAATACTTACAGCTATCCATCTTCTCCTCTTTTTATCCCCCCCCCCCCAAAAAAAAAGCACACTCAATCAAAAGCAGTAATAAAAATACCTTAACTATCTTACATAATCGATCAAATTGCTAGTAAAAAAAAGCTATAACGGTAGTGATAACCTTGATAAGTCTAATCAATATGGATGAACGATTTTTCCGGATTCATGTATTTGCAATCTGTTTTTAAAAAAAGATTAAAAATTAAAAAATATTCGGCGACGGTGATAACATTTTTTCAATACGGTTATTTTATGACAATAATCGCCGCACTTTAATTCAGAATCCATTTATAAACATATATAGCGATCAGTGAATAATAAACCAATAAGTGGGATTCGAACATGTTTCTCTCGTTTTCTATGGGAGCAAACTAAACTGGTTGAGCCACCTTGACCTGTCTATACTAGCTCTACGAGGCAACAAGGCTTGTGGAATAAAATAGCCAAGCAACGCGAGTAAATAGGCCCGAAAATCTCAGGCCGCTAGATCATCTGTCTGAGAAAATGAAGGTGGTCAAGTCGATATCCGCTGCCTTATATATTTTTCACAAGCCATCACATACGATAATCATTAGTTCTCAGCGGGGATGAAGTGGGGTGTTCTCATAAACTGTTGCCTATAGATATAGATAGTAACTCGTCTAAGATGATACGAAACCTGTTCCATCTGACGTTATGCGCTCTTAAGGTAAGGTAATAACAACGGGATATGTAATGCTAGTGACAATAGCAAAAATAAAATTAAAAAAAAAGATAATAGCAATAACAGTAATAATAATATCAACAATATTAATTAAATAAACACTGTCCTTTATGAAAAATATATGCCATCGCCATGAAAATGAGATAAACAAATAGTACGCGCAAGCAAAAGAAAAGCAAAGAGTCTTATAAACCTTAAGCAAGCTAGAAGATTCCATCAACTGAACTATGAATAAAAAGAGTGAAAACTTGCTGTAGTTAAAACTTCGAAGCGGAAGCAATAAAAACATGCATGCATAAACAAGCAACGCATACATGCAAATGATAAATACACCCAACGATGCATCGCATACAAACGAAACAACCCTTTGGAAATTCATTCCTCTATACAACCTTCCCTCTTTTATCTACAAATAAATTCATGCACTTGCTCATCAAGAGCAAAAGAATATCAGATATCAATGACAAACATTCGTTTTCTTTTTCAGCCATGCTTCAAACAACCTCCAATTTCTCAAAATTAGCTAAGACTTCGACTTAATTGCACTATTTCAATAAATATATTACCTCTAGGCATTCTATTAGTTTGCTCATATTATCCAACTCCTTGTAACAACTACTGTTTAAGTATATTTAAGCTACAAAGGCGTCAGTGCGAACATCAGCATATATAGTTTCAAGAATGAAATGAAAGGAAAAAAAAGCAAAAAAAGATGTAAACTTCATCTCAATATTTATATTTAATAAAATAAATAAAAACTATGCTCCAAGCAAAGAATAATAGGGGAAATAGGGCAAAGCTGATAGTTGCTCTTAGCGAAATCTCTATAACTTATCTGAGAGATCATCATATTACAACCGTATAGATCATCCTTTCCTCAGTGCATTGTGGTAAGACGGCAGTCATACCGCGCCACCGATTCGACGACCATTAGTAGCAGCCTTATTAGTTTATTATGCCGTTGGCAATAACTTCTACCCTTTTGATTAATTTGTTCATTTAGTTTCCCTTCTTTGAAACGATTTTGCCGAAACAATCCCTTGGCTGGCGTCGAAAAAATCGAAACCATTTGCTATGTCATTACAACTTATAACTACGAACACAACAACCTAGAAGCATCACTAAGAACGCATAGTGTTGGCCTACTCATCTAGTAGCCAAACCTGCCCCATACAGTCTAATTTATATTTGAAAAATGTACAACTGAAAGCATGACCTTAATGAACTCTTCTCATCCCTTCTTCTTGCCCCCCCCCCCCCCCCCCAACTCCCTTCTCAAACAACATCAACATGGTTGGAATATTTGTGGTCCAAAACTACCTCGATTTTTTCTAGATCCCCCTTGCAGAAATAATTCAATAAAATAGATGTGTATTCCGAGCACGAATCGAATGACAGAAAGAAGCTTCATACCCGTCTAGCTTTGCTCTGATATTGCACTGCCTTCTTCGTATCTGCCACAGCACGATCGACAAATTCCTTCGCATGTTCCACATTATATTCTATTCGGTCAACCATTTCTCCCTAAATTAGGCGTTTTCCTCACAACGTTTCGCCACCTTTTCACTCAACGAATAATGCTGCCGCAAATCGTATTTTACAAATAACGACAAATGCATTTCGATTTAAAAATTATATTAAATGAAATAAGTACATATTTTCCATGAAAAAAAAGACGAGAAATCTTGAATCCTTTAAGAAGCAATTTTGATATATCTTCCTTCCACACCTTCATTCTTGTGGGAACCTAAAGCCGACTGTTTTTTGTTTGTTTTTAAGAAAGCCATCTCGCTTTAAGCAGTCTGAATGCCACATCTTCTACAGACGAAAATGTTGAACATAAAAATATGTGAAATTTTACCTCAACTTTTCGTATAGCATTGTGGAATGATTCATTCAACAACGTTTTTTCATCCAATGATTATAACTCTAATCGATATAAGAGCTGAAAATTTCCAAAGCGCAAAAATGAGGCTATTCCCCACCATTACGTAGAACGATGGATCGAACAGCTCTAAATGATTCCCTATGCCCGATAGCAACACTTCATTTCATCGATACATCATAAGCAATAATTCGTTAAATCATTTTAACGAAAATGATCGCTATATCGAATGCTTAACATATTTATAACGCATGGTGATATTGGCAAGACCACGTTTAACAACACTTATTAAAAATATTTCACCTGAACATATATATATATATATATATATATATATATATATATATATATATATATATATATATATATATATATATATATGTATACCACCGCCATATAGATCCCACTGAGTAAGATATGAACATTGCCTACCTGCTGCGGGTAGTAATTTTGATCCCTCATTTAAAGAAATAGCTATAAGTGCATGATGCCCTCCACTACAACTAGAAGATGCATTGTTCCCCCATATAAGCGAACAACAGTTCGAAAGCAAAGTACCCCCGGTGGCCTAAGGATCGTGCATGCGATCAACAACCTTTTCACAACATTCTCCCTCCAGCACACTCTCAGCATTGATGCAAAACGTACCTGTGATTCGACTAGCATAGCCATATCCATAAACATGTCGTGTAATTCCCGGATGCTCGATTCGAGTTTCATGATATCGTTATGTCTAGCCTCTATGTCGGCCAATGTCTGCCGAGCCTGTTGCGTGTCGGTTATGATACCTTGTGTAAAAACACCAGGATTGCCCGATTCTATCATTTCCTCCAAATCCTGAACACTTCAATTTATACACCAACAGAAACTTAATAAGCGACAGAGAATTTCGGAGAATATAAAACAGCAGCGACGAATCAAACAAGAAATTTGCGATGGCGATCGGAAGGGAAAGAAAGGAAAATTCAGAGAGGACATAGGAGGGCAAGAAAAGAAGAGGACCACTTCTATCACAATTGTTATTTTATTCAATCCTTTATATGAAACACTCGTACATATACACATCTTGCAGACTTATTATATTACCAGCAGCGAAATTTAATCGCTTTATTTGCAGCAAATTCTCAGAGTCACATAATATCATACCTGAGATTTTATAGCACTTCACTACTTCCAGCAGTTCATTAAATTTGCTCATTTTAAAGCTAACAAAAATAATAAAAAGAAAGTGCTAAAGAATTAAGATTAAATTAAAAAAGAACAAAGTAATATACCTCATCGCCGACTTGTTTGCCTGCAATGTCGAGTTGTCTCTGAATGCGACCTTTACAACGCTCTCTGTAGTCTGTTTGTGTTTTATTATAGTCGGTCATCACTTCCACAAATTTACGTGATAGCGTCGAATGTTGTGTTTTACGTATTCGTAAATCTGCCGATGACATGCCACCACTCTCATCATGCTCAATGCTGTTCTCTATCACTGAAAATATTCGTCTCATTTCCTGGAATATTAGCACTTCGAATACATAAAATATAAAAATATATAGATATAATATTAGCATATTTGAGGAACGGTCGAATTAGCTGACAGATGGCCGTGGTATAGTCGCCTTTTAATTTGCTGCTCTTTATGCAACGTCGCTTTAGACAATATTCGCATTTTTCAGTGCTCAACACAAATCAAGTGACGAAGTAACATATCTTGACGGCGAAAATTCTTAATTAAATAAACTTCAACCTTTAAAAGCTTTTTATAAAGCCTTGCTCTCTGATACCTCCCAAGTGAGCGATACCTTAGAGAAATAAATCCACCAAAGGTGGTGAACGAAGTGAGTTTTCAAGAATGCCATAACCCCATAAACATCTTCAAAAACATCATCCTTCTTGTCCACAGCTGTGATATCCTCGAGCGCATACTTTGCCAAACCAGGCCGCCCTAAGAGCATGACGATCTATCTCCCTTCCCCCCCCCCCCTCCCTCCCCTTCCCAGTGGGTAAAATTTATGTAGAAATGCAGAAAATCTGAAGAATTATCCTACTGATTAAAATAGGCCAATCAACATTGGGAAATATCAGAAATAAAAAGCCAAACAAGTACGCATTAGATGTCCCCAATATTACTACAAAATACAATTAACGCATTGATAAAAAATACCACGGAAAAAAACTACGAAGGCGATTATATGCATTAAGAAAAAAGAGATATGTTGCCTATAAAACAGATATATAAATGTTGAGTGGCACTTCGTTGGCAATTAAAATTTCCCCTCGAGTGTGGTTAAAAAAATACGGAAAACGAAGGTTCGAATGGCATCAAATGATGAACGATGAGAGTTGTACAATGTGTTCGCCAAGAACACGCTATTGGATCTATTTCATAACAACTCTCTATGCACCATTACGCTCGTCGAATCTTCGCTCTCCTTTGCCATTAATAATAGTGCAAATCCATTTTACGAAACTGCGCTTTATAACTACTAAAACATATTCCCACTAGCAAAAAAAAGCCCCCAAGGTCTAGCTTTCTGAAATGGAAGGTTTCATTTCGGTAGGACAATTACTGGGGATAAATTTGTTCTCGAATTTTCCCATGCTAACATGTTAGAAAGAAGGGTTTATTTAGCGGTCCTATTTGTAAAAAAGATATTCAACGTAAAATGATCATATTCTCGCAAAATATTGCTGGCATATTCTTGGCTTAAATCGATCGACTAAGAGAATGCTATTATCCAATAAGAAACTCCATCGCCTTATACAATTTGTGAAAGAAAAACCAATGCGGATTTTCCAACCAATTACATTCGTTATTTTATTTTCATCGGAAAATCGAGGAAAAAAACCTCCGTTTCAAACAAATTCCTTCGCTTTCAAATACTTCTTCCTTAACTGAGAGCGCTCTGTGAAAAAAAAAAAAAAGAAAAACGAAAAAATACTTCCTCCTTCGCCGAAAAACGTCTATGAAAAAAAAAACCATCATTGCAATCCTTGCCTGAAAGTCGGCAAAAAATACCGCAGAAGATGAGTGAAACCGTAACGATGATAACGTTTTATTGCCGTATCATGAAGAAGTGCGGCAATTAGCAGAACCTATTCCAAGCTAAATGAGGTATCAAGCTGTACGTTACAAGGCGCAAGCTGTAGTACGTTAGAGTATGTTCGGTAATAATATATAATAAAATATGATACCGATTTTATTTAATAAACTCTCCGTACAAACTGACTATTGCCTTTCGGAAGCCTTTCAGAGTTTTCAATCTGTAAGGTAACACAGTGTGGAAAGGCTCCAATGCAACAATCTGCTATATTCACAGAACCTCTCAATCAAAAATAGAAGAGGCGTGAACCGAAGGGGAAGAAGCAAGTGACCGCTTGTTTTTACGGTTACAGTGATCTGCTTTTATAATGATTAAAAAAAAACGTGCCGAGAAGAGAGGAAAGACAAAAAACTGAGGAAGAAGTGAATTTGAAGGGATAAGAGTGCAAAACTTCAAACTGAGACTACAAGTATCTCCTCTCCGATTTTAGCCCACCATCAGGTAAAATACCAATGAGGGACAAATAATATCGAAAGCTAGGAGGAAGTCAACAGGGTTCAAAAATTACCTTCCCCTTTAAGAAAGCATTTCACGTCATACTATGACATTAAATCATGGTAAAAGAAATTTCCATAAAAAGACCATACTCACTGAAAAACTTAGAATCCACAGTAACAGAAGTTATTTCAGAGACTGCATGGTTTTTGTTATCTAGTTACCCTCCATCTCAAAAACGCCAATAATGGCAGTTGCAGAGTTCTATAAGACTGCAATGTAAAAAAAAAAAGAGAACAAGAAGAAAAGATGTAAAGGCAGAACTATCTCAATGATATCAAATATGATAAATGGCCACGAACTAATGGTTGCCACAAAATGACAGCCGAAAGTTTTTCCTTTCCTGTCGCCTAAACACTATATATATATATATATATATATATATATATATATATATATATATATATATATATATATATATATATATATATATATATATATATATATATATATATATACTACTCCACAAACGTTAGCCCCCGAAACAGAGATAAATAGCATCAAAATACATTTTTTCGTGACATGATTGGCTACTGGCGGAAATAGGGATAAATGCACGACAAGTACAATGATGAGAGAGATCAGCACTGAAGTATTTCTGAAGAAACATCTCACAGAAACCAAACTTTAACAAAACTAAAATTCCTCAAGAGAAAATATCGAGCAATCGCCATGTCGAGATAAATTAACAAAAATTCGCATCCAAATGGAAAACAACCTATTCGATGTGGCGATTAGACCACATAAAACTTCCATTACTTAAGTAACGTGTTTTTAGTGAAGTGAAACAAATAATTACTTACACTTCAGTTTGCCCCTTACTTTATTGGCCGTCCTCTTGATATTAGCCATCAACTCGTCGAGTTCTTCCTTTGTTTCTATAAATCATTCATCATTTATTCAACACCTCAATTTAAATATCATTAAAAGATTTCAATTGACTCATTTCCTCATCATATGATTTCGTTTTGAAAAAAAACCTCTTAAAATGAGAGATTTTTTTCAAAAATTGTGTACTCTCTTATTTTCCAGTATTCCCGCATATTTACCTACCTTTCGAGGAAAGTTCTAACATTCAAGAGTGCATTCAACTAGCTGCTTACCCTTATCCATTTTAAGAAAAAAAGTAAGGTTAAAGCAAAGCAACATGGTCAGAACTTTGAGTTGTCTTCGACTTATATCATTGCATCGACCCATCGTGCTCGACATTTTCAAGTCAGTCTTGCCGTTCTTTTACTTTTATAGAAAAATACAAGTTTTTGAAATACGTTTTGCAAAAACCTATCCATAAAAATTGGTAGTTTATGATAATGAATAATACTACCTTATCGATCAACTCTCCAAACGATGTTTTCTTGAGTAGTGATAACCGTTTTCTTTTTTCGTTTCTTACTAGTGACGATTCTTTTATTTAAGAGAATTTGGGCGAATAAAGAAATACAGCAAAAATTCAAAAAATATCTGTCCAAGCCTCAATAACGATGCTAAGGCTCGGGCAGGTATTTTTGAGGTCACGTGCTCAGTGAGTCACCACAAATACTTGTCCAAGCTAGCCTCAACATAAAAATAAAAACCTCATTCACACCTCATCGATATTAACATTCATCCCTTTTTTATATTTCTCAAACAAAAAACGTCTTTTTTATTGCAGTGATTTTTCTCAGTCCACAGGCATCACCGAACATAACTAAATCATTAAGTATCGTCAGCTGAAGTATTTCTTCAAAAGTCTTTCGAATTTAATGCTTCAAAAGATATACGAAATATAGCACCTTTCCCCCCCCCCCCCCCTCTTCCAACACAAATTCTCTACCTCTACTTTAATTTCTAGTTAACAACTTCAATTTATGCAAGAAACAAGCTATATAAAATTTTTTACTTTTTAATAAAATAGTTTCAAATGATAGAAGAGTTTCAAATGATGTTTGGCGATGCACCTCATCTTGTCAATGCCTTAGACGGAATTTCAGAATTTCATTTGGGCAGGCAGATGAACGAGAAAGACATTCTTATTCGATTTTAGCGCATAATAAAGCACGCTCTGAATTACAAAGCTGCTATGGATGTACCTTCAAGTGCAAAGAAAACGAAATTGATCATTAAGTGATAAAGGTGAAGGAACTGATAAGGGTATGGGTGTTGATAAGCGTAAGCGAAATGATAAGGACATGAGAAGAGTGCATTTTGGCTAGGTTCACATACATCAACTCTTAACTACTAATGTGAACACCTGCACCCTTCACCAAGTGATAAGTATATTATTTCAAAATTTGATTAGTACTAAATGAAAATGAAAGAGAAAAAGGAAAGGAGAGATTGTAAGCAGATAAAGCGATAAAGAATAGATTAAGGCCATCGGACAAAATTTCAAAGGAACAAGTAGGAAGCTATGAAATCTAAAAAAAAAAAACCCCCCACCGATCACTTCAAAGCAGATCATTAAAATGAATGCAATATTCCTACCTCAGCAATTCTTCAAGGTATATATCCCTTAATAAATCGTGCGTTCCTCATATACTTCCCCTTATTTAACAATATTCTCCTCCCCTCCTATTTATAAACGATAATGCCCCGCTATTATAAAATAAATGAATATGAAGGTGTCACTTGGGTCATTGACGGGATTCGAGAGGATAGCAGAGTGCTTCTTCTTAACTTCTTCCACATTTGATGCTATCAGATCAACGCTTCCACGGATCTCCTCTACCTGAAATTACATCATAAATTACCGTGCGACTAACAAAAATATATTCATATATATAACCACGCATGATGTACCTATCATGTTAAACAGAATCCACTGATCTCTGCATGGTGTTTACGAGCTTTATACTGAGCAGAATAGAATCAAAGATGCTGAAATCGAAGAATACTACGGATTCACCCCGTAGTCAATCAAAGATCTCTTACCTTTCAGACCTCATCGCTGTCGTTGCTCTTAACAACTCTTATCAAAAGGTTGAGATGCTTGTTGACGAAATGCAGTTGTCCAAGTTTACAAAGTACAACGCAAAAATGAAGATCAATAGCAAATGCTCTCTCATTTCGGTTAAAATATTCTAGGCAAAATTATTGCGAGAATCTCTAAAAAATAAAATCTCCATTCCTCCCTATATTTGACACCAACAAATTTTATAAATTAACCTTTAACAGCTAGTAACAATTTCTGAGTTAATAACTGTCAAAGATTATTAAAGATCAAAAGTTAAAAGACCAATTCTCTGTGTCTTTTCCAACAATCCTATTGCCTGCCTTTTGATGACTGAACTAGGATAAAATATGACAAAATCTACCATTTCAGCTCAGTTCTCCAACTTTCTCCTCCATATGCACAAAAATTTTCTAGAGATGGTGTTAGAATAATCAAACCATATATGTGGTAAATTGGATGGTCAGGCGTAGACAGTAGAGATGGGCAGCTATGCAGTGCAAAATTGACTTTCATACGTTCTGTGGGGGAAAAAAAGGAAAAAGACGGATGATTTCACCATTCTCTTAGTATAGATGAGCTGTGGAGGTACTGAGAGAGATAGGTGTCTCCCCTAAGATGTATAGCTTCGAAACGCTTACGTAAGCAGATCAACGACACCTCTACTCAACGAATAGGACAAGCTTGTAATGGCTTTAGCAAAGGCAATCAATCCTCTTTAAAGACGATCATTCGATACGGCAATCATGGAAGAAATGCTTCGTGAAGCTGTTTCACTCCCTTGCACTAGACCACCAATACAAATGCTAATTCCCATATCTCCTTATTTGCATTTACTTTTAAATCGAAGTAACCACTGAAGTAATCACACAGAATTCTCTCCACCACTGAAAAAGAAAAAAAACAACAACCAACTACCTAATCATCTCTACCAATCATAAAAATCGACGATATTAACTAGCGGTAATTCGGAAATCATATTATCACAAAATATCGCGAGAGTTCTCGACCGCATTATGACACTCCCACATGAAGCAATTTAATCTTCTATGGCAATAAGAAAAAGACTTTTGTTTAAATGAATCAAAAACGTTGAGAAAATTAAAAAATTTGCAAATGATCCTTGAGGAAGAAGCATGGCAGGTAAAGAACGGCTAAATCCTTGCTTTCTTTGAACATTATCTGGAAAAGCAGATCAGGATCGAACATGAATCTTATCACTGGAAAAAAGATGTTTCACCTAAGTAGACCAAAAATTATTCTTGTCCCACCCTCTCTCCCCTCCTCCCACTTCCACCAACCGAATAAGATATCGCTATTTCATTTGCTTCTACCAATGCCATTCATATTACAAGTAGACACCCTCTTTCTAGAATTAAATCATCTCATCGGAGTGGAAAACTTTTAACTATCGCTTTTCCCCTCAACAACACATTTTTTTTCTTCAGAAAATTGCAAAAACTCCACCGATTTTAGGCGATTGACTCACTTATATTATCCATTGCCTCCTTTAGCAATTCATTCATCCATTTACAAATAAAGAGTACGGAATGCTCGATTATTTGGAAAGAGCATGAAAACGTGGTCACCATTGAAATCAGCTTACTATATGTCTTTATTTGTGGAATCGAATAAGCCTAATAATTCACTCATCGATGAGATAAACTGAGCACAAACATAAATGCATATCGATTATTGTGCGCATCGAAAATACATTCATGGACCTCCTCCCTTCCTAGTCATCATTTATTCACTAATGAAGCTAAATTCACTCAGTATAACGCGTCTTCGTTGCTTAAACTTATCGCTGAACGTAAAAAGAAACTTTTATGCACCGATTTTTTTTTACTCAACGAATGAAAAACCACCTCATTTTGAGGACGCATCAGATACTTCACGGCTCTCTTTCTATTTCACTTTCGCGTTTGTTCGACCGACTCAGTTCCCTTGGGGCTGCATTCTTTCCGTTCTTTTTACAAATTTCTTTTGCTTTAGAAGGAAAAAAGAGCCGTTCGAAAAATCCAAAAGAGATACGCTAGAAAAACGAAACTTCTCTTTGTATCAGCTATATACACGCGTATATATATATATATATATATATATATATATATATATATATATATATATATATATATATATATATATATATATATATATATATATATATATATATATGAACGATGAGCTCTTTATCTCTACCACAGAGATATACTTTCTGCCTCCATGAATTAACACCTCACAATAACAACTGCATAGGTGAAGGATGACAAGGAAGGAGACCCCCTTAATATGTGCAAGATGTGCAAAGTTCCTTCAAATGCATACCTGCTCCATGAACGATTAAAATTCATCTAACAAAGAAAGCAAAAAATGAACATCGCCTAATATAACTACCATTATCATTAAATTTCAATCACTCTTTGCAATAAATTGCGCCGAATTCCTTTCCAAATATCGAAGAAATAAAATAAGAAACCTGCTCGAAGAACTCTTCCATGAATTGCCCTTGTGCGCCATCGGCTGCGCCCAGATCATCTTCGTGATCTTCCTCTGATTGCGCCTAAGACAAATCAATCTCAACATTAGAAAATAAATTAATTCATTGGCACAATAATGCATCGGAATAGCTGTCTTAGAAAAGAGTAAATTTATGCAAACTTTGCATTGCACACTTTCCTCTGGAATTCAAAGCATCTTCAAGAAGGATGTCTCGGAATTTATAAGCTATAAATGCACCTTTCATCCAAAAGTAATCTTCGATTGGTTAGAATCTCGACTGGTTAGAATCTCTCGATTACGAAATCATGTTTGAAACGAAAGAAAAAAGTTTTTTTGAGATTTGATGTGCAATGCGGGCGCTATTTAAGTATAAAGAACATCAATTTCTATCAAAAATTCCCATAAAAGAAGAAACGTTCGCTAGTCCCATAATTGTAATTCCTTTATTCATTCCCCATAAAGACCTATAAAGAAGATCAATTCCTATCAAATGGTCCCATAAGCGATTCGCTTATATTACAACGATCCCTTTCAATTTATAACTGAATCAGCCACAATGAAATGCTTTAAAATATCCTTCATTATAAATAAATTAACAGTTCTATCGGTGCAAACATCGTCCGATGAATACTCTCACAGACCGACGATGCGTTAAATCAGCCATCGTTTCGCATTCTATCAAACTATCTCGAGAATAGCTAATAATTTTTCTTCATTTTGAAGCGTAAAAATGGTTGCGCAATTTCATTCAATCATCAACAAATAAAATGATGATTTCCACTCCAGATTAGGCTAGATCCATAACAAAAATAATCCATCATGACCTGATCGATTGTATACATTTGAAATCAGCATTACAATTACTCGTACATGTAGTTCTACCTTTCCTGGCTAACTCTCATGAGTCGAATTGGTATCAAGCTGTTATCGCGAATCAAATATCATGGACCATCGATAAATTAAGTCAATTAAGTCATGAATGAATCTAATCGAGTTTACGACAAAACCTAATGCACCATTTTCAATGTATGTGAATCATCGACTATAAATAGCAGCAAAACACGAAAAATATGCAATAAAACATAATTACAAAGGAAGAAATGGAACCATTAAAATATAATCGCAAATAGATGCACATATTAATATATAATGAAGCAAAAAGAGAAGTTCAAGAAATGTGCAAAAAAAAAGATCGTTATAAAATATGTCGGCAAGAAAATCAGTTCCAATGTGGAGCGTTTGATGACTTAATATATTCGCATTTGTGCAGGAAATTTTGTCAGTGGCTATATTCCTATATAATTATCTCATCTTTGCATCCCTATTACGACATTCAAATATTCCTTTCTACCGTTGGAATATAGCCATTGAAAGATTTGAAAATAAACAATCAGCACGATCAATCCTACATGATCGCTTAAAATAGTGAACTAAATCAACGGATTATTTAAATCTCAAAGTGCCGATACTCGGTTTCCTATGATATGTGCGGATATGAGAGAGATATATGCAAATATTCACATCGTGCGACAATCTATACCCATCTGCATTGCCTGAACTTGCCCAATTTACCTCAGAAGCGTACAATACAAAGTTTTATGCAAATATTTTAAGCTTCATGTAATTTCAGTTCATTGGCATGCTTATACACCAAATTATTTTTCTGCCGACCAACAAAAGCGAATTCCATGTCTTTTTCATCTATTCAAGCTATAATATCGTCTTTAAATATGAAAAACTCATGTCTCGCATCACTGAAAAAATAATGCAAAGACCTCTACCTAAGATAAAAAATATTAGCAGAATTACGAATTATTAGGTGGCATGTTCCAATACGGCTTTATTCTAAAATTGACTAATTCTAAACTGCGAACACTATGCACCACATAGAAATTCGAAAGATTTTTTCAAAAAATTACGCTTAAATATACCTTTAGATTAATTAATACAAACTTACAAGCTTTAAATCTCCCGATAGAAGAGAGTGACTTAACGGCAAAGGTTACCAATTGAAACAAGAGTTACTAACGCGGAAATTGAAAGTTCCGCATGAATTAAACGTGACAGAGCTCATTTTGTAAGGAGCTTAAGTTATATGAGAGGGCGATTCAGGTATTGCATTAAATTTAACCTCGATACTTCTTGTGACTAATATAGAAAGCATGACGATGGTGCTCTTTCTCTCTTCCCTACCGCCTGCACCTATCCCAATTCCAGGTTGAAAGAAACGGCTGTATGAACTGATTTTTGAAAAAGCTTATTTCATTAATAGCTCGTCTCAGGTAAACCGGATGATCTCTGCTTTACGGTCCCGAAAAAAATTTTGGATGATGGGTGGGGAAGAGGGGAGGAGGGTAAAGAAGGAAGAGAAAAAAGTGCAGGCAAGTAGCAAATCATCATTCCAAAGGAAAGACTATAATTAAAAACCTGCGCTAAATAATTTTAGCGTTCAAATTTAAAAACATGTAAACAATAAAAAATTTTTGCAATTTTTACGGAGTCAAAACTAATTCAAAAAAAAAAGCAAAAAAGAAGCAACTCACCGCTTTAAGGGCGCTTAAACGATCCTTCGTCATCGACAATCAAAGTGTAATGCAACAGATCGAAAGTAAATCGAGTATTCGAAAGGATAGGATTTAAAATCGAGTATTCGAAAGAACAGGAATTAATATTCGGGCAACGATGAACGTGACTTGAATTTTTATCCTTGTCGTTAGTGCCGCTCAACGACGTCTATTTGTGCTGAATACTAGCCGAGCACTTGAAAAAACATCCACACGGACATGTGGGATCGCTTCGGACAACAATCCTGTAAGTATACCATTATGACGTCATTCAGCTACGATAACATCCGATACGACGATCAACAAGAAATTATTAAACTTCGCAAGCGATCTCAACGTTATGCAAATTTCATATGTTCAATCAATCAGATATGATGCTTTAGAATAAAGAATAATTTTAAATAAATATAATTTAAGAAATATGCTAATACGGAAATTTATTTTGAAAAAAAATGAAGCAATATGAAGTCGTCGTATACACTGATGAATAGGAAAAAACACGTGAGCACAGTAAGAACTTAAATAATATGATGCAAGGTAGAGGCTAATTGTTTCAACGGGTGTGGGCAGATTAAATCCGATCCTTTTCAGGTGGCGATCTTTCACCTTACCTCCACCATGAGTGAAATTTGACTCGACTTACCTCCACAGGTGATCATAGGTGTAATTCCTTGTTATCACTAGGAATGTATTTAATCGAAATAATAGTTAGGCCTTTAAGTAAGCAACGATGTATAATAAATTACAATATTAAGGACTTTTCAGAATTTAATGCAGCGTTCAATTTGATTCTAATAAGACGGCTATCAAGCGGCACTCTAAAAAACTTTAAATATCAATCATTAAAAAATTATACTACATAAAATTGCACTAGTATAAATAGCAAGATATCATATGAGGTAACGATATAAACGAATAATGGTTATCGCATAATCTTTGAAAATATAGCCAACTTTCTTGTAAACCATTCAAGAATGCATAAATTTTTTCACGATCGGATATTCCACGTGGCGTTCGAACTTCTGTTTTAGTATAATTCTAACAAAACTTTTCGAAACGTAAAATTATCCTCTCTTCCCCACACAAAATTCCCACCTTAAATTTATTTAAATGAAATTCTCAATCCATTAAATTATGTCCAAACTACAAAAAAACTTTGCGCCCATTTTGCAACATTCTCGAAAAATGAAAAATTTATTTTTCACTTGGGTGATATTTCGCTCCGAAACTATCGGCACCGACAAAAAGTTTTTCACTTCGAAACTCAACAATTCAAATTCTAAACTAGTTCAGCACAAAAATCGAATAACGCGAAAAATACTTACAAGAATGCAATAATGATATGATTTAAATAAAAAAGTATTATTTTTTCGGCAATATGAAATGATTACTCGACTTCTTAATTTTTTTAGTAGATTAAATTCAAGAGAAATGAATAGTTTCGATATGATACATTCAATAAATAATTCAACGGTTAAATAATACACGTAGCAGTCGACAACTTTACTTGATTAGTAAAAACTCTCATAAAGCCAACGTTAATAACGACTTATTTTCATTAATTATGAGATGATGCTATCCTAATCGATAACGCAACTCGAGATAGAACTACGATGTGAAGTTGTAAGTTGAGACAGTAGTATGAGCTGGAGCAAAACCTAAGAATCCATTATAGCAATTTGCACAATCTAACACTCTAACACATGAAGAATTTCGAAATAGAATCTTATGAAGTTAAGCATAAAAATCACACACACACACATTAAAAAAATTAATCTGCCTAATATTGAAGTAGTCGAGAATATCGAGAAAAATTTAAATTTCCATAAATATTGGAAATTTAGAATGCTCATCTCATGCGTAAATAATATGCAAATTTTCTAGGAAACAATTAATAAAGAATTTCTTCAAAAATAATTTCAAAATAGTAAATATTTTTTTAAAAAAAAAGGAAAGAGGAAAAAAAATTAGATATTTCGTGAAAAAAAAAAAAAAACAAAGAAAAGAATATATAGAATGTTAATCGATAGATACCATAGTTCAATCGGCTATTCTATGAGAAAAAAAAAGAAAGAAAGAAAATCGATCTCAGTGAATAAGAACGAAATTGAAACGTTCACTTGCGCTTCTTTAAAAGCTAACGGCGTAAATCCTATAATATATAATATTTCTCGAATCGATTTTTTTTTTTTGTTTTTTGCTATTTTATTAGCGAATAATTAAATATTCAACAAATTTTACATTATAGCACATTAATGGAGTGAAATTTATAAATATATGTTATATAACATAAATGTGTTATATAACACATTAATATTATAAGTATAAAACATTAGCAATTCGAAAACGTTAGATTCTATAATAAAGTGTGAATGCAATAGAGAAAAAGCTATAAATATAACTTTTTATAATATTTGAAGGAATATTTTTAATTAAAAATACTTCTGTTTAAGTAAAAGAATTACAAGGGGGGTGGGGGTTTAGTATACGAATAACCAGAAATCCATAAAAGGAAGAAATGATAAAAAGTTTTATCATATTCTAACATTAATTGCTGCCTATACTATGGAAAAGTGAAATGCACACATACACACACACACACACACCCATATATAGATAAACAAAAAATAGATGCGAAAGGCAGTGATATGTGAAGCGATGCTGAGCCAACTATGAGTCAGTCAAATATTTGTGAATGCATCATGCTCATATCAAATAGTGTCACATTTTATACTCATTCATAGCTTTCATTTTATTTTCACCTATTTCCTATATAACTGTATCGAGAGCTCATTTCAATATTATCGTAACGTTTCATTCAAAATCTCGAGCTCAAGCTCAAAATGATGCATAAATTTTTGCATCGAATATATCTAACGTTATTGATAACATTAATAATTAGTGTTTGACCTCAGTGATAATATCAAAAATAATATAAGTAAAAGATCATATAAAAAATAATGCAAATAAAAGGACATATCCTGTGACCATTTCAGGTGACATAGTAAATCCAAAACTACAAAATCGCTTGCTCGCTTTATTTTGCCACCATCTAATTTTTTCTATTCAATCGCGCAAAAAAATTTGTTATGAAAATTAAAACAACGTAAATAATAAGTGTATAAATAAACAAGATAAATAAATAATTAAAGTTGGCTCTATTATTTTTAGATTTCTCGATGAAGTTTCGAATTTATTGATTTCAGATATTTCTAGCTATTACGAAAATGTTTTTCGTCTCAATTGCTTCTCAAAAATGCAAGGCGAAATTTCAAAAATTTAGATGCAACAAACAACAACCACTTATATGGGATGAATCTCTTCTAAAGAGTAGACAACGGTCGCTATGACACTCAGAAGTGCAATACAATCATTGAGGCTCAAAGTTGTATCTTACGACAAGTAGATCATTATAAATGAACATAAGGAAATAAATAGCATTTCAATAAAAATTTAAAAGAAAAAATTGATGAAAAATAGAGAAAATTAAAAGATAAATGAACTATAAAAATTCTATTTTTTAAATATTATATATATATATATATATATATATATATATATATATATATATATATATATATATATATATATATATATATATATATATATATATATATATATATATATATATATATAGTTGTGTCGTTGTGTAAGTGTCTGTCAATCTAGAAGTTGCATCTAGTGAAGAAATAAAGGTAAAGTAATGAAATTCATTGCGCATAATCAACACTAAAGATCACTTCCTATATATGTCACTTCATCAGCCTCAAAATGAGTGACAATTGCCTAATGATGCATCAACCGATCTAATTTCGAAACTTCGATCTCATGAAGGGACTTGCAAAAGTGGCGCATAATGCGCCAGCCTGTCCGATGCGCTTTTCCACTTCCTCTTGAGAAATAACCATCCAACTAGATGAACGTTTCAAGGGTTTGCGTGTGTGCAGTCAATTTCAATTTTATGAGAGTTGAAAATTCCCTCATGTTCTCTCATAGTTATGCTAATGATTTACTTCATATGGTGAAAATTTAAACCGATTCAACATAACTACGGCTTCCCATTTCGTTTAATGAATAATAAGAATGAAGAAAAATAGTGGAAAAGTTCGCTAAGATAGCTTGCACAATAATGTGCTTTTTTATGTTTTAATGTATTTGTCGAATTGGAAAAATCTTTATAATACGTTCTCAACGCATTAAAGTCTCATCCAAAAAACTCATCCTTAGACAGCATTCGAATATCTATGAAAAAAAAAAAAAGAAATTGACTTGATGAACTTAATAGAGTTTTGAAATGTAAATAATTCATGAGGATAAATTTTAGAATTCAAAATAATCCAATATTTTAGAATTCAAGATAATCCAGTATGAGAAATTTTGAATTAATGACACTTCAACGATATATACAATGATGTATGATATAGAGAATATAGAACACTTCATACCTCATCATTGATGTGTTCTTACAAAAAAAAAAATTACAAAGATGCAAAAAAAAAACACCTTAATTAAATTATCAAGTATTTAAATCCTAGGACTTAAAGCTTCCAATAAATTATTGAATCTAAAATGGATAATATGAATGTCATAAGCAACACAAACATACAATAACGTTAACAGTTAATGTGTGCAATATAAACACCAGAAATTCTAATGAATAATGCAAAAATTTGAGATTTCTATTCAAAAAAAGCGCATCCTGAATCCGTAGTAAGTGATACTCTTAACGAAGAAATGTATTGTAATAATATAATTTTACTCTTTTTTCTTGTTTTGCCATCCCCCCTCCGCCTACGCATTAACAAAAATTCTATTTGCAATGAAGAGGATATCGATATCGAATATCTGTTTAACCTATAGTTAATCTCCTTCATTAGTAATAATATGCTTATATATGTAAAAATTAATAGCAAATTTTCAACAATTATATAAATGAAATCACAAAAAGAAAAAATAGCAAAAGTTAGTAGTTGTTTTGCAATACTAATATTAATTATAGGTTAATATGCAGATGAAATTGCATCAATTTTTAGTTGAACTGTTATTAGTGAACGAAACGAAGCACACTGATATTAACCTCAGGATTAACTATAAGAGAATAAATGAAAACAGTGATGTCAATTTCAGGATATAAGAGAATAAATTTCAGGATTACCTATGAAGGATGGATGGATCATACAAAAATTTTAAACAAAGAGAGAGAGAGAGAGAGAGAGAGAGAGAGAGAGAGAGAGAGAGAGAGAGAGAGAGACGGCTGTCGATTCGGAAATGAACTGCAAGCGAGTAATCGATGGATGCAACGACGCAATTGGCCTGCACAATTTTCGAAGACTGCAAGCCAAGGGCCGAGACAACGCCGACCGCTAGAGTCCGCTAAGAGAGCCCCCACTTGGGGCTTCGGTTCGTCCGGCTTTATCGCCAATGTCGATCGATTCGACGATGACGCTTTCACTTGATTGCCTAAATTTCACATTGCAATTATTTCCCACATATGCATTTGCACAAATCAACGCGCTAAGCAAGCTGCATACAACAACGAACAATATTAAATAATCATGCATAGTTAATAAATATATCACTCATCTATACATATATTTTTGATACACGTGAATTACACGTGTTTTAACCCATATTGATTGGCGTTTGATAGAAGATAAACTTAATGAATTAAAGTAATAAGAAATGAAGGGAGGGGAGATTTCGAAAAAATGGTCTCATTGGAGCATGAACCGAAGCTGAAAGCGTTATATATATCATTTGGTTTGCGCGTAAAGCGCAAGTCAGTCAAAAACACGTTGAATATAAGACCTTATTTGATAGGCCTCATGACATATTGTAACATTCTTGGCATTTTACAGTGGCATTAAATGCACAGCATATCGTCTTATAATCCCCTCTTAGAAATAAACTAAAGCAACTGGAGTTGCAAAAATTTACTCCAAAATTAGAGTTGAATAATGCTTGCGATTGATAGAAAATTTGAGCGTTCATAATTTAAAATTTTTGAAAGAATTAATAGAAAAAAGGAACGACGCCTTCATCTACGAAGCGTCCCTGTGGGCTCAATCATGTGGTTGTCTTGAATCACCGTGTACCGAACGTTTCGTGTTATTATGCTGCGTTATATATTCACAACACTTGCTTTATAATTTTAACGTTTTAATTCTTCTGGTAGCGCTACTTCTACATCGATGATTGGAAAGCATTAAAGACAATCGAAAGAACTCATGGTTGTCTCCATTCCTCAGACAGTCAAAAACCGCAAGCAAAGATGCCAATGCTTAGGGGTTTATATACACTTGCTTTGTAAGCATACGTTATTTACAACGTTGCCTCTATGCGCATTTATGGATGTGTGTGCTTCTCTCTACCCATCTAATTGTTTTTACTTGAAAATCAGTATGTACAGAGTCATGAAATTCGACCGATACAACATAGAGCAAAAGATAACCTCATACACTATATTTCGCAATGATTTATCAGCTACGAAAGAAATTATAGACATTTAAAGAAGGAAAAATTTGCAAATAAACGAGCTGCATTTTCAATTTATATCGATCTATGGCAAAAAAAGAAAAATGAATCCATCGTGAAAGTTTTTTGCACAAGCGATCGGATTATTAAAATACAGGCGTATTACTTTCTACATTTTATTTTATTTTTTGTTCATAGCTTATGAGGCGATATCATTCAACGATCAAATAGAATTGTTTCAAATTTTGAATTGAATCTGAATGGAAATTAATCGAATCGAATATTAAATTGTTTAGAATTAACTGTAATTAAATTAATGATACCGTTCAGCAGATTTGGTGATTATGAGGTGATTGAATCAATGGATTTTTTTGTTTTTTAAAAAATTGAAAATTAATCAAATCATCTATCAAACAATTCATCGCTTCCCAGAAATAATTTATTTCACTAATTTATCAAGAAAATACCGTCAAGAACGACATCTCTGAGCGGAAATAGAATTTGGAGTCGGCGGGCTGATGTTTCTAAAGTTTGGCTCATGATCATCGTCACATAGTACAAGCATAAATCGATTCAATGCAAGCATGAGTTCACAAATTCCGATCAAGATGCCTTCTTCGAGATCGAATTACATTCTATTACACACCCCATACTAACTAGATAATGCATCAATTTCTATACGCGCAAACTTTTGTTTCACGCTTCGCTTGTTTGCCGTTGGCGATTTCGTTTGTCGTCTTCTTCGAGATCGAATTACCATCTACGTTATCGAGCAGCGAATTTTTTCTATCGAACGCAATTTTTGAGGATTAGGAAAATACATTCGACAGTTTAGCCTAATAAATTCTAATATCAAGTAAAAGGCTCTCTAACTACAAAATATTACCGACTATATTTAAAATAAAATTTGTAACTGTATCTATAAAAACGATTGCGCTTTATTATAAAAAATTCATTAATAGTAGTAAAAATGAATTAAAATAAATAAAGACGGCTAAGGATCCATATGATATTATTAGAAACAATTAAAAATGCTCAATGAAATATTTTTACATCGTTATAGAAATTGGATGCTTCAAAAACGACAGGATATTTTAGAAGCAACGTGTTTTATTTGCCGTATTCCAATAACAAGTAGTGCATACTGCCGATTGGGAAAGAATTGCTTCCGCTTCAGATAAACCACGACCTATTGATAGTCGATATTATTTGTACGCTATACAAGCCGCTCTTAAACAGATGAAGCAAATAAACTCTATCATAAGTATTAATTTCTACTTGTGGTTGTTATCGCATATATATATATATATATATATATATATATATATATATATATATATATATATATATATATATATATATATATATATATATATATATATATATATATATATATATATATATATATATATATATATATATCGATCCGACTTTCAATAAGAAAATTGTAGATGTACACTACAAAAGCGATGGATAGTTGCTTAATTTCTCAATATAATATAGAACTTGAAACACATCAGTTTTCAAGAAAAAAATGAAGAGAAAGAGTGGAAAATTTTGGCGTTGAAATGGATACAAACAACGGAGAGATATTAGAATGCATATTGAGGCGAAAATTTTTCCTATGCAATGTTGCAATTAAAAAAATGAGAGTAGAATCTCATATGCAATTAGTGTTTTTCTATATTTATGATGATAATGTTGAAGCTTACAATGTGAGTAAATTTTTCCACGAATCGACGTATTCGATGAACATCACAAATAAGGGATTTGGGACCTATTAAGGAGAGAAAAAAAAAGAGATTTAATAAATATTGAAAATTTTATTGTAAGTGTCGAAATTTTATAATAATTCATCGGTCAATACAATTAGGGAAGAGTTTGTTAAATGGGCTTTTGTTGGATAGCAATCGAAAGGGAGCATCAATGAGTGCACATTTTCATTGCAATGTCTATTCTTCAATTACACACAATCAGCTCAAATTACATAGCATTTTTGACTACTAGCCTTTCTATCAGCAACGATTTTTTTCTCTCTTCTCTTTGAAAAAACTCTCAAATTTTTTGGAACAAAAAAAAAAGTCAAATATCGAAGAAACGAAAGAAAAATTTTTTAATCAAAAAGAACGAAGAAGACTATAAAAATAGTGGAATATATATCGTTACCGTAAAACTCTACCAATTAGAACGTTTCGTTTTAAGACCTCACACAACTAGTATTAATGCTTAACAAGAAAATGCATCACTACGACAACTTTTTTTTTCGCGTACAAATCCTCGATAAAATTAGTTGGAAGAGTGCCTAATTTTTTGCCACTTATAAAATGAGCATTACAAATATTCTAAATGCTTTCAATCATATATTTATTTCAGTATTAAGATACTACAAAAAAAAAAGAAGAAGAAGCATGAACCAACATAAGAACTTAAATTTTTATTTTTTTTTTCGTTTACGCATGAGTATAGATTTCAAATTTAATTTGCATCAATTCGTAAGGTAGTCATGAAATATAACAGCAAAACATCTTGTAGCTTCATCTCCCTCCCTCTTCTTTCCACACTCCAATATATTGTGACCAGTTATGTTATCAAAAAATAGTCAGACAAGAAAATAAACTATCCAAATTAAATCTTGGATAAGTATGCAAATATTTTCAAAATATCCCCCCCCCCTCTCACTCATCATTTAACAACAGAAAAAAAAGAAAAAAATAAATGATTCCAGTGGTGCGACATAGGCAGGAAAGAAGAACATTTACATAGGAAAATTTTTCCATGAAAAATAAACATTAAAATCGATTATTAGTAAACTCCGGTCTTGAATAATCCTTAGCAACGATATTTGCCGGAAAAGAATTTGCCGAGCACATTCAATTGTCGTCATTTTGATTAACGTTATTCTTATATGCAAATATTATCGAAAAAAAGTTTCCACTTTCAAATAAAATTTCCTACTAATCGAAAATAATTCATCAAATATTATTTATTTATTACTAGAGATATTTACAGTATTGAACTAAAAAATATAAAATAAAAATAAAAGCAATAAAAATGATTTTAAAAAAAAACGATAATAAAGATAGAATAAAAATGAGGATAATTTGTAACGTTTTTTTTTTTGAAACACTAAATGAATAGTGTGCAATTCACAGAAAAATATAATGCTAGCGATTTTGCCTGTCGCAATAATTTAATTTCGAGTTGTTTTTTTTTTTTTCTGTTGATATGACAATCGTTGTGGTGTTCGATTTCGCACACAATTTGTTTATGACGATTGCTAGGCGCTGATCTAACTCATTTTAATTTCTTTTCGTTAGTGCACATAGCTAATGCATTGCTTATTTCAACAACAACAACAGCAAAAAAAAAAAAATTTCAACTCATCATTCGAAGAGATTTTTTTCCTTACAATTAATTACGTAACACTACCATCCATATTAGTATAAATTATAGAGCTTTTCGAACGATAAAATCTCTTTTTTAAATATATGTAGCAATAGTACCAAATAAATGAAGAATAAGAGAAGATGGAATATGAACGCTTTCATATTGATATAAGATAAACACCTATATTTCTATTTTATATCTATATTTATAGTAGTTTATCAATACTTCAAATGTTCTTACAAGCATTAAAAATTTCTTAGACAATAAATATGAAGAATAAGTTTTACTCAATAGACAATAAATATTAGATTCTTAGACAATAGACAAAAATTTTCTTAGACGATAGATAAAAATTCTTAGACAATAAATATTAGACAATAAATATAATAGAAACTAGATATGAGAGAAATGTTTTACTCAATAACCAAAAAATCACTCCAATATGCATGAGTAATTTTACAAGAGGAATTTTCTATACTCGTATTATTTCGTATCTAAACATGAAAAATTATTCGACAAATCAGTTTAAGAAAAAAAAAAAAATGAATTGTTTGGAATAATTCAAAGTGATGAAAAGGAAAATTTTACATTTCTTAACCAACGAATGCGGCGTTATATGGAGAGAAATAAATTTATATTCAAAAAAAAAAAACGATTGTATAGACTATAAAAAGATTATGAATAGAATTCCATTTTTTTTTTTTTGAACCTCAGAAGACAACTAACTGTTTCGCTTTGGTGCAGTTTTTTTTTTTTTTTCGATGATAATTCACCTCTATTAATATAGAAATATTTGAAGGTAAAATCGCAATAGCACAAAATAATGCTTCTATTAAATATTATGAAAGAATTTAGTATAAATGAATAAACATATCGAAAATAGATTGCGCGATATGCGCTTTTTTCATCATATTCATCTGATCAACAAATTTCAGCACTTAGCAATTGGAAATATTCGAAAAATTTATCAACAAATTTCGATATATTTAAACGATGGTGGAAATTTCCAGAGTCATTTTATTCAATAATTCAACCAATCTAGAAAGCAAACAGTCTTTATTTATGCGTTTATAGGATCTCATTTATGCAGATGATCGATTACGATGAAATAACGCGGGTGGCAATTACGTTGTCATCAACTATAATCACTAAATTTCTTATATAGAGTACTAGTGTCTTTCGAGGTTGAAATATGCTCAATAGCTGATACATAAATATGCATGAACGGGATGCAAAATATATTTTTGCACAAACGTATAAGAAAAAAAAAACCAACCGAGGAAACTAGATGGCCTATTTTATTAGAAAGAAGAAAGTTCTTCCTTCATATACGCAAAGAAATATTCGTTCTTTTCAAATTATTGCTATTTCATTCGCCCCATTTATAGCATATTTCTTTATTCTTTCTTCAAGTGGAAATTATTCAGCATTAGTTTATTAAAGGATATTATCGTGTATTTTATGATATAAGAAAGGAAAATAACAGAAAAAAAACTGATGAACTTATTGAAATGAAAAAGAGAAATTTATACCACACGATGATGGTAGCAATTGACAATAATAGATGAAATATAGGTGGAGAAACGTGCAGTGAATCAAACGAAACTTTCAAATTGAAAGCCTTCATTCGAAAATATTCGTCAAATTTACTCTATAAAATGCTCTCTCTACCGAATTAATAACATTTTTGGAGCAATTCGTTGCATGAATCAACAAATCTATGAATCATTTACTGCGTATTCATACATAGTAATCTCCTTTACCTTAATCACTATTTCAGCGCTACCTTGATATGTCTGTTATTATCAGATAGAAATCTTCATTACGTAAAAAGAGGATTTGTATAAAATCAAATGAACCATCAAGTTAAGTGTTCTACGAATAACGTGAACGACCCCGCCAGCTTGTCATCCCCAGAAAACAGAATAAAAATCATCACGTATTCCCCAAATAGACAACTAGCACGAGATGTGCTTTATGTATTTTATACATCAAGGAAACGAATTCCGCGTCAAATGAGTTTCTTGAGTAAAAATTTATGTCCATCTTAGAAGATTTCTGTGGTTGTGCTAAACTGAAAAAAAAAATTCATGTGTTCATTGCGCAGATTTAAAATGTATGCACCTGTCACATGACAGCCACCTGTCTATAATGCCTTTCGAGATTTTACTCGATGAACTCGAAAGCTTGTTTATGCAGCTCTTATTTTGTAACTCTAATTTCAATGATACCTTTCTGTTGCCCCCCCCCCCCCCCTCCTCCTCCCTCCCCAAACGAGAAATTATCAGGCGGATAATCACAAATCCATACGAGCGATTATCGCAAGAGGTATATTTGCATCCTTTGAAAATTTTGCATCAATTTTACAATCAATCAGATCACATTTTACTACGATTAGATTTTATTTCATAGTCGTTACGATCAGAAAAGAAAATCTTTCATGGAAAATTTACATTAGATGTTGGTAGCTAATTTGCATAACTGTGCATGTTTCATTATTTGTTGGCCACTTATTGAACGAGATGACTTGATGAGGCGAATTGCCAAAGCACCAATAACAATAGTTCCCCCGATATGCTTCTTTAGCTGCCTTACTACAACAACGGTCAGTATGTTTCTGCATGCACAATGCCTCTTTCACGTTAGCCTTACGGGAATAGGTCATTGCCAAATCCACCGAATTTGCCGCTTCCTAACGACCTGCACCCAATTTGTGATATCCCGTAGTTCGGGTCTGTGGACCAACTTGATGAGCAATAAAATATAGGTAGGTTCATAACGAGTGTTAAGTCTGACAAAGACATGCGCTATTCGGAGACATTTCTTTGTTTTGACTAACATCTGCACCAAATTACTAAAATACTTTTTATTGTTGTCAAAGCTTCCGGTTTCGCCTACCTGGATTTGAAACCGACCACCGAGAATAGTCATTCAGGACGAAGGATTGAGTATATTAAAATAAATAGTGCACATTTTCGATCCCCAAACAACGCCCACGCCATACGACTGTGCTGTAATATTTTGTTTCGCTGATAGCTACTCTCTCTCTCTCTCTCTCTCTCTCTCTCTATATATATATATATATATATATATATATATATATATATATATATATATATATATATATATATATATATATATATATATATTCTCTCGTTCATCAAATTTCTTATCATTTATTTAGAACATTTCTTTATTCTTTAGTGATGAATAGCTTCTGCACAGTAACGAACCATTGTTGATAAAAAAAGAAAGGAAAAGAAAAAAGAGTGGAGGAATCCAAGCGAGAATGACAAGATGACAAAAAAAGAATTCAAGCAAAGAGAAAAGCCGTTGAAAATGACAAGATTGCATAGATACGGCCATAAAAAGAGTGCCATGTGCTTGTCGACGCAGTCACTTCTAAGGGGAAACGGATCTGGAAGTACGAGTGCATACGGATTACCGAGAGACTCGTCAAGCGTGCGAATCGATGTTTCACCGACACAACTATTACATACATACGTCACACTTTATCCGACGAGTTTTTGTCATCAGCGATTAGTCAAGAGAATGAAAGAAGTTAAAAAATTCGATATCAGCTGAAACTTGCAAACCCGTAAAAAAAGTTTAGAAGCTATAAACTTAATGAGGAAGCAAGAAACAAAATAAACGATTGAGCCGAAGTGCAAGTACTGCTTGCAAAATCGTAATACAATTCAATGGGGAAGAACATGAGGAACACAGAAAAACCAACAAACAAAATTGGAAGAGAGTATCAACGATGGCAGGAGGATATTTGTGTGCTCTTGAATTTTTGCCCATTGTTTAATTATAAACTTTAACTGCACAAAAATAATAAGAAAACGAATATTAATGGCATTTTCGCACGAAACCGATCAATTGTGCAAATTTATAACCAAAAAAAAAAAAAAATCATTTTTAGGCTACATTCATTTTCAGAGCAAAATTGTCGTGAAGACTGTAACAATCCTTTAATGGTCAATAATTTACAACGATAGCAGTCAGTAAGAAGCAAAGTGTATGCAAGATCCCACCTTATATGCAAGCTGTACCCCATAAATCTTATCGTCTTCATTTCTATAACTCATCAATTGGAACTAGCAGACAGATGAGCAGATAGGTAGACAAGCACAGATATATCCACAGCTAGGAAGTCATTATATTACATCTGTAGAGTAACTTATAAAAGTGCATGAAAACGGAAGTTGTTTAAGTGGGAATTATTTATTAATGATTAACTCACCTATATGTATTACCTTTCTTTCTTATCAAATCAGCTTATCAATATAGATTAATCGATGCATTTAAAGTGTAATATCTGCTGTCGATTTTTAAAATGTCTATTAGAAGCTAGGCACTCATTTTTTGTATGACAATAAGCTATGTTTTTCGTAAAGTTTGCTACTCAAATTTCATCTATTGCTATCCTATGAAGTTCTGTTTTCCTGCCTAATTCGCAGGTGATCATTTTTCACCTTCAAAATCATTTCAAAAATTTCACCTTTGAACATATTTTCCTCATGCTAACAAAAATGCCTAAAATAATGCGTAACGATTAGTCGTTCTCAATCATCTTACTTGTAAATATACACCTTAACATCCGTTACCATTGCAATATCAATTATTAGGAATAAAAAAAAAACTAATTTTTAAATAGCACAGAGCAACAAAAGTTATAAATGCTTAGCCAGATGATCAATGACCATGAAGGGAATGAAACTAAGACCAATGCATCTTATATGATTTAAGACGAAGCTTAAGTAAGAGGGTCTAGCAAAGTACCATTCTTGATCGATGAAGCCTTATCCCGCTCAACGTAAATCATTCACAACGCAATCACATAGCACATTTAGCATTTCTCTCTTTATCGAAATGCTTCGTTCTTTGATGTTATTTTCGTTAGCTAGTTACATTGCGAGGAAGAAACTTCATGAACGAATATGACATATCATAGAGACGAATTTTAAAAAAATACAAATATTATTGAACAGCTAAATATTTGACGAAAAAAAAAGCTTTAAAAAAATAAATAAATATTTTCAAAGAAATATAAATGTAAACGAATAAGAAAAACGAATTTATCAAAAACAAACAAGATTAATTTAAAATATGCTATAGAAAATACTAGAAAGTTGACATTATTGGTCATAATTGAATGAGATTTCATTCGACTGATGGGTGGCCGAAAATGTTTACTTGCAACTAGAATTCGATTGAAACAGAACTCAGTTTAAATATTCGGTTGAAACCGAACATAATTGAAATATTCGGTTGAAACCGATATTCGATTAAGATTTTGTAGAACATATCAATGGAATATATAATTACCTTTTTGTAATACATGTTTGCTAATGCTGATTAGATATTTCGTTTGCACAAATCGTAATATCCTAACATTTTTCGATGTTCATTTCTCAATCAATAAACTCTTCTAAAGGTTTTTTTTTTTTGGTTGAATAAGAGTGAATAATGTGTAACCATTTTAAAATTAAGTCTCATTTATCAAATTTGCATTTTTTCGCATTGTAATGACATTTCGCTTCTATTTTACTATCCATACATAATATGCATAAATAGATATACTGCTATGTCGTTTGTGTTTAAAAAAAAAAAAAACTCTGTCCACCATCTTTTCCGTTATTTCGTTTTGCAATTCTCCTCATATATAGTACTTTATTTTTCTATTTTATATTATAGAAATCCATTTTTTTTAGTGCATTCTTATCAAATCTATTGCTATGAAATTTTCATATAACTAAACATTATGCGAATAAACTGTATGAATACTTTATATTTGTAAATTTGAATAATTTAACAAAATTCAGAATAATTAAATGCAAATTTAAATATTTACATGGTTATGAGATATTTCGTCAACGCGATTCAACAAGCGAATAATCATCACATTTTGTTGCTAAGTCGCACAAAAATTGATACATTAAATTGCTATTGCCTTTCATTCCTTCTCTATAAAAAAACCTCTCAATCTTCACGTCATCGCTAATGTGTTTGTCTGCAAAAGTCTGTCGTGTTGACGTCATGTCTGTTTAATGTATGCGTATGTATGTCTGTTTGTCTGCCTATCTACCAACTTCAATTCATAACAATAAAAAATGGGCTATATACACGACAGAGTGATATCATACGCCAAGCTATTGTTATGATTCACTATGTTCTGCATGAAGTAACATTTAAGGAACCATAAAATTTTTAAGTTGAATCATTTGCGCTATAAATTTTTTGGAGTAGAAAAAAAAAGGAATTATCTAGCGAAGATTTTTTTTTTTGATAATTTCCTGTTTGTTGAAAAAAAAAAACTTTTTTCTAAACTTTTTTCATTGTTTATTTATATTTTTATTATTGTTTATTCTAGAGTAGAGTAATATGTTATAGTTTTTTTTAAAAATAAACTCATAAGTGTGTGTGTGTATTAAATCAATCATACTATTATGCAGTTATTAATTCAACAATAAAATTGTCCCATTTCATGTTTTCTATAGATGATATTCATCAAAATGAAGTCTATAAATAAATTTATTATTGAGAAGAACTTAACAAGTTTTTTTTTTTCGAATATTTCGGGAACGACCGATGCAAAAAATATGTTATTACTTAGTAAAATCCATTTAAGTGTTCAATTCGTAGGAAACACGAAAAAAAAAGGGAAGCATCTTACGCAACACATCCGCAATTTGAATGATAATGCATATTTTGCACTTCGCAATGCAATGCTTACTTGTTAAACACCGATCGAAACTTATAAAATGCTACACGCATTTGCATTGTTAAGCAGTTTTCTCTTTAAAAAATTGTATATATGAGATAGTTGTATGTCATTATTGCTATAACGACTAAATATTATCATACTCTTAAGTATTATAGAGCATTTACAGGTATTAAACGTATATAAGACTGCTGTTTCGCAGACGCATGATCGATAGATATGATTGTATGACAGTTTGTAGTTGTGAGCATGGAATACGTCGAGTAAAGATGGAATAATATTTTTTGTTGACGTTTCGGCTCTTTCAGCCGTAATCATAGCACCCCGAATTGAAAATCATCACGCAAATACATTTCGCCATATTTCATGGAATTAATGAAAACTCCCACGTTTGTTGCAAAAGAAGAGGAGGAAAAAAGAATGAATTCATAGGTGGCGAAATAGGAGGTTAGTGGGGGGGGGGGGGGGGGGGGGGGAATAATTCGACACAGCCATTAATCCTTAGTTTTAGCATAACTATCATACAATCATATTTACAGATATCATAGAAAATTAAATCAAACATTAAAATTAATTCCATTCTAAATTAATTCAAAGAATTTAGATTCGCATATTTAATTAGATGGAGAGGAAAAAGCAATGAACAATATCGCTCAACTATATTAAACAAATGAATCAATAATATAGATGATATAATCCAAAAAATATTAATCTTCAGCATAAAATAGTAAAATTATATGAAGAACTATGATAAATGATATACATTATTGAGCAGTTTTATATATCGACAACTTAATTGCTATGTGGCACATTGCGCCGATAGCACACTTCGGGCGAGCACTATGCATGCATGATGCGCACAAGCATGCCTGTGTCAATAATGCTCGAGAAAGAGCATTACAAGCTCCGCCTTTCTCTATCCATTCCTCCGAGCTTTTCTCTTTCTCTCATCATCACTTGCATATATTCGCGCATCATACTTCATATTGATATGCAAATTTCTCGAATATCACACATTCTTATCAGCTTATTCATAATAAATAATGCAATATATGATGTGATGCACTTTAAGGGCGGAGAGATAAGATATTACGCGAAAGATTTTTACAGTAGGCATTACACGGATATTGATAAAAAGTTCAGCATATTCTCATAAATGTTGGAGAAGAGTGGAGGATCGTCAGCATTAAAGTGTTGCATGGTATGCGTCCTCGTTGTAACTCATCACTCATCAATTACGCTAATGCTTCGAACTTTATCGGATATCACATAGAACGTGAAACAGAGATGATTGCGATAAAACCAACAAATCGAAATATGAGGACACCAAGAATGGAGAGGGGGGGGGGGGAGGGGAATCTACGAAATCAAGAAGAGAACGAGAATGCATCAACAAAGCAAACAATGAAAAACACAAAAGAACTAAAATAATAATAGAATAAGGGAAAAAATATATAAGATAGAGGGCGCAAATCGACGAGTAATTGATTGTTGTCAAAAAAAAAAAAAAAAGATTTTTCAAAACTTCTCGCCAATTGAGCGATTGCAACTCATTGATCTAGGAAATTTGTTATGTTCATAAATCTATAGAAAAGAAATTTTTGAATCTATTTTTTAAAAAAAACATTTGAGTATAATAGTTTTGAAATAAAAAACTATGCAAATATAAAAAGATAGTGATGAATTAACTCTTCTAAAAGGAATATCATTACTATTAGCAACAATAGTAATAGTATAAGTTATGCAAAAAAAAGAATTATTGATAAAGAATTATAAAGTTTAGAGTAAAATTTGCTATGTAATTTTCGTAAACTATGAAAATCGTATTTGAATTTTACCCAAAGAACACATCGCTTATGAGTTGAGACGAATAAACGAACAAAGAGAAATAGTCATATACGAATAGTTGTGATACTGGCATATGTTATGTCGGGCAAAAATTTTACAGAAATGCAAAAAAAAAACGAAAAAATGTTGCAAGTTTTAATGTATTTTTCATCGTAAATTATTCGCTAAATAAGACATTTACATTGAAAGATTTATTATAGCATTATCCTAACGCACAATTGCACATATAGCCTGAACTGAACATCGTATAGCGCAATATTTTATCGCGAAAAACTCTCATGAGCATTTTGAAGCATAAGCCGTACGCTTTAAAAAATTTCTTATGATGTTAATTCCTCCACATTACACAAATATTGAATGGTCTAAGTGCCCGAGTATCAAGTGTAAAGGCTGGTCACTCAATTGGTCATATTGGTCACTAATCCCATTTTATAAGGTCTTTCGAAAAGATTTTATGAAAGCGGAAAAGCTGAAAGGTTCACAGCCTTAATAGAATATTTCATTAAAAAGACTATAGGCTGAGCATAAAACAAGTGCTTCTCAGTCGATTCTAGACTAAATTATTTAGCAAGTCACGTTTCTTGTGATGTGACAATGAAGCGTGCAGCAAGTGCAAGTGCTTGCAGCGAAATTAAGCTTTTTCAATACACTTAAGGCTTTCTATAGTTTTTATTTTGCTTCACGCTTTTCATATAAACTCTATGACATCATACACATCTATGTTGTGAGCATATTTTATACTGCTCTTACAATGATTAAACTTCACCCATTTGGACATATTATGGGTATTTCATCTATTTATGCATGTCCAGTTTAGCCTCATGATATTTTATCCACAATCTTTGACGTAAACAAGATCCGAGTTCGATGCTTATCAAAGCCAAACGTTTAAACCATGTTACATACATCATCGTCATCATCATTATTATCATAAACTTCTTCTCTTGCGCAACTAACACCAATGTGAAGCGTTTAGTGGCACGACACAAATACTACTAATAATGAATTATAAAGTGAGGTTTCAGCTAGAAAAAGGATTGAAAACACGATTCTGATGGACAGCCAATTTGCATCATTATTCATGCGTTCATATAAGATTCGCACTTGTAAAATACATATTTCTATGTGCCGTAACGATGTCATATCTATGCGTCTCTCTGTCTACTAACTCCTTTAATTTAAACATAGATGTTGCTGAAATCGAAGAGATGAAATTCGTTGAACGCGTCACCTCGAAAACACCCTTGAAAATTGTCGGATGGTGATATTTTTTATTGATTTCAAAACGCAAAAGTTAATGCAATTATTTAAAGTACGCTATTGGCTCGCTTATTACATGCCTACAATGGGGCAATTAACATTGAGTTATCATAAGAAAATTCCCGAACATATCAATTGCTTTTTGTTGATATTCAAGAAAAAAAAATTGAAAAATGATATTTTTGCAGAATAATCACGTAAAATTTTCCAAAAAAAAAAGAATATACTAGCTTAAGCGTCAAATTTCTATAATTTTTATTATTTATTTCCTCATTCAACATTACCGATCAAAATTTACCTCAAAATATCTTCTGAAACAACCGCCATCAACATAAAGAACTCTCTGGAAAACTCTGAAATGATTTAATCAGAAAATGTTATACCCTAACTATAAGATAACTTAATACGAAAGCAAATCAATAAAAAATTTTTCAATGAAGAGTAGCCGAGAATTCAAACAGCAAAGAAAGATAAGAATCGATTCACAGTATATTTGTTGGAATTTCTTCTATTTCTTTCGTCGATCGTGAATATTTTCTTTATTTTACATATCATTCAGAGATGGAAAAACTATCTCTTTCTATGATTGCATTTCTATTTTGGTTGCAAATCGTTTTCATGGTGATTTACGAAGTGCTCCCACGCGAATTTTCCAAAAAAAAAACCCCCCACAAAAAACTACATCAGGATGATGTTATATATGTGCATATCATCCTTTCAACGTTGCAAAATCACAAAAGCAGAAAATATATGAGGATAATAGCGAATAAAATCAACTTGGAACACATAACGTCATAACTCCTTAGCGTAATGTCATTCTCCCCTATGAGTCTAACTCTCTATGGGTTATCGATACCTATGTAAATGATGTCATATAAGGGCAGATGCATCGACTAACGATATGAACACGTGTTAATGCATCGCTAATCTTTGGCGCAGCCGACTGCCTATAAATCACAATTAAAGTTTTCTCCTTCTATTTCATTAAATTTGCATAAGAAAATTTATTCTGTAATCAACTAGTTTCTGATGAAAAAATGATTTCTTGATTAAGCGCTTGAAAATTGCATATTAGTCGAATAAATAAAGACGCATTAGTCACACTTTGCAAAGATGCATATACCTTAATAAACCTTGAAATACCTTCATATGTCTTAATACATCTCAACGTACCTCAAATTATACTTTTATGTACCTTAATATATCTGAATAAAGGCTAAGGTTTTCTTGTTAATTTATCATATCGAATCATATTATTTCAACGTTATGTTTGCACTTTTTCTATATCCCTCTAACCATGCAATCGTTTCAAGCCTTAGTCTATTGTAGCTTGGGCCACTACAAATTTTCTATTATAGTCTAAGAATACCATAAAAGTAAAGCTTTTAAACTACAATAATTTCATTGACTCCAAAAGGAGAAAGAATTATTGATATCATAAAAGAGAATTACGTGATGGGAATGTGAAAGATTCATAAGAATTTGACGATGATGATATATATTAAATTAATTCACCAAAAAGACAATATAGTATATCTCATTGGCATATCCTCTTGATTATTTTTATGCATAAATATATAGTTTTGAATCATTGCGAATAAACAATTTATAACGTTCGTTTTAGAGAGTTATAAGTTCAACTATAAACAGACATAGCAAATACGTATGTTTATTTATTAAGCATTGGCGCTGTTTTATGCAAAAGTAAATAAAGGTGAAAAATAGATCAGGAAATTTCTTCGGCAAAAATTATCCACTCACTTTTTCTCGATAACGGTCATCTCACCAAAAATAATTCTTGTTGTAAGACATAGAAAAGTGAAATTCCTTCTATTTCCTCCTATCGGAGTCAATAATTTCAAAAATGAATTGAAAAATGATTACTTCTTCTATAAAATTCCGGTTTTTTTGTGTGTGTATGTGTATTTTGTGGCATATAAAGACCTCTTTCCTCTCATCCGATGAACAAATCTTGATGCAGACATATATAAGGGGGAAATAGAAACGTGACGTTTATATTGTTACTATTTCGCGTAATTGTTTACGTACAAATCATATTTAAGGCCTCATTTTCTAACCTATATATTTAATGGGGGTGTGTGGGATGTTTTGGTTCGAGAACAGTAATAACACTCTACATAGGGGGTGTGCGAGATCTTTTGGTTTCGAGAGCCTTAAAGGCTTATCGACTCCAAAGTTTTACACGTAAAGAAATTAATATCTAAATATTTCCGCTTGATAAATAATGAAATGTTGAAAACAAAAGATCATAATCTAAAAGACTTAAACAAATGAGGAGATCTAAGATATAAAAAGAACCATAATTTTCTAGTAGAAAGAAGTGGAAGATATGCAAAAAAAAAGCGAATAAACAATCTAAACTAAAATGAAATTGGAAGATATGACTGAAAAAAGATCAGTATAAGCAAGCAATGATAAGAATATGATAGAAATGAAAATTAATTGATTGCCATTAGAAGTGATCATTTTTAGGTCCAGAAATGGTCATCGTATTTGTGTTTATTTTGAGTTATGCGCTGGTCACTATCACAATGAAATGCACAACTCTATTAATGTGTGGAGAGGTTGAAATGAAATGAGATGAAGACTGCAGAAAAACTAAAAGATAGTTAGCTGAAGAAAAAGGAACTTAAAAATAGAAATAGAAGAATGCATTGAAATATTGATAGAGTGGCTTTTACTCACGTGATATCGATTCTCATTTTCGGCAATAATTCATAGTGACTACAAAGCATTTTATTTCAAGTATTTATATATAGAAATCACAATATCATCGATGAATTAGGTGGAACTCAGTACAGCATTTCATTAACTATTATTTAGAATCAAGTAGTAATTTCGATGAATTAAATAAGCTATTCATAGTAGCCGAGTGATAACCATTTAGACGTTAATCATATATATTTTTTAAAACAAATTTACTGACATATTAAAGAAGTGAAAGTAAAATTGAGACATAAAATATTGAAAACCAAAAAAAAGATAGAAATATGAGTGAATTTTTTAATGAAATTTAATGAATTTATTTATTGAGTTATGCTGGATTTGATTTGAAAGAAAAAAATTTAGACGTATAAAGTGAAAATTGCATCAGTAAAGATAAAATAGCAAACAGAATTGAAAAATATGAAAGAAATATATAGAATTTAACGCAAACAAAGTTATTTTCAAGTAAATGCAAAAAAAAAAAAAAGAGAAAAGAATGAAAAACGAAAATGAAGCGTAAATGGAAACGAGAGACGCAAGCGAGCAGCAACGAGTTTAGAGAAGAAACCCACCATCGACAATATTGCAGTAATATAGTAAATAATCGATAGCGACGTTACGTTCAATGCCTAAAGTGCACCACTGTATGATTCATCTTACAACGAATAGAATTCCAGTGCTGATATGTATTTAAAAAAAAATTTATTTTTTTAAATTTAATTTAATTATTTTGCGGTGTTTTTTTTAAATGGTAGGTACTTATTTACTTACTTATTTGGTACGGTTATTTTCCAATATGAATAGGGTGAAAATTTGCAATATTTGAGACTAACGTTGTTTTCATTAGGGGTGCCTTTAATTTATTTCAAAAAAAAAAAATGTCGCTAAAAAACCGAATATAATTTTCATTCACATTAAAATGAATAAAATCCACTAATTATGATCGGTTCAAATAAATATTGATATCACTAAATACTTTTTTTTTTTGTTTAAACAGCAAGAGTTATAAGAATATAGGCAAATTAAATACATAGTAGTTTCAATGATCGTTATGTATGGTTGATAGATGAATACACTACAAGAATGAGCAGCTTTAAAGAATTATTGCTGCCGTTATGTGCGCATATTTATGAAGCTCTTCAGGTAGTTCAGGTGTAGCTCAGGTATATTTGTGGGCTTCTCTTTATTCTTCAACTTCAGTAAAATGTATAATCTGCAATATGCGCTAATAATATCTCGCATTCATTTTGTCATAATATATTCAAATGTCATCATTAATTATGTTTCTTGTCATATCCGCTTCCTTTGATTTATCTCCTTATTCGTTTTTTTTTTTAAATCAGCGAGAATCTATTGCTTTTGATCATCATTTAGTGGGCTTCTCCGAATCTGAATTTTATAAACTTAGTTAATAAATATCTCTCCTAAGTAACTTAACCACGATTTATCGGAATGCGCTGAAATTATTTATATTTTTATATTCTGATCGGAGTTATATGCATTTCAGATCACCTGTAATTAAATTTTGGTTTACTAAAGGAACTCTTATCAAAGAAAAAAAGAAATCCACAGGATTTTTACGGAATATTTTTGAGTTTTTAATTATACGCATTTAATTGATTCAATATTTTACTGTAGTTGCAATCAACTAGTCAAAAAGAAATATTAATGATAATCCGGAAATATTATTATTATTTATCTGTCTACCTATTTTTATTAGTATTATTATTTCATATCGTTGACTATGCTATCATTTCCCATGCAGATTATGGTATTTATTAATTATGGTATTTAATGGTAATAAATTGAATCTTTTTTATTATGAACCTCGGAATTAGCCGAATCTACTAGCGATGTTTATACTGACCTTTCGATCGTTGTGCCAAAACCATAGCAGAAAAAAAAAACCCCCTCAAACCTGATTAATTTATTTAATTCAGCTTTTTAAAATTTCTAAAATATATTTGATTTTTCCAGTGATCATATTTTAATTTCTATTTTGTTATAATTATATATTTTATCCAAAAAAATAGTTTTCAATGTATACTTTCAAATTTTTGTATAAAAATAAAAGCTTCACCATTAATTATATTGCAGACGTGTTCGCCTACTATTATTCATAAATTTATGCTCATCCGTCTTATATTTTATGGCACATATTTATTATATCTTTAATAATATAGCGTTAGAGTTGCAATCCAATTAATAGACATTATTCGATCAATCGGATTCGTTTTTTTTTTCTCTTCAGGAATACTTCGAACCATTGAATTATTTCTAGCAATAATCTTATTGCATTTATAATTTTTCCCGAATACCTTAGTGAAAGAATAATAGTTAATGGGCGCTTTCATTAAAATCTTGCAAAACTTTTTCCTAACTTTTTCCATTATTCTTATTTTTCAACCAATACCTGAAAAGTTTTGAAATAAAGAGTCCATACTCTATTCTCCGTATAAACAAAAGAGCACATTGCAGGTACAGAGGATACCATTATTAACGATCTACCCAATTTCCTCCTGCCTGTTTCCAAGTGCGTCCTCTTTGCCGATGATGTCAAAGTCTTTACCACCGGTGACAATCTTCTCAACATTTTCGACTGCTTCATCGCTGGTCATGTAAATGATTGCTCACTTTGGCCACGGATGAAAGTATTCTAATCAGATTTAGAGGAAGCAATCCTGGAAAGCTCGTTATAGTAAAGTCGTTACCTATCTCCCAGTTCTCGTAAAGATAGATTTAGGCGTTATGATCAACAACAATCTCACATTCTACGACCATATTTCGCACACTGCAAAAGAAAAAACAAATGCAAGGGCTTTTCTAATCCTGCGAGGATTCTCTTCCAGGGATAATCCGTTCTATTCGCTAAATTATTTACAATCTATGTCCGTCCAGTTCCCGAATATGTTTGCACTATCTGTTCTCCATCGGAGCCTTGTAGAGATGCTCACTGCTTAAATCTGATTGAAAACGTCCAAAGGCGCTTCACACTTCGATTATTTAGAAGACCATATACTCAATCATTTATGTCTGCAAACTACATGCACATAATTGATTCCCTAGGTTTGTAGTCGCTTGAATTGTTACTTTAATCTCTATATGGCATTTAAAATCGATCATGAAAATGTCCACCTCCCCTTTGATGATTTCTTCGAGTTATCTCCCACAACCGCTCGGACCCATTGTTAGTACGTGCACACAGAACATATTGAAATAATTTTCTCAGAGTAATAGGGGCGTGGAAACGCATCTCGGATGAAATCACCAAAGCGAAATTATTGCAGATTTCAAAGATACCACCAGGATTACTCGCGTACATATCTCGTATACGAGAACAAAGATTATGATGCCATCACACCCCCCCCCCCCCTCCCCTCCTCCTCCCCTCCCTCAACCCGCCCTTATCCTTATTCTCGTTTTCATGTATTTTCTCATTTAATTTGCTATACTTTTAAATATATACTATCTTGTAAGTGTTAAATAGTATGATATGTTGCTCACATCCTTTCGTTTCCGCTTTTTTTCCTCTTATTCTCACCTTTTTTATAGCCTTTTTTCCTGTGCAATGCAAGAATATTTTAGGACGTTAGCCTGTCATCCCTTTCTCATTCTCTCTTTCTGCTATAGCTGACATTCGTTCCAATATTGCCTCTAAAACCTCTGCATGCGTTAGAGTAGATCCACATAATGGTAGGCTTGTATTATCGTCAAAACCGACAAGAATATTCACAGGTGGCAATCTACCAAATGGTTGCAACTTTATGATGATTTCAACAATTCGTCCATATCTTCTTATTTAAATCCGATTATTTTGATGTGTTTTTCAAAAAAAAAAAAAAAAAAATCTAGTAGAAAAATCTGAATTTTATTTCGATTCATTCATGGATGTGTTCTTATTATACATCTTTCTTCAATCTAAGATTTCGGTTGGCATTTTATCTGCAATGGATGTGAACTTTTCACCATTTTCGTTGTGTTTTTTTCTTCACGTGAGAAACCACTCAACGATTGTCGACAAAAAATGTTGATGCTACGATGCGCTTATCGATAGAATTCTTCTCTGGAAGAAGGCAAATCGACAATGATGAGAGATCACTATTTTTCTCTCGTTACGAAGAGAGAAACCCGATCGCTATTCAATTAGACTTCATTTGTGGTGAATGCAAAAGCTGTTGGTTCAATCTCCAATGATGATAAATTCGTGTGTATAGCTGGAAGTTTGTGATGAAATTGATTCCCCGTCTGAGGAGAAAGGCAAGCTGAGAAGTTTAGTATGGCCAGGTGATATTGGAAGGTGGTTGTTATGGTGGTTCTTACATCAGAATCAGTCGGTTAAATAGTAGAATGCAGCGATCATTACGAGTATGGCGGTAAGGTACGAATATTTAACGACGATTCTATGTGCATAATATGTCGCATAGATATGAACGTAACGTCACATAATGCGTTCTTGAAAATAATTTCAAATAATTACCTAAAAAATGTTTTTTGTCATCTATTCAATAAAAAATTTTTGCTTGAAATTATTGAAAGCACATATCTAATAATCTGCATATTCGTCAATTTGCAATAATTTCTCTATGTGCTAATAGATTAGAGATGGTTGAATTACTCGGCGATTACAATGGATTGGAACGTTTTTTTTTTGTTAATTATTAATTGTATAATAAAGCCATCTGAACAGCAATTTCCAAATTATTATCCCTGTAGTATGCATAATAATGATTATATTGGCTTCATTATTCATCGACTTAGCCTTTAATTTTAATTTTTTAGAATAGCTTTCTTCCAGCAAGCTTTATCTTTCAACGATACTAATATATGAAAACTTTAATTAATTAGCTTTAATTTATTGATGAGATATGATGAAATGGAATTAATGTGTTTAATATATGAACGTCACGAAATCTCTAAGCGATTATCCAGAAGGCGAAATTCAAATAGCAAAATTAGCGAAATTGATTATTAAATTTCAATATGCTAATGAAAATTCGGCGAATAATTTTCAGTCCGATCCCTTTGTATCCCGTATAAGTTAATGTAATTGACCAATGGTCAACTGTAACAATTATGAATGGTCAATTATGAATGACCACCTATAGCAGGAAAAAAACCTTGAAAACACACGTCACTTTTTTTTGTCTTTTTTTCTTGAGTTTGCAATTGCATGGAATTCCCTATATGCACTATCTTGTGTAACATTTCTTCAGTTGCTTTATTATTTGTTGGTCAGTGTGGTTGAAATGGCTGAACAAATAGGAATCTCTACAAAGGATTTTTCTGACTATGCTGTCACGACGTCGTTAACCGTTCAGATATTTATGAGTGTGTTTTTCTGTCTGCCAATCCAGTTAATTTCATCTACAAAAGCCATTGATATCGGAGTGCAGAAATTTGTTGAGTACGAAGCAGACAATCGAACGACTCCATCAGATGGCTCCAACATCTGAAGGAGCCGCAAAAACTTCAACAATTAAAAAAAGTTGCATATGTTCTTGACAAAGGATTACTTTGCACTTTACACCTGCTATGATTGAGTTTTTATTCTGCTACCTTCACGGCACGAAAAAGATGCCGAATCGACCATGTTATCGTCAATTCAACGGTGGGCTTTTTAGCCTCAACAACTACCTCGATGTGTATCATGTGAGCATATGTCACCAACGAATGCATGAGCAGTTGATTCCACAACACTTGAATTTACCGCCGGATTTCACATATTGCAGCGCAAAAATAAATGCGGCTTGTCATGACTACCAACTGAACATTTGAGCAGATTACCAACTGCAGACGTGTTTTATTCGTTTTTAATGATTTATTTTAGAGGGAACTGCATGTTTCATGAATACTTTCTTGTTCAATTATTTGCTATAATATAATAAAGTCAATGAGGGCCGTGTTATCCCGAACGTTCATTTCGTGGCGACAACGGTATTCATCACGTTTATAGCCAACATTTGTCGTTTTTGTATTTGTGCCTTGTGGCTCTTCTACATTTTTTGGCCCTTAAGCGCCATCAGGTGGTAGAAAAAGTTCGTCAAGTACTTCCCGAGTTTAAGGCGAATTTTTTATGCTCTTCAAGAAAGTTGTAAAGGTTTAGAAATATTCAAGAGTTATAAAGTTCAATATTGTCGTTGCTTTTTCCTGCCACTGTCGTTCAGTGTTCGGCTTGGGATGCTTTTGAACTCTCGATTTTCAGACCTTTTTTGGTACCGTCGTTCTTTTGAGCCTTTAATGCAAATAGTACTCAGAAATGGTGCTAACCGCACGTAAAATTTCATCGGCAGACTCTTCATTCCCCGAGGTTCGGGGACCACCCAAATTGCAGGGACCGCATCATTTCCACAAGTAAATGCCACATTCATTATTATTCATGAAAATCGGTTTCATGTCATGCATAATTAAAGATTCCGGTAACCTGACATACCTTTGATATACCTCCGTATAGATGTGCTAACAGCTGCTTAGTGACGCTGAATACAACGCAAACGGGTATGCTTGGATACCTTCACGGCCTAACGTTGCTGGGTTATCCACTTTTTAGTTTCCATTGATGTGCATATCTAGGTGGAAAATGGTTGCTCCTAGCAATAATTATTTAACTGCTAAGGAAGAAATGGTATTTGTGAAACGTTGATGCTGTCTTCCAAGGTTCCACTTAAGCAGCCAGCTGACTGTGAATATCCGATGAATGTGGTAATCGCATAAAAATGCAAACCTTTCAATAAAATGAGGCTGTCCGATAACAGACAACAATCGTGCATCTTATATAAAGGTGGTGGTTTTTACTAATGAAATAGCACTTGAAGAATGTTTTTCAAGCCAACGATTTATATATGACTTCCGAAGTTAAAACCAACTTTAACGAGTCAAAGATTCTCGAGTCGATTAATGCCACCTAACATTCATTGCATTGTCGCTTAAGCTCAGCATTTGTACTTCTACTTGAAATTACTGAATTTTAGGTTTTTGCATCATTCTATAAATTTTAAATGGCCATTTGTTTGCCTCACATAAAAATATAACGGAGCTTTAAAAAAGCTAGGAAGGAAGGTGAACGAGGAGGGAGAAGTATCGTTCACTCGAAGGTCAAAAGGTCAGCCGGAGTGTTCTCAAGTCAAGAACTATACGATATTATTTCCAGAAGAGCGCATGGCTATGCGAAAACAATAAAAAACATAGAGATTAGATATATAATAAGGTTGTTTTTTTTTTTTTGCGCACGCATTTCATATTAATATGGCGCGATATTGAGACACTGTCACCTGTTGCTGATTGATCTTCATCTTCTTGAGCTATATGCCTCATCGGAAACTTGCGCTGTTGCCAGTCAGCTTCCCCAACTGTAAATTCATTCTTTGAGGACGACCATCACATTTTTATGAATTGTGCATCTGGCAAGCGTGAGGCAGTCAGGGTGCGGTTAGCGCAGCCAGTCCTTGACAGCCATTGCGGCACACGTGTATGCGAAAGCGTGCTATACTCTTTTACAAGTTGTTTGTATCGTGTGCACTCTCTGCGATATACAGCCTCTCACATTAATGTCCTGTCTCTATGTTGTTCTCTTACCACCGAAGAGGTTGTTCTTTGCGCATTGCGTCTTTCTCCGTTTCTCACTGCTTTGTGATCGTGCGGCGTACGCTCTTGAACCCTTCATCGACCCCGCTTTCAGGCCATTGCGTCTCTGGTGCGTTTGTCAGCTTTGCCGAACAGGTTTTTTGTTCGGCCTAATTTTATCACCCCTTAAGTTGCGGATAGGGATAAGAGGAAAGAGGGGGGGATTGCTTTCACTGTCCTGTTTATGGTATTTTGTCGATTTTTGTAGTGCTATAGGTCGTAGATTTAACGAGATCGCTGATATTTGGTACTATCTATAAAACATTCCTGCAGTGTGTCTTGCGCATATCAACGAATGGTTTTTTCCGGAAATCAGGATGTAAGATATGAACCATTGGAGTGGTTTTTGCGAAGGTTGCTCGTGCATTGTGTGTTATCGATCGTAGGCGACATTAGAAGTCGTTGTGATGGGTCGTCTTCAAAAGCGGTCGAATTTGAACTGTTTAAATTGATGAAGCCTCAAATTGAATCTTCGTCATGAGAGGAATAAATGTGAGAGAGAGAGGGTAATAAATGTGAGCGGGCTTAATACAGGGACAATTTATGTGAAGAGTAACACAAGTGAGGCGTTGAATTTATAGGAAAAGAGGGAGAGAGGGAGGGCGGACGAAGGCAGATGCGACCTCCCATCTCCAAAAGGCCTGATTGGAAAGGGAGGGGGGTTATATTCGCGGGCTTATCGTATATCGGTCTTATTGATTACTAAGAAATGTGAATGCGTGACGCTTTCTTAACTGACTGTGAAATATTTTTAGGTTCGTCATGTTTCATCACGTATATATATATATATATATATATATATATATATATATATATATATATATATATATATATATATATATATATATATATATATATATATATATATATATATATATATATATATATATATAAAACATGCATTATTTTAAGAGAAGCGAGTGCGTGCTGTTGGTTTCAAAGTTTACGCGGTCCGATGGGCGAGTTGCAGTCTGCGTTGCTGTTGAAAAAACAGCTGGCAGGTATTTGTTTTTGTTTTGTTTTCACACCCTCGTTTCATATCATTATTGATAAATGGCTTTCCAATATATTTCATACCAGCCGCTTCACTTGATTCTAATCCCGGCTGGTTAAAACAGAGGAAGTCGTATGCAACAGTGCATGTGATCGGAAAGCGACGATGCATTGTATGTGAAGTGTGCTTACCTGCAAAATGCAATCACAGATGGTGTAGTTCTGCAGTGAGTTGGATTTTAAAAAAATGAGTTGAAATTAATTGCTATGCCAAGCAACGATGGGTCGAGCATGTTAGCCAACAAAAAGATAGCAGGTGCTCTTCTGAAAGAGTAAAAGGTTTTCCTGAATTCAACAAACAGACACACGTCTCTCTGGTTAATGGAAAACTCAGTGGGATGATGCTATAGTGAAGAATTGGTAAACACGCGCTCAAAGTATGTTGCAATGATTTCGTATCGATTTGCACTCATCGAGGTAACAAGAATGCAACCGTGACGGATAGGGATATATCATAGTGAGCTGGAAAAATAATCGCATGCTATTTCGAACAGTTTCGAAGTCGTGAGGGAACGTGAAATTGAGATGGGGAGATGGAGGGGAGGGAGGTGGGAGATTATTAACTCAACTCAATTTTCGACGAATACAGCTTTGCTTGTTTCAGGTTTTCTTTAAAAAATCCCGACTTGAAGTACCACAAATGCTTGCATATTTTTTTTTTGATTTTTGCATTTCAGTATATCTGGCCATCAACAAGTACCACTCAAAAAGGGGGAGGTTTTTTCTAGTATGGGAAAGTGGTTAACGTTCTCTTGTAAATCTCTTCACCTTTTTATTGAACGAAGGTTCTACACCCTTTTTTCTTCGATCGGCCTTGGATCCGTTGCTGATGTTTTATCACTAGAGAGTAGAGTTTTGTTTTTTCTTCGCTATTAATATATGCATATTTCAGGTAGATCATTTCTGTGTAAGATTTACCTTGAAAGGATCAGTAATAATATTCATTAGGTACTGGAATATATTTTTTAAGATTATTTTCATGCGTAGATAATATAGGATTTTAAAAGGAATTATTATTTAGTGTTTGAATGCTTTTATATTTGAGAGCTGAGGCGAGTGCCAGTTGATGGCTTTTCGGCAGGACTTCAAGATGACGATATCTATAAGTGGGAAGTGCTTGTCATAGGACCACCCGACACCCTTTAGTAGGTTTTTCTTGTTTTTTTTTAAATTGCAATACTGAATTCTTTAATAGAGCTACTCTAGTTTTTTGAGATATTCACATTTGTATTGGATGTAAGCTTGTTCCATTGTAATGAAAATGCTGGAATACATTTATCGATTAAAACCCGTTGTATAGATTTGAGGGAGTGAAGATTTTTATTGGAAAATCCACTTGACATAAGTGGTAATGAGGCAGATGTATTCGAATTTACTCGTAAAATTCAGTTGGTCATTTTGGTCATTCCCAGATAGAGAGAGAGAAAGGGAGGGAGGAAGCAAAATTACAGGTAAGTTAAAAGACCGTTATGATTGAACACTTAAAATAAATTATAGAGGCGCAACCCTCATGTTTAATGTGGAGAAGATGGGCGAAAGGATTTAGTATATTAAAAGGGTCTCGTATTTCAGTGAGGGTGGCTTCTTCAAGGCGATTCTCGATTTCCCGAAGGAGTACCCTCAGCATCCTCCAAAGATGAGATTCATCTCCGATATCTGGCATCCGAATAGTCAGTTTATATTTTTGTTGATTTATTTATTTTAATGCGAGATAAGCGATTGGGAATAGCGTTTTAGTTGGCCATGTTGTGAGCTTTCCGATCCTGGCTATTTTCTAGGGTTATTTCTTGCAAACACGTTGGCACACCTTTCTAAGGTGCCTGCTTTTTGTTTAAAATATTACGGATAAGATATGTCTTATTTGACTGCTTCTTTAAAAAAAAGAACTATTTTCCAGGTGTAATTGCACTAATTGTAATTTTGAAGCATCTGTGTCTTATTCGCTTCTCTTTTTTTTTTTCTGCTACGTCTATGAAATTCCATCGATCAAGTGCTGTTTTCTGTCCCCCATAACGTCTATTACCATATTGTTTTCTATTATGCTGCATTATACTACTCTGTACTGTATTATCGCAGTCGTTTAGTATGGGTTAAAAAATTGAGAATTTTGATTTTAAGCTGTTTTATTTGTTTGATAGTTTTTTTGTTAATTAATTTTCATTTAGTTATTGTACGTCTTCAAATGCTGGAAACTCTTTTTTGTTGTGGGAGATGATCGTTTTTTTTTTCGATATTCATTTTGGGAAGAATAGGCCTTTTGCTTATACTCGTACTTTTTTGATTAATGAATTTTAATGGTTTCCAAGGGTTGTCCGTCCTGGATTTTCTGGATTATCGGTCCTTAAATTATGCTGTGAGGATTGTCAGTGAGAAACTGTAAATGTGAGAAGGCGAACGCTTAGCTAAACATAGAAAACGTTCATGTAGAACAGCCGGTCACCAATAATATAATATAAATGGTGACTTTAAATTTAGAAAATATGATGGAATAATTTTAACTTAGGCGTGACAGAGCGTATTTTTTGACGTTAAATCGGTAATTAAAATAGGCCTTAATAATTCAAAATGTACGTATTAACCTATTACAAAATGTACGTATTAACCTGTTACAAAATTATAGAATAAAATGGTACAGTTTAGAAGAAAAATTGGCATAATGACAGATTTTTACTGCTACCAATAACTTTCCATTGATAATTTCCCCACTTCCGATAATTTCCCTCGTTTTTTTTTTTTGCGGAATAAAATCGTGAATGTTCGGTGGTTTAAGTTTGCGAACTATAATGAAGGCAAGATGATCTGTCTGGTACTTTCATTATTTATATTTAATCTCATCTTTTCAAAAATAAAGCCAAATCAAGCTTGTAAATTATTAAAATATGCAAATCACGTATCTACTCTATAATCGAACATCGATTGTAAAAAATTCAAAAAGAATTTTTTAATTAAAGAAGGTTTATGAGGGTTATTGGTTTCGCAAATAAAGCTTTTTAGGAATGACTGTTCGTTGTTGTATAGTTTTTCGATTGGCGAATTGGGCAAAATGCAAAAGCACATGTCGTGCAAGCTTTGCTGCCGTGCTTTTTTTTTTGTTTATTTGAACGGGTTGTCATGGAAACATGCTGATAGAGGTGTGTTTTTTAGTAGACAAAGATGGCAATGTATGCATATCGATATTGCATGAGCCGGGTGATGATCGTTGGGGATACGAAAAACCCGAGGAAAGGTGGCTACCTGTGCATACTGTAGAAACGATCCTTCTCTCAGTTATTTCGATGCTAGCCGATCCCAACCATGACTCTCCAGCTAACGTCGATGCGGCTGTAAGTTAAATTCTTTATCTGCTATTTTATTACCATTATTTTCGTGTATTTGATATCCTTCATCGGTGGTCTTGGTCTTTATATGTGGGTGAACTTTCTCTCCTTCTTTCGAATTTTTTAACGAAATTGCCAACTGAGAGTTGCTTCTCATGAGTTTCTACATTTGATTTTCGAAAACTGGAAGGGAGCTTCAAGTGGGATTTTGATTTTGATCTCAGTGTTGCAGCGTGCTTCCGATGAGCCCACCTCATCCCTTACCTCCCCTCCCTTCCCGCATTCGCGCTGACAGACCACATAGGAGCACCCACCTGCAATGAGCTTCTGGTGTCGTTGGTCTCCAGGATGATGACTCATCCCTCAAAACATTAAACGAACGCCCTTTCCCTCGGGTATCAGTTGTGCAAAGTGCAGCATAAACCCGGGTCAGTTTTCTACATGCGGGCAAAAATACTGCGTCGATAAATTTGCTTTCAACTTTATGGGGTCCGTGACTCCAGATGTGGCGGAATCGATGCGATTAAAGCTCTGCGAGGTTGGGAAACCTCTAAAGACCGCTAGCCTTTATAAAAGGATTGAGCGTGAGGGGATACTTCCTAGTTACTTGGTTGTTTATTTGGTTTATTTGGCAGGAGTGTAGAAAAGTAAGTAGAAAGGTATGTCAGGGAAGCTGACACAATGTAAGCTTTTTACAATCAGAAATCAACTTTATCGTGACCCTTTCGTAATTATCCGAGTTCATTGAAATGTGTGCCGGGAGGGCTATCCCAACATGCAATTTTTGAATTCCTTTACATCCAAAGTTTCTCTCGCGTTAATGTCGAGGAAATAGTGAAATAATATCTAGCATATTCTCCCACAGTCGAGTGGTTGTGGAAGTGCTGAGTTGAATAGTTTTTCTTTGACTATACGCAATCAGTTGTTGAAAGAGTTTGGTGCTTAAAATTTGTGGCATCTTTGGATGTCAATAATCCCAATAACTGATAATGAATTGTAACAACGTTGAGCATAAGAAGTCATTCATCGGTGATGACGTATCCATCGAATTAGATCTCTGTAACTTTTGCGACCGGCATGTTGGAACCGCTGAATACACACACCTACATCATCATTTAAAAATACGCACATGCACGACTTGTGCATAACTTTTTTCTACAGTCTGTAAAGCAACTAAAGAGTGCCTAATACCTGCATCTACCTGCGCCATAGAATGGTTTAAGAGTACGCAGTCGAAGTGTTTTAGCGTGCACTGAAACGATTATGAGGTGATTGAAGCTTCTTGCACAATGTGTTAGATGCATAAGCGATGCGTAAAACGATTTTGTTGAGCTTGAACGGATGAGACGTTAACTCCAAAGCGATATCCGATAGCGATTCGTCGTCTACTATGTGTATAGCAATTTGTCTAAGCTGGCAAAACGTACGTCGACTTCAGTATGCGATGAATGATGTATACTTGTACCGAAATCCGCATATTTAAATTTGCGTTTAAGAGTTCGACATATCGCGCACTTTGTACCCACAAACTGCTTTTGGCGTATAGCTTGCGGTTGGTGAGTTGAAGCTACTGGAAAGGCTACGAACAGGATGCTGATATAGTACACTTCTCGGAGAAGCACCTTTTGCAAATAGCCGCAGATTTTTTTTTCTTGATAACCGTAAGGCACTAAGCAAGGTTATTTCGAAGAGAGAGCGATCAAAAAGAGTTTAAGGCATATAAGCGCTGCAAGAATTTTAATAGCAAATCAGGTTGGATAGAGCATATATAATATATGTGCGCACGTTGCATGTTTTTTAGGTCCTACCATCTAGAATTCTCTAATTTACCTGCAAAATGTATTTTTCTGAACATGCCCGAAAGATTTGGTTGAATATTTTTGTTTTCGAAATTCTATTTTTTTGGGTTAGTCAATTTCGTAAGGTGCTAGTAAATAATGCACATCAACGTTTTGAGTTCATGCAGACATTCTAAAGGTGGTGTTCTTTTCAGACGCACGAAATCGTATTACAATAATGTCACCTCTGTTTTTCATTGGTATATGTCCAATAACTTCAATAAAAAAATCACACTGGATCTAAAAACGCCAACCTTTTTAGAGATAACATACAATATAGAATAAATTCCTATACCGCAATGCACCACATGAGTATGTTAATGTAGAACGAAGTTGTATATGTTTTAAGATTCGAAAGAAAGCTACGTGAATTCCACACTTTTAGCGTCAGGAAACGTGAATTTTTTGCGGGAATTTTCTAGAGGTGATCGAATCGAGAGAAATTTGAGGCCGTTTTTTTGATGCATTTTACTTCTTTTCGCTGAATTAAGAAAGTGGATAGTTCGAATGCAAAAGCGCATTTCGTTCGTCTCCTTTGGTGCGTTTCTGTTCGGTTTTTTTTTTTTTTTTTTTTTTGCTGGGTATGTTCTATAAAAACCGCGAGTATAAATATAAATTCGCAGGATTGTTGAGTCGACTTAAAATTCATAGGAAAATACCCAGTGGTATAGGAGAGTACCCAGTGGTAAAATTTATAGGAGATTAAAATTTATACGAGAATACCCTAACTTATTCGCGCATAAAACGCTTCAACTAAACATATTTAATAGGCATTCGCCACCGCATTGTTTTTTTTTTGGGGGGGGGGGGGGAATGGTGTTGTTATCGGCATTGAATATTGGGTCCCCCTTTTTTAAATTGTAACGTACTATCACCGTCATACTTCATAAATTACTGAATTTGCATATATAACTTATGTCCAATTTGCAGAAAATGCAACGAGAGAATTTCGCCGAATTCAAGAAGAGGGTAGCGGCATGCGTGAGAAAAAGTCAGGAGGAATGTTGAAGAGGAGTTACGACGAAGAACGCTCAAATCTTGTTTCTTGTCATCGTAAATCGAGCTCCAATACATCGGCTCTCTTGTTTATTCGTTTTACCCAACATCTTGTCCTGTTTTTTTTTTTCTCTTCACGTTGCTAATTTCATTTTTTTTTTTTTTAAATAAAACTGCGTCATCCCTTTTGTCGTTTTTGTTTCATTTTCGTCAATTATACTCGTTAAAAGTTCCGCTCAAAACTATCGTTCTTGCAAGCGTTTAAATTCAGGCAGTTTCTAGGAGCGAATATTGAAAATTTTCCAAGTCGCGCTTTAAAGTTGAAAGGCTGGAAGTTTCGCAAATTGTACCTTAATGCTGCAAAGTTGAAAACTTTGCAAGTTGTACTTTGGAAAAGCAAGGTTGATTTTTTAGCACAATCATGATATGTAATTTATTGTTTCAACGCCTATACCTATAAATAACTGCTACTATTCAGGTGTATATCTGTGCTCCATGATTAAGCAGGAACTTCTATGCAGGTCAGTGTGCATATCTAGTCAGAATTTTATGTTAGCTCAGTTGACTGCTGCGTAAATCGGTGTTCATGCTAAACAAACTCGAACCTGCTAATTTCTTGATTGGTTGCTATTCACACCTTACATGGAGATTAATTCATGCCTTAACAATCAGAAAACTTGTGGAGGAACGGCAAATGTGCCAGTCGGTAGGTTAGTAGCGTTGGTAAAGGTGGGCATAAGCGACAGAGTGCTAGACAGATGTCGTCTGGTCGAGATTTGAAGCTCATTTTATGCTCCTTCAATATATAATGAGAACATAGGCTCAATCGTAGATAGCTGCCGTCGGTGTATAAAATAAAGAATCGACGCAGTGGGAGGCACCGATGGTGGAACATCACGGCAGATCATTGGGTAAAGGCGAACTGATGGACTTGTCGATGGGCGCTTTTCACTCGAATCTACATTTGTCGTTGAGAAAGCAAAAGCTCGAGGGTTCTGCTAGCTTTGCCTTATAATATCGTCGTATTGTATAAGTGGGGAGCAGTCATTAGAATAAATTTTTCATTTAAAATGCCTGTGGTCGGTTGTGGCCGTCACTCACCTTTTCGCCTCTTCTTTCCCCCCCCCCCCCCCCTCCTCTTCCCACCTCACCTTCTGTTTAGCACTCGTAATGTAGTTACTCTGGAAAGTGTTACACCGATTTTTAATCTCTTCGTAACAAACTCAGTCTCCATTTCTGCAGCATTCCGCATCTGAACCGGTTTCCGGGATCGGTCGAAATCTTTTGAGCCTAAACTATGTTTTTGCATTGGAGGTACGCGATAATTAATGTTTCATCTAGAAAGCTTATGCGATTATAGGAGTTGAATTATTGAGGTTCATGCAAAAGAGTCTAAGTTTATGCGAGTCCTCTTTAGTATCAACCTCATCCATAGCATGATCGATATTAATCTCATAGCGATCTCGCAATATCCATCACTTTGAATGTTGTTGGTTAAATTTGTTGAAAAATTTTTGTATGATAAGTGAAGGATGGATATTGAATTCAGCAAGTAGCGACGATGAATCGGCATTCACGACGAGAGAATCTAAGAATGCAACGATTTGTTGCGCACGTTGAGGTGACGATAGATAAAAAGTATCACAATGTCGTTGTAACCAAAACATATATATTCCTTCGAGAGGACGTGCGAACGATAACAGATCACAACGTTCACCTAAACATTTTATAGCATTATATCGAATAAATATTCAATTCAAATACAACTTATTTTTTGTAGTGACAATACTTCTAGTTATGTTAAGTAGAAGACAGCCTTGAATAGAAAGCCCCATCCTTGATAGAAATGGATAGAAAATATTAAAAAATTACTTCTTAGCAGAAGCATCCTTGCATGAATTTCTCTTCCCTGGGGTATATATCATGGTTGTTCGAAGAACAATTACCTCTCAAAGGACCTAGAGAGGGCTTGAAAAACTTCAATTTTAGTCTATTAACATAGACGAGCAGTAGAGTACAGTACATTGCAATGCCAATAAAAACCCCCTCCCCTCTCCAGAATAGAGATATAACCGCGAAGGTTCTACCATGCATTCGGCGTGATGATTATACATCAGGCCTACAATAGCCTAGCATATAAACGAATAGATGAGCCTTCTGGCAGCATGATTGCTGACTTTAAACATAATTGCCCATTTCCAATTTAAAACATCTTGCATTTGTTGCTTTATCGAAAGTCACCTTGACATACTATCAATAACGAATGAATCTACTGGCTTACAAATTCTTTTATCGTGGATTTACAGTATCCTTGCGTTACAGCTGAGACAACCTACAAAATTTGGTTGATTGAATAGGTGTGGATCGAATATTACAGGTAGTAGCGCTAACCAATTTTACACAGTGCAATGCAAGTGGCGAGTCGTAATTCTTCAGAATCAAGTTGCTGCACCTCGTTGCAGTTGTTGTCTATCCACAATAACAGCCTATTCATCTGAAATCATTTCTGTATTAGCACTTTCCTGAGAGTGAATGCCTCGAGGATAAGGTGGAGAGCCGAAAAGGCAGCATGACGCGAGGATTATCCTGTCACATCATGATTCCGGAGAAAATTTTCGTGGGGGGGGGGGGAGGGGGATCTTCTTAAAATATTCCAAATCCTCTTACAGTGCCATTATCAGATGACTGGTTAAAAGCTGGAGTTTTTACAAGCATCTTTTTGGAAGAACGAAGGGTAGCTGGAGTGGGGGGAGGGGGGCGGGGGGGGGGGAGGGGGAGGGAAGAGAGGGGGAGAGATTAATAATTTTCATTTTGGAGCTTTACAATTTGGGGAAATGACCGGTGAGATAGCTTGAATGCATTACCTGGGTTTGGAATAAATCGGCCGATATGGACATTTATTAATCAATAATTTTAATATTTTTTTGAAGTAAAACATTGCAAGAGTACGATGTCACAGCAAAAATTTTTGGGCGAATATCGTCATCGATCGTCGTACATATCATTGAAATTTTGAAATATCTTTTGATAGGAAAAATGTATCCTCTAAATAAGAAGGCGATATATGGAATCATCCAGATTGGGACTTTGCATACTTTCAACCGAGTGAGCATTTTAACACTGAGATTTTAAAGCACGGTCTCACTCAGTGAAAACTGTTGCTGATGTTTTTTTAAAGTTTCACTAGGAAACTATTATCAGCTTTCTTTTTGAAAGAAAAACACCATTTTTATGGTTATATATATATATATATATATATATATATATATATATATATATATATATATATATATATATATATATATATATATATATATATATATATATATATATATATATATATATATATATATATATATATATATATAAAGAAGAGAAAAATTTAGCAGTTTTTTTGAAAAAAAAGTATTTCTGCAGTTCAAAGATCGTAGCGTTGAAGAAACGTTCTAAGAAATAAAAATAACGAACCGCCGGATCACTAAGAGAAGTTTTATGTGGATATGAGCATAAGTTAAGAAGATAGAATATAGGCCAATATTCTTCAATTATAAGCATTCGTTGAGCATTCCTCATGAACGTCATCACCGAACTATGCACACAGTGACGTACACATTCCTCAAGGATAATCTTCTCTGGAAAAATTCTATTTCTTGCATGAAATAAATGTTCAGATGATGTTTTCCGGTGACCACAATTCCACTCAATATAATCTCATCAGTCATTTACATTCGAGAAGAATACGATTTACAGCAAGGATAAATCTTTCTCTTATATTATTTCCTTTCGAATGCGCCCATTAATTTGTGTTAAGTATGATGTTTTTTGTGTCCTTTCCAGTGAATGTTTATACTTCTTTTTTTCGTTTGTAAATTTTATACCAGCTTGTTCTAGATGCATCACATATGTATAAATAAATATCTATGTGTGTGTCTTTCCGTTCGATAGTATTCAACGTGAGAAAATAAATTCAACAAAATTTCCGCATCTAGTCTGTAGGATACGATGATATCCTACGCATAGTTTTGCTCTGTCATATGATTTATGCGTAGTTAAAAAAGCTATGAAATTTGCAAATCAAATAAGCCTTGTTGCAACTTAAATGCGTCCCTAATAAGAGACCTCTACGCCCACATAATTGATCAGATTTATAGCAAATAGCGTTATGCGGATTTCATCCATGTTTTTGAATACATGGCTATAATAAATTGGCCTAATAATATGAAATACAGAAGCGTATATTGTGCCAGCCGTACTGGCACACTCAACAAAGTGCTCAAAAGTTAGATAAGCGACAAACATATAGTGAAAACCTCTACCATATATGCTAAATACATAAATGAAGTCTATGTGTGGCGCGTCAAAGTATGCGTTAAATATTGCTCTACTTACTTTCGTTCGGTTTGTTGGCGATTTTTTCATCCAATGAATTTTGACGCCTATCCCTTCGCGGCCCTCGTTCTTTTTGAACAGCTATAACAAATCACTCATCAGATAACAATCGTTAGAAATGGGACACGGTTATATTCAAAACCTCCATAGAAATTCAAATATAAGATGTTTGATATTTTGAAAGTTTAAAATCGGGATGCCACATGGGTATTTGTAAATGACGACTCTAAAGTGATGAATGCGTACAGTTTCCATATACGACCTTGTGGCGTGGCAAGGCCAAACAATGTATCATGAATGCCCACAATTCTTAGCAATAACGCTCAAAACTCTGAACTAATCACGAACCGGAAATTACCGTCGTTTGGTTTTGATGACCGGATTTATTGCATTTTCATTGAAAGTTATGCGGAAGAGGAAGACGATAACTATCAAACACCTATGCATGACAACAAAGTTGATGGTTTTGAGGAATTCACAAGTCTATGCAGTAAATAGCTACAAAAAAAAAATGAAGTCATGAAATTTGTCAATCTTTCTAATAATCAGAAATTGGCTCATTGTTTTATTTTTATTAAGAATTCGATTTGACAGAGTTTTTCCGTCATACTTCGTCGATCGGCATTAGGTATATACTTGAAAAGGATTGTGAAATTCTCATTAAAGTTTATTAGAATCTAATAATCTTTTCTCTTTACATTGATAATTTCATCAAACAATTAATGAAATTATTAAACAAACCATCTTTATTCATATGCATTTGATAGCATTTTCGAAGTCGACATGCTGGGCACCAATTCCTTCGAGTTTTATCCACTGGACATTTATTATCACCGGCTAAAAAAATGATTCGGCTTATATTTGCTTTAAGGGCATCGGAAGGGACATGCATAGATATGAAATCAGAGTGAAAACATAAACATGAAACGATAGTAGTGATTGAAAGAGGAAAAGAGGAAGTGGTTCTTGGAGTATTTAGAGTGGCGCTTGAGCAGTCGATTTTATGCGAAAATCTCGAAGTTTTCCTCGTTCTTCTATTCTTTATTAAATATTCCATTAGCACAAAAATATGATGAGTCAATGCATGCAAAAATGATAGAAAACAAGCAAAGTTTATAGCTACAACGAAATATTCACAACTTTTATATAGAGATTAAAAATAATTTACTTACAAGTACATGAGTAGACAATATTTCGGCGGACGCTGGAAAAAAAAATTTTTTTTTTTTTAAATTTTCTCTTCAATATAAATTAATAGAATACATTCAATTGGTTAAATTATCTATGCTCGTGTAAAGTTTGAGTGGAAATAATAAAAACATTTGAAAAATATTTACACCTACTCATTGAATGCCCAATATCAGAAGAAACAAATAGCCGACCAATTTATCGCATTCGATGACTGCGTGCCTCCATCTCCTTTATCCTTAACATTCATTCGTCAAACACGTGAAGCCGCCATATCTCCAATTATTATCACCATCAGAATTACTGTGAATTGAAAATGCTGTACTAAAGTGTTGTATAAATTAGAATGTACTTCTATGCAACGAACCTTCTTTTAAAGAAGCAGCTGCAACCATCACATGTCCACAAACCATAATGCCTACCGTAACTTTTATCACCACAAATTTGACAAGGAATTGACGATGCGACAGTCCGTCCTAAAATTTCTGTGCTTGAAATATTCATCGAGAAAACGATTGATACATCCTGATATGTAGGTATCTTATTTCTTTTGAAATAAATTCATTATCTAGTCGTTCTTACAGTGATTTTCTCAATAGATTATCAAGCTTTTTTATGCTTTTTTATTAAGTTTGAAATGCTATTAATCTTATAAATAACAACCGGAAGTACTAAATGTTCAATAGAAGAATGGAATAAAGTATTTGGGTGCATATGCAAATTTCTAAAATTGCCCACTTATTCTTCAAAAATGAGTTTTTTTTTAAAGAAATTAATTTTTCTCGGAAATTTTAGACAATGAATTATCTTCTACTTAGAGGTGAATTTATCATAAAAAGCGAAAAAAAAAATTTATTGGAGATTAGAAATTTTTTGGAAATAATTTCAGAAATAATTGAAAGCGAATTAAAATATATTTCTTTAAAAAAAAATTAACAGCATTATTCGAAAGTACTCCCCGCTTTGAACCCTCTCCCCCCATGGCTATTGTTTAAGCACTCCCCTCCCCTCCCCCCTCCCCACCATCTTTTCGTCATAGTGTAATTCTAATCACGTAATAATGGGCAATGGGTTTTTAGATATTTAAGTAATTAGTTATTTGATAAGCACAATCAATGTTACCCATTTCACGTTAGCGAGATTACGAGAAGGACGATCAGTTCAACAATATCCTTATACCTAATGTTTCACCTGTAAACCTGTAAAGGTATAATTATTAGAGAATTATGTTTCAATATTAGAATAGTGAGGAATTTATATTTCTTGAAGTCTTCTCCAAGTTTTGCAGGAAAAAAAACAGAGTATAAATAACAGTTTCATAATTATCTGAAATCTTTTTTCGTGTAAATTTCTCCACAGACACATTATGGGAATGCCATATCCGCAAATTTTTGTAAATGCATGTTGTGTGTGCTAAATTCCAGTAGCATTGTGAATGAACAGATATCAACTGGTATTCCTCACGAATGATCTTAGCGGATAAGATATATTGGGTGTTTTTTATAGTTTTCTCTTCGTTGATTTTTGAATGGTTTCGTATGTATTATCTTCGTTTATGCATTAATTTTTGACAAAAACGCTCAATTTTTCGTTCTTTTGAGGGATAAAGTTGATATCTATTCTTTGTCGAACATCATTCCCTCATATTCGCGTTAGGTTCTTGAAAAAGGTTTTCTATGCTTTGCAACAGCTGCTCCAAAATTGGAACGAAATTTTTGCAATTTCGCTCGAATTTTAAAATGAGACTGAATTCGTTTGGTCGGGCTTCCTCTCAAACGCTTGAAAAAAATGCTTTTCGTTTTCTGTACGCCTAGCAACTAAATAAAAGGGATCATTCCTCCTTCCGCCCAGAAATTCTGCGTATAGACCCACTTTACAGTATGCATTTTTAGCAACTGGAAGCTATGCGGCGTCTACATAACTTTTTAGGGAGGGGAATAGAGAGGAGGAGGCTCACATAAATGAGTTGATAAAATCACACGATAGGCTGGCTTTTGAAACCAGTCTCGACGTTTCGAAGTTTTTTGAGCCAAGTATCAACGTCGAGCTTTTGCTAGACGAACATTTGAAATGAAGAACTGAAATCAATTTTAAACCTTTAATTAGCCTTAAATCAGCCAAAAAAATTAACCAACGAAGATATATTGAGATTGATTGGAATATAATGTCCTCGCAAGCGGCATGAAAATGTGTCAGCAGTAGGATATTTTCGAACGACAACTATGAATTAGTTGAAGATAATAAGTTTATGAACGAAAGGAGTAAGCCGAGCAATTATGATGCGACGGTGAGTGAGAATGAATAAATATCGAAACGACAATTGAAATAAAACTCGTTATGCTTACTGTAGATGTTTTATTCAGAAGGCAAAACGAGTAGAGCGTTTGCTAAAGGTTTCAAGTGTCGAAAATAACAAAAGCGGTGATATTGTGTACACGATATTAGAGAGGTAAAAATCATATGCTAAGCATGATTTTCGCACACTTTTCATTGTTTGTAAATGATTAGTGAAATGCTAACTGAGAGCAAACGTTAGCTGCTCGGCTAACGATAATTGGTTAAGTTGAGGTGTCGTGTGAATGTAAATGCCTTTTTCTTTCTGATATCAAATTTTGATCATCGAAATGATTTCGTTTATCTTTTCTAATATTATTTTCCTTTCAACTATAAGAAAATTCTAGCATTTTCGCATCATTCATTTATATGAATCATTCCTTTCGATATAATCTTTAAACAATTGTCAATAATTTTTTTTTTCACCTTTACATTTAAAAAATTATCATGAGTGTAGTTGAAGAATGTTTTTTTTATCGATCCCGCTGTGACACGCGTGGCGCTTGAGTAATATAAACGAAATTAATATGTAACAAGAAGTCTATTCCTTGACGAGCATATATGTTGAAGATGTTGAAGTTGAAAAGTACCAGTTCTTTCTTCTTCTCAGGCTTTTCGTCGATCTATCGATCGTCTAACACATTTTTCATTCGCGTATTAACCCATAATGAAAAAAAAAAATCCCATTTTGAGCGGGTTGTTTTTGCAACGCGCTTCTCGCATCTTTGAATCTTTTCCTCCCACGATAAATTCTCCACGACGTCTTTCTTTGAGATCCTAATCCTTCTGTCCATCAAATAAACCATTCCACAAAAGCATCACAATTAAGTGATAGGCTGATACACTTGGTTGACAATTTTGTTCTGTGTTTATTGGATAAGAGTGGTTTTGATTTTCAGTTGTATTCATAACAGCGTAATTGGAACCACTTGAGCACTGATGCGAGTGCGGTATTGCAACAGAAATAACACTCAATTGATTTTAAGAATCATAGTGAATGTTACAGAAAAACAGTAATTTGCAATATCTTTCTAAATCGTTGAAAACCTCGCTTATTTGATTTGTTGAAATATTTGCATGCGCAATTTGCACTTTGCATGGATAAACGAGAGCAGAAGATAGAAGATTGCGTTTGAGAGGTTTTGATGTGAGTTAGAATTGCGATGGAAAAAGGATGCAAAGAAGCAAAAATCAAAGAACTCTAAACTTTAAAAAATTATAGAGTTGAAAATACACAAATTTATTTTTTTAACTTAAAGGTTTTATGCTCATCATCTTAGCAATATGATTCGAGAAGGAAATTGAAAAGACTTATAGAGAGATTATCCGATAAATATAGAAAATTCCAAGTGAATTTTTCAACACTATCAAATAGAATTTATATGAAATCGAATAATTTTTGCGATATTTGAGGGGAATTTCAAATGAAATGCAAAAATTTTTTTTTTATTACGTCATATTGTTACTAAACAAATATCTTTTATTTGAGTTCAAATTACACTTTATCAAGTAACTTCTTGAAAGTTTCTGCAAGTGCTTGTGGCACATCGACTTTCTTATTTTTACTTTGAACCGCACTCACCATTCTGAAATTTCGATTTAATTTACATTAATTAATATAGAAATATATATTTTATTTGATCGATTATGATATTTATTTTATCCTATAAATGAAACAATATTAAAATGTGCAAAATTTTGAGGGAATTCAAATCGAACATTTCATTAACTACACATAAATTAATAATATTAAATTGTGAAATGTTGTTCAGTTGAAATTATACTTTAATTTGTGAGAATAATTAAAAAATTTTTCGTATCACTAAATTCATTCATTAATGATATTTCGCGTTTCACCTCTATTATCTTAATTTTTTTATCATCTTTATCACTATTATCACATTTTATCACTTTTTCAACCTTAATTTTTTAGGTGTTGATGCACATCAAGTGCATAACGAAAGGAATTTATTCATAATCTTATCATCTTTCTCGTTATGATTTAAAATATTCTTATCAGTTATCTGATATCGTTAATTACAATATCTATTTGTCTACGATAGAAACATTTAATTTACCGCATAAAATTGAGACTATTTGGAGCAGATATCGCCTTATGAAATTTCTTCTGTAGAAGCTGATATTATTTAATTATAAGCAGATCAACTACTTGCAAAATATTTGAAATGATATATATGCTGTCAAAAAGCTTAATATCTTGTCGTTATTGCTATTTATTAGAAAAATAAAATAGAAGAAAAATAGTCTTTAATTGTGTGAAAACGATCATTCCATCATTGAAATCTTTCGATGATTCCACTTTTAATTCTTTCGGAAAATTTATAGGAATTGAGAATAGTTTGCAGTCGATTTCGCATATTTAGAGTTTCACAATTATAACCGCTGAGAGAGAGAGAGTACTTTTTTTGATCCTTTTTTTTGAGAGAGAGAGAAAGGAAGAGAAAACAACGGAAGTACTACAATACGCTTAGTTCATTTCTGAATCTTTCATTATTATTCAAAATCCAAGGACGACTTTAATAAATTTTTGGAAATGAACTCTTTTTTTTTGAATTTAATCGAAATCGAATACTCGAAATGTTCCATAAAATATTTTGGCACTTTAGAAAGATTTCATTATATTATGCCGTTGTGAGTATTTAAAATGAGTTCGAGCATTCGCCTATTTCAAAAATCATAAAAGAGGCGGACACAAATTTGATCTCTTCACAGATTTGAAGTCACTTCTAGCATATAGAGTAGCATGAAAAGAGTCGCTGTTTATACGTAGATTTAATTTTCTGCCCATTCGGATCGCAGCTATGGATCATGATTAAAGCGCATTAACTAAAGGAATGTTCTTGAAAAGGAACTTCTGACCACAAGGAGTTCATCGCTCCGTGATAGTAACTGTAGGATGACCTTTCAACAAGAGCTTAAGGGTGCTTGCAGTTTTAGCATTTTCAGCATTTCTATCACTAGATGTGTTCACTTCATTTTGCTTTATTTTTTAGAAATTTTTCAACAGAAATTTGAAGAGAATCGAATCGAAGTTTTCACCTTGGTATATCGTCGACAATAAATTCATCGAGAAGTTTCATCATTTCTGGATTGACCTTATTCCACGCTTTTGCATAAGATAGTTTTGCTTTCTCAATAAATAACTAAATTGAATAAATTTTAGCGATAGTTTTTAAATCAGATATTAAATAGTAGAAAAATTTTTTTTTGTGAGAAAGCGCAATATATTTCCGACAGAAATATGCAATTAGCAAAGAAGAAAATCATTTTAATTTTAGTCCATTATATAATAATTGTATCATGACACTCTCTGTCTATCACTAATTGTATCCACTCGTTCATTATTTACATAATTCAGTAATATTTAACCGGCCGAATTTTTTCTGATTACTTCATCGTCCGGAATTACTCGTGGCATGAGCCGATCCGTGAAAAGTTGTTATTTGGTAAGATGCTTCCCGAGATCGGTTTTACTCATTATTTTTTGATGAGTTCGCATTAGTAAGGAAGTATTTCAGACTGTCACTATATGTGTATCTATTGTCAATTCGCTTTGATTATGCCTTTGATCAATTGGGTATGACCTGAAGATGACGCTAATTTCACCGCATTTCACCTTTTAAGAAGTAAATCAATATCAGCTAAATAGTAAAATATAATAAACAGCGATATAATAGATGATCTAGATTATATTATAAATTTTGATATAAGCTCTTACATATTTTCTGCAAAATTTCCATTTCAAATAGTCAACACTTTTTTCTATTTTCGTATAATTTTGATTTATTATTTAATCGACTATCAACATTTTAGCTTATATGCGACTGAGTTGTTGCATTTCGTATACGTCAGTAAAAATATTCATATTTTTCGAACAATAGCTTTAAAAAATTGAACTTGATAGAGCTAAAAATTATTTGCTTGCTTTATTATTTCAATAAATCGATCAAAAATGAACTCACAGGTGGTATTTATTAAAAATGAGAGCACCTGCACAGGTAAATGCTGTTGATAACATTTGGACGGTTTTATTCATTAACTTAATTAGAATTTCGAAAATTACAAAGCCTTACGTTTACATCAGGTAGATCACTATCGGCAACGCGTAACCGATGCTTAAAATCGGCATATATTTTCGTTAAATTTTCAACTGTTGTCACTCGTCTTATTTCGTTATCTGATCGTAACCACATCTAAGTTGTTTATTAGTGATGTAATTTATGCATATTTCGTTCTATCTGAACGATTAAAATCGATCGATTATTGACTTTTTATTCATCGATTGATCATTTCAAAATAGCGTTAATTTATTCGATAAATTAATTATTTATAGTAATGCAATTTATGATCACTAAAATTGTGGGCTAAATCATTAGCCTTTAAACGTCGAAAAAAAGAAAAAATTGAAGACTTTAATACGCAAATAATCGGTCTTTTAAAGTCGTGTAAAAATCGAATATTTTCCACAAATCTAACGTTGAAATTTATTAATGATAACTGATTGCATTCTCATATAAATAATTTTTCCTCGATTTTTTTTTCGTCGTTTTAATTTTTCCATGACAGGAAGAAGAAAAATTCAAAAAATTTTCAATATTTTCATCCACAATAAAAATGAAAATTATGGTGGAAAACAATATTCAATAATTTTAATTTACCTTAATTTTCAAGGAGTGAATGGGATACCTCTGCTTATTATCTCATTGAACCATAAATTAGTTTCAATAAAAAGTCAAATATTTAATAAAAATATGAAAATGGGTTAATTGAAAAACCTTTTTTACGAGTTGCTCCATAAGAAGTGCATGAATTTTAAGTCTTTTTGCGCGTTTAATAACATCGTTTAATTTTCGAACGTTGCATTGTTGTGGTAATAGTTTCAGTTCATCGAAAAATTCGTCATATTCCTGCATGAACAATTCGGTAACCTCACTCCTCTATAAAATAAAAACCATCATTATTGAATACCTCTCATGATGGTCCTCGATACTATAAGGTAATAAAAGGTGATTTGTGATTAAGTGCTGCTTTGATCTTGTAAGACGTTAGAGACCGGTATCTGTGACAGTAATAGTAGAGTTTATTGAGAAGATACGAGAGTAATCGATGTGAGAGTAATATAGCTGGACTAAAAAAATCATAATTCTTTTCATGATTAACGTCCTATTTTTTTGTTTGCAAAAGTATGGCTGATGATTATGCTAACGTAACGCTTATACAAAGTATCTATGCAAATTTTCCCTAAACTTCATGAACTTTTAAACCTTCTAAAACAATAATGATGTTTAAAAAATGCATTACTAATAGACTTATTCAAGTTTGCTAAAACATCTCTAGCTAATCGTAAAGTGTGTTATCTCTAGATGTTTTTCATTTGAAGGTGTTATATGCGATGATATACGATCCGAAAAAACCAGCGCATTTAGAAATAGAATAAAAGAAGTTTTACTGCTCAGGTTTGTGAGCGAATTGGGACGAAAGTGAGAGGAAGCACGAAATTTGCTATTGTTGGATTGACATCAGTGGTAGCAATATTTCCACCATACATTAAATGAGCGTTGAACAAAGGAGAAGCGATCAGATTTGGTCTACCTATACGATTTTCAGATTTTCTTGCTTGCTGTTTAAGTAAGCAAATCTCAGCAATACAGAGATTCAGGGAAAATAAATGCTTGAACCGGCGCAACTAGCTAGTTTCTTATTTTTCATCGAAAGCAGTTATCTCTTAGCAAACAAATGCAAAAAATTGCTACATGCAAAAATATTTTTTTTGTACTAAAATATCAAACAAGAAAACCAAAGTATACATGGCATATAGTATGGGTAATGATACGCGAATATTCAATTCCATCCACTTTTGTTTTTTTTTTTTTAAAGTAGCATATCATGGCAATGTTATCCATGCATTTATCTGTCTACCAAACAAATTTATTCATCATTCTATCGTTTAGTTTTACAAATGACAAAAGTTGCATGGTATAATTTATACTATAGATCACCTTCTGTTATCATATCTCTTTACCATTTTCCGCCATCTTATTATTTGCACTTAACGATGCAATAAAATTTATAAGATTTTATATTATAGGCATATGTGAGTTGCAGGTTAATGAATTCTAAGCTTCACTACTAAGTCATTTAACTTCTTGTGCTTACTCTATACTGCAAGTATGCTCGCTCATTTCTACACTGAAACCCTTTGTAGTAGAGTTAATAATAAGTACGCTATTACGCATTAACTTTCCTATTAGAAGGCAATAGCAACGAAGAATGCTCCAAGCAATTCTTCATTAATATTTTATTAGCCGATCGATTATCAGCAAATAAATGTACGAGGGTCTTGTTGAATATCCAAATTTGGTCGGTAGCACACCTTTTCAGATACCCCGTCGAATGCTAATTCAATACGCAAGTCTGTCGGCATGCACACATAGAGACAAACAACCGAGTATACATACATCGGTTGATCTAATCACTAAATTTGCAAACATTCCCTCGAAATATCATTGAATATGCGAGTTTCGTTAGTGTGATGATTAAACTGTTGCTAATTGCATCGCGCGCATTTTTGGTTCTCGAATTTTTTGCGCCCGCTAGGGGCAACTTACTTAGTACTTTATGCGCTAAATCGATACCACCCAACATTGAGATGAGATGATTATTCACTGTATTTTGTGTGCGAAAGCGATTTTCATTATTTGATAGCTCATATTTTAGTGGGATAGAGGTCATAGCTGATGGCAAGAATGAACGCCTATTAAGATTTAATTTTAAAATACAGATGCATAATTTAGTTGACAGCCGTTTGCAAAGCTTAAATTGCAAGCAAGCTGTAATTTCTAGCATTCGAAGACGCAATCAGCGCTCACTTATTTCCCCATCTTCCTTCTTTTAATTTAAACATTCGCTATCTTCTTCATCGTTTTCAATTATTTGGTTTTTCTATTTTGCGGCAAATAGTTTGAAATATATTCGTCATTCTTGTATCTTCTAGCAGGATGGTCTTGTATCTTTAGCAAAACATAAAGGGTTTCCAGTTAAAATACAGACGAATCAGAATTGCTCTGCAATAATGACGAAATGGGAGGCTTGGCGCCATCCTGAATTAAAAATTTGAGTCATTCGTTTCGCAGAGGTTTTAATCGTCCATAATTCTGTAGTTTTATTCCCTGTATTTCAATACACCTGTGCGGTATTTCTTTCTTTCATGAGCGGTATTCGTGAAGTATCAAAAATTGTGGAAATCCAGAAGTCGAAAATTCGCCCGCATGCCTGTCGAAGTATGTTTCTTTGCGTCCAACATATTGCACATTACTTTTAACTTTTAATGGAACTTCTGGCACTACTGGCTTTGATGGATCAGAGTTCAGTGACGAGAGGCTGTTTAAGAGGAAAGATTGACGCTTTTTTTCACACATTCAGGAGAGGATGATAAAAATAACTGGCATCGTTTATGGTCATTGCATTGAGAAGGAGAAATGAGTTACATCTTTTTGCTCGCTATCATCATTCCAAAATGATCCTATAAAAACTTTAGGTACTTCCGGTGACTCGAGAATGCGACTTAAACTCCACATGAGAGCGCCACGAACACGAATCAACTCTGCGGCACCAACTTGATCGGCTTTATTCAACACAATTTTGATCTGCAAACTCAATGTTTGGAGTGCATTTTTGTTATAATCAATGAATATAATCAATAAATCATTGTCGATCACAACGGCTATAAGTTTCAGTGAGCTGTCCCGAAAGGATTAGAAAATCCCACATTTGAATTATAGCTGGCAAAAAATTTTTCCTCAAAGATTCCTTAATTAATTCACCATTTTTTAACGAAAAAAAAAAGAAAATAATCAGACTTTAATAAAACATTTCCTAAATTTTTTTCCCAAAAACTTTCATTACTTCTCTAAGAAATCGTAATTTCCCTCAGGAAAATTTTCTGCATTGTTTTGTAAGCGCCTGGATTATGACAGTCCATTAAGCTTGCAATCGGATTCACATCCGGAAAGTTAGCATATGATAGCATAGCAGATTGTGGTGATAAATTCTATATAGAAGGAACCTTTTCCTCATTTCCTTTTAGACATTGAATTACTTGCTTATACTCATCGCTAATATCGAGTTTCGATGTATCAAATAGCAATATTATCATATCAACCTGAATGTAATTTATTTACTCAGACTAAGGTGAAATATGAAGAGAATAGCACAACATCCTTATGAATACTGTGAAACAAATAAACGAAATATTTAATGCATGAAAAGTTATATCGCTTTGAGAAATAACTAAAGTTGTACATTTTGAGACTATTAATGAGAAAAGTGAGATTTGTGAAGTACACTTTTGATTAGAAGTGGAAATGGTTGTAATAATTTTTTAGTTAAGTCGATCAATGATTGCTCTGCCCGAAAATATCTACGTCGATCCGAAATTTGAATATCATATGTGCACTATGGCAACATTGAATATAAAAATGATAATCGATAAACGAATGATAAACATTATTGAAGTGATAAAACAACGATGATGATAACCGAAAAACTCAATGAAACCAGCGAAAAGTGAAGAACACCTGATCTTATACATGAAATAATGCGGTAAACTACTTCAATCATCTTGTTTTTCACTCGCTGGAATGCCTCTTGTTGTACCTTTAAGGGTCAGTAGGATTACAGAGTGAGAATGGAAGCTAGCTTTTCGAAATAAATCAATCAATTAACCTTTGTAGCGATGTAATTGACGACTGAGGCGAAATCATAGCCGCGAGATGTCCTCTGCTTCTGACCGGATAAGATACCGGGCGTGTCGATGAGGGTCATGTACTCGAGGACCGGAGCAGGAAGTGTCGCACCTCGCATGCGAGTTAAAAATGCCGAACCAAACATATTCAGTGACTAAAAGATTCTTAGCCATCAACTATCTCAGCATGCCACTCGTACATTTTAGTGATTGAAAATGTGAACGCTTGCAAGGAAGGGCATGTATATGTAATGCTGATAATTGATTCCAACACTAGTCATCAGCTTGAATATCTCGTAAAGGTCGAGAAATTCCTTCTTTGACCTCAATTGTTCAAAATTCATGCGCCACTTTGTGCATGTTGGTAACAAGGAAATTCATACCGCTATGCCGCGCACATTAAATGTCATTGGCTGATGAGAAAAAAAATGGAAGTGTGGTCCAGTATTTAAACATTCCATGCTCTTTCAACCAAAAATATAGCATACGATATACCTCACCCGATATGATTACAAGCGGCGTAAAGGATGGTGCGACCATGTTTTTTATTTTCGCTAAGAAATGAAATTAAAAGCACTCAATCTTGAATTAATTATCATTTAAATTGAAAGCTGTTGTTCACTGGTTGAGATCGTGAGAGTCATCACGTCACATCTGCTTTACAACCTTGGCTGGAGACATAACAAAAACCTCCAAGGTCTTTTTCAGAACAAAAGCGCATCGGTTTGTTCCTGTCATACAAGGCAAACATCAGAAATTTTTGATGAACTTACTTGAAAGGGTAATGAGCTGTCAGTAGCGAGTGATGTGCCCATAACTGTTCCAGGATTCTCGGAGTAGTATATCACCGTAAAACAATCGGTAGTTGGTTCAGGACCGATCATTGAGCCCGGATATTCGGTACCGCCGAGAAGATATTTTATCATTGTCGTTTTGCCTACCGAATACTACAAAAGGTAATATTAATGTGGAAGTATTTTTTTGTTTGAAAATAATGACTTAGTATGTTTGTGTACGATTATCTCTTTTTGCACTGGCACCTGCAAGCCAAAATTATGATTTTTAAATAATGGTGCTTCAAAAATATTTTTCGATCTGTGATCATTTGTTCAGGGCATTTAATGCTGTCAATTTTCTTGGCTAAGATTTTACTATAAGAGTAATTTAATGCATCGAGAACTAATTAATACTTATGTAAATAGTTGTTAAATATTGCTCTGCTTTACTTAGGTTAAATATTATCAATCAATGCTAACTACTAAATTGTATTAAATAAATACTTATTAAAATATTGAATTTTTAAATGAGCGACCCGAAAATTCTAAAAGTGGTGCTCAACTCGTTGATTGCTCATTTACCAACGTCTGTTGAAAGTAATCTGATTTTACTTAAATATTTTTTATTTTTTCATCAAATATAAACGAGAAAAAAGAATTTATGGCGACGATTAAAACGATTTTAAACAGTGAAAATATTTTTTTTCCTCAAATTCTAAAAAATTCTGAACAAAACAAAAGGAGAGGAAATAAATGGAGTCATTGAGAACGAGTGACTAAGTGAATAGTCTAGAGAAAAGTTATATTTTTGTATTAATTAGTGGCATCTTCACAGTAATTACGACATTTACGAATTTCTATTATCAAACTATAAACTGAAAAAGAAGAACTTCATCTCTAGATTGGCTGTAAAAACTATTTGCATTCCACTGCTTTTTTCTGCTCAATTTTGATCGAAGTATCCTCCGCCTTCTCTTTATCCTCTCCCCATCCTCCATCTTTCCACCATCCTCCTATCTTCCGGCTTCATAAAATCAGTACGAAACATGCGAATTGCAAGTTCGATGTTCTATATTCGATTGATTATTGACTATTACCTGTCCAAGAAAGAGTACCATTGGTTTCGCATCGAATTCGGCCTTATATAATGATGGAGTATAAAACTGATCATATATATGACGCTTTTCCATTGGCACCATCTATAAGTCGATAGTAATAACACAATCTTTATCCGATTGGAATCAAATATGCGTACAATTTGCTTGTTGACAATTGTATGCTATTTCCTTGTATGCTATCCTTTACTTAAATCATAGCAAAAAAAAACTTTTTTTTTGCATTTGAACGATAATATTGACCCTACAAAATCTCATCTAGATAGCATCATTGCGCGTTCAATTCTCTCTCTCTCTAAAAAAACGTTTTATTAAATTTCATATGATTTAAGCCAAATCGAAGGAATACATTAATTTGCTCCTCTTTCAATTCTTATTCTTTCGTAAGGGGGTTTTATTATCGCAGTTATTCTATCACCATTCAAATGTAGAATCCAATTTTTATACACATTAAAATAAAAGCAATAAATAGTTTTTTGGCGTATTTATTTCTTAAAAATTTCATCAAATATTTGCATACTTACTGATATTTGCCAACTTATTCAGCATGTTGGAGAAATTGACAACGCTGGAAACTTTTCAGTAGTAGTAAAGCAAAACTTTTGAAATGAAATTTTCCCTCCAAGTAGTTTAAAATTTTACCTTTTGTTCGTATAGCAAATAGAGCACCTCCGAGATATTTTCCCTTGTTGCGGTTGGTACTGGTGGCTGAAATACATCTTTCTTGAGTCGTTACATAGTATTGCACAACCGAAGAATGGATATCGAGTGATTGATTACTGAAATATCGATCGGCTCACTTACGATCCACTCATAAAGTCGATCAAAAACTGCATCAATTTCAGCGATCATATGTATATAATAAGGCTGTCAGTAGTGATAGATACCACTTAACACAAACAAACCGGTGGAAGCGAGGTTTTACTGAAAAGACCCATCCAGGAAATGTTGGCCGCTCGAAACACGAAATACTGAACCCAATATTGCAATTGTTTAATGTCCAAGCATTTATACTTTTTGATCGACATTTGAAATATGCAAATTTTTTTTTATAAAATGCAAAATTTTCTCTGAACTTTACGCTAATTTTTGAAATATTCTTAAACAACAATGATAGCATGCAAAGACACCTGTGATAGAAAGTTTACTTTCTACGATTCCGTTGAGCAAGTCTAATAGCTGTATAATAACGCACAAGCAATAATAAAACATCGAGCGCTACTTATTACTGAACGATGGAATTGCAAAGATATATGCAAATTTCAAACAGAAAGTCCGCCTCTTTGATCACTAAGCCTATTATGAGACAGGATTTGTTTTCAGGATTTTTTAGTTCTATCCGGGAAATTCTCGAGAGTGCAGGAATCGTATCATGAGGCACTAATTTGACGATCCGATAATGCATTCATTCCTATAAAAACTTTTGGAAAACTCATGAGAATCAATTTTTATGTGCTGAGAGATATTCACTTCCTTTTGCTGCCAATCCATTCGTCTTTCCCTTTCTTTCCCATCCCTCTCCATTTCACATATAGGCGCATCTATGATCATTCTAACTAATTGTTTCAATTAATTTTTCGCGTAATTATCATTTCGCTTTACAAATAGAAGACGGCAATATAAGGTTGAATATTTTCTCTCGTTAGAGTAATATATAATCAGCAGAATGTTCGCTCAATAGCGTAACGTTTAATACCCAGAGGAAATTGTTTATAAAATGTGGGAAATTTTGCTACGATCAACATTTACAAACAATTCATCGAAAAGTTTCGTGTTGCTGTAATTTGATACGCAATTCATATCCGTTATATAAGCATAACGGTATGGAATGTGTATATTTCGTTGAGATACAATGTGACGAGATTGGAATGCATCGACGATTTGCAATCTCTATGACCGATCTTTGCCGAATGTGCCAGTCGAATTTATAGCTTAAAGCTATACTGCTTGCTTCCTAGCGTACGTCTTTCATTCGGTTCAGCTATCGGTGAATTTCGCTCCGAGCTGCCCTATGAAGGACTGTCGCTATTACGCTTTTCCACCCTACTCTATCAACATCATCATATCTCGTTATTCTTCCAAACTTTATATCTCACCAAATAAGTGCTTCTATTTATTTTCATCTATTATATGTGTATATTATAGGCAAAAATATTGTATATACACTATTTTCCTTAGCTTAGTCGCTATTTTGAATTCGTTCATGAATTGAGCGATATGAAGCAATTTAGCAATTTTACATCTCTGAAGAGTTCTAGTTGAAATTATTATTCTCTGCGATGCGCAGCTTCTTCTGAATGAGTAATTGAAGCAGCTTTGAAATTAATCTAAAAATAGATACTTGAAGTGCATTTTTATATATTGATAAATAAGCGCGCGCTATAAACATTTGTTTATAATCTATATTTATTGTTTATTTAATGCATTTGTTTCTTTGAGATTGAGAGTGCTTTGCTCAGGCTAAATAATTGAAGACCCTAGTGTTGGCGGGAAGGGGGAAGAGGGAAGAGTTCCAAAAAAACTCAACAAAAAAAACGCTTTATTTTTCAATGCTCTGGATCTTTACCACATTTGAACCGATAAAAACAAATTAAATGATCAAAAGCTCAATGCTGAAACTTACCGATTGCCATGTTGGCCACATTTGGAAGAAGAAATTTAATATTTCACTTTTTCGCATGAAAGGTTAGCGTTTTAGACATTTTCTCAAAATTACGACTGGAGAACAGAAAGATGCTACTGAATTAAAATATTCTCGCAAATGATATCCATACATGCCTGCTGTAAGGTTTCGAATCATCTCGATAATAATTTCAGCTATTTCAGCATCACTTCATCAATACAATGATTAATAATTTCGTAATGAGTTAGTTTATTCGAAGAATACGTTATTATTGAAACGATGCAAATCATTTATTGACTGTAAATCCTTAATGTTCATCAATAAACACTTCCCACATTAACGATTTTCATTGTTTTTTCTCAGCAATAGCGTAATTATTGGTGCTTTCTATGAATCGTTTGAGGAGAATTCGATCTTATCAAATCTTCGAAGGGTTTATCAGACGTCATACACATATAACATTGTGTGATAGCATAGCAATGTCAGCTTTATAATGCTGTATCAAATAGAGCCATACTCAAAATTATAGTGCTGCGTTTCATTGGGCGGTTACAGTTTCGATATCAACAAGAAAACATTTTTCTAAAGCCTTAATTGTTTCCTTTAATATGTGAGGTGATATATAGGCTATTGGCCTAGAGTGCAGGTGTGCAAAAGGCTAAACAGCGGTGTAAAGTGCGCCTTGTCTGTTCGTGTAGCTACGGGGGTCGCTGGCTGCTTAACACTCCTATCTACTGACTGCCTATATCAACGAATGATGCGTCCTGCATCGTGGTGTATTTCGAGGCAACCCGTCCTCAAATGGCTTCAAATTGTTTGTTTATTTATCATTGATTCATTAACCACAACGCTTTTATCGCTAGCAATGTTGAAAAACTAGCAAGAAAGGTATATGTAAATCCACTACGAGAATATGCGCTGGTTCAAATGCAAATTCGATTGATCGATATTCGACTCATAGATGGCGACATGAAAGCAGATCGAAGAGCGATGAGCGTTTAAACTTAACCTATAAATTTCAGGAGCGCATCAAGTCTATCAGGTCCATTGGTAGTGCAATTAGTATACATAATATTAGAGAACATAGTGCATGAATTTATGAGAGAAGCCACTATCAAAGATTAATGAGACAATTATTAGAGAGCCTTTTTGAAATTTGACCATGACTGAATATATGATTTTTATAAAGCTAACTAATTAAACGGAATACACGCCAGGTCACAATATACGTTTTTATAGAGCCCATTACGCTGAATCAGCTGATTATAATAGCTTTTTAAGAAAAGCAGTGAAATGATATCTTCTAATCGTTGTTCCCATTCGCTCAACGTTCGCACAATTTCCCAATCGAAAAAAAAAAAACTTCATTGTTGTGCATTAATAAAACACTTCCAATAAAAAATGATTTGCACATTTTCTGATAATTTCGGATAGTCATTAATCTGTATGGGTGATAATCTATCAGAGCAATAGATGGCCAATGATGTTTTTCTTTGAACTTATAAATTTTATGATTTGCGAGTGAAGCTATCGCAGAGACAAATCACTCATACATGCACAGGTAGCGATACAAACATACATAGGCGTAAATATTTACACATATACGAACACAGGTACCTATAAACACACAGGTACGTAGGCATAGATATTCATATATACACAAGCATACGCCTATACCAAAGCATAGATACCTACACCTGCGCAAGCCCAGACATGTGCATAAACACACGTTTATACATACAACTGTAGAATAACGTTTGTTTAATGATTCTATTTGCACAGATTTGCAAAAATGATAAAAAAATTGAGCATATTAGGTGTTATGTGAAATTTTTAATTGCACGGTCGGTTTATCAGCTCCATTCGATTACGCAACCAGTAAACTTGAGTTGTAGAACATGCCTAGTGAAATTTTTATATCGTACCATCGTTTGTTATGCGTCTTCACTTTGCACCTCTTAAGGTGAAAAGCTCCAAAATTTAATTTGTATTTATTCACCATTTTGTAGCGATTTGATAGCATGAGTTACCGAAATTCAATTCAGATGGGAGAATAATTAGTGCTTAATTAAGGAAGATTTAGGTGTCTGCCTATTATGAGGTTATATTCAAAATTTTTTCTGATTCAATTTGTCATCTCGTGGGCAATTTACTTTTGAGTGATTCTAAAAGGAATAGAATCAACAACACCACATCACATCTCTCAAAGAAGTTTTTCTAATTTTCTCATCACTTTCGTAAAGAATTCCATATGTTAATATCAGCTGACGATCAAGGAACCCTTGAAATCTTTTTGGCCCCTCGCCGGGAACATACCACCTATAAAGATTTTAGGATAACGGTCTTTTTTGGGATGTGTTTCGGGTTTTCGAGGCATACATCAACAGAAATCAGCGGAAACATACGGTAGTGTAATTATTAGTACCATATAATTTATTCAGTAATTTAATGAACATCTTCAATAGCCTCAATATTCTTTTTCAGTAGCGTTATTCATTGATAAGGCAATTGCAGGTAGTTTGTATTGTGCTAGCGGTGTTTCTTCTCGATGGTCGCGTTCAATGGCATTTCTACACTTTTGCATATGTGACAGCAATCCTTCTCATGATTTGTACCTTTCTGCTTCTTTTGGCCATCTTCTTTGAACTTCCGGCCACTAATAGAATTTGGCTATGCGTGGTTAGTTGATTAAAAATTTTCTCCCACCTTATTGTTTATCTTTCATAAACGCAAACTTTGTCATCTAGAACGATTACAAAAAAAAGTTGAACCACTTATCATACTAATATTAATTCGTTCTTCGTCATTGCATAGACCTATGTCGATTAGGCATCGAGGACCAATTAGATGACCAATGACCAGTGACCAAGAGGCGGCCGACCAATGACTGTGAACAGTTCCACATAACATAACTTTTGTGCTGCGGTGATTGGAGAGTAAAACTCCGGAAAATGAATGAGTGCTGCCCAACTCGCTCGCTGACATAGACGTTCTTGGATATTAAAGAACATACACATTAAGTATGACGTGCATGTAAAATATGACTGATGTTAAGGTTTAATAGCCTCATGTCTACTTTTGGTTTTCGTTTAAAAAGGTGTATTTAGCAAATGATATCCGTAAAAAGTAGAGGTTATATTATAACATACTTGTTTGTTATCTACTAGGATTATGCTCCTCCTATCGGCATAAATTTTCCGGTCCTCTCGCATAAAATAAGAAAGGTTTTTCCGAAGCGATTCTGCCGGAAGAGTTTTCTGCTCTATAGTCTTCCCTAATCCAGTCAGTCCCATCGCCAAATATTATGGCGTTTAGCAAATAGCAAGACTGTTCCAATAAAATTTTCTTTATCAAGCTTAATATTTTCTATAAGCTATGACTCTTAACTAGCATTCAGTTTTCAATATTAAACCGATTTAAGATATATTTTTTATTTATACTGGTCACCATTTTCTTCTCATTCATTAACGGTGATCTAATTTTTTTTTCATTTTCAAGAGTATTTGAAATATTTGTGCTGAAAGGTGCGAAAAAAAAACAATCAAAAGAGGTGAAATATTTCGACAAAAGGTTGAGAGTTACGATATGCCACGACCAGAACAATTGTTCCCTTTATTTCACCTCACTGCAACGGAAATGAATGAAAAAATGAGACAAATTGCAGCACAGTCGAGAAAATTCGATACATTGTCCATCATTTTCTCGAAATGTTTCAAGCATCAAACGAAGGAAAAATTTGCATCTGCAAAATCTTATACCTATTCTATGTTGAAGAACATACACATAAGTTAATATGAATATCAAAAAACTATTCAGAAACAACCAGAAATATTTTATGCAAATTTGTTGCATAAGTTGAAAAAAATTTTTTTTTTTTGCTGTAACATATCTATAACTTCATATCGACTTAAGCTAAAAATCTTCCGCAACAAATTTTTGCTATATTCATAATTTATAAACGAGTTTATCTTTTCGATTAAAAAAAAAAAAGAATATTACCTGAAGCGATATATTCGAAAATTGATGTGAAAATTTCTATTTGAAATTTTTCTAAAAATTATTAGAGAATCTTTCGCAAGCGCCTCATTGATATTATATTAGTTTAATAGCAAATCTTTCAGGAGATGGGTTTTGATTTGGTAGCATGTCTTGTATGCTTAATTATGACGGCAGTTTTAATCTATGATTTTGTACTGATGACATCCGGTAGATTCGGCCATCATCGATATATGCCACCAGTGAGTGTCGGACGTGTTGGATGGAGGAATAGAATCGTCATATGTGCGGTATGTTTAAATATTGAACATATCCTTATATTGAACGCAATATACTTTTACTAAAACATTGTTTTTTTTCCTCTCTACCGTGTGTAAGTTTGCCCTGAATTGGAGCTTTTCAAATTTGCCGTAAATAAGGAATGCTCAGGTTGAACTTGCAGGTGGCGTCTTTCTTCAATTATTTTACTTCGTAAATTTTCTTGATTTAATTATTCATCTATTCCACGCATAACTTTAACTCCATCATAACATACATATTACTTTCGAAGTGATTAACCAAAATCTTTAGCGAATGTATTCCTAACAAAGAGGGTGTATTATTGTAATTAAGTTGGGTTGTATTTGATATGGGACAGGTGCAACAGGTAACAATGAAACCTTTTAAAACACAACACCATAGAACAGTTGATGCGCAGAGCCTAAAAAATCGGCATGCGTCAATTGTTTAGTCACTGACCATTGCGATATCATTAAATCAGTGTAATTGTTGCATAGATGTGACGGTCTTTTTAAAATATATCTTACTATCATTTTTATGAAAGATGTTATACCTGCATCTCCATCCACATACCTTGTATACTGGATTCATAACTGGATTTCACTTAATTCTTTTCCTTTTCTTTCGATCGCTCTGATTGTGTCTTTTATACTTGAAGCGTACATCTTTATTCCACACATCACATAATTGTTGCATATCCAAATCAGTTATAGAGTTTTTTTCTATTTTCACAACAATGAGTGTTTTTATAATGGATTTCTGCAGCAGATATTTTACTTTCTCTTTTTACAGCCTGAAATTCTGAGGGCATCTACAGATATACAACACATCAAAATTACAACTATTAGAACGAACCATTACATTTGGTTAAAAAAAAAGCTTCAAAAAAAGTGATAACATCATTTAAGTGATAATGCTAAAGAGAATAACGATAGGAGAATTCAGTTTAGACCTAGATTAAACGGAAGTGAAAAATAGTAGAATTACATCGAACGCATTAAAATGATTGAAAAAATAGAAATTGATTTAATGAAGTTTGATAATGAAAAGCATAACATAAATTTTGATAGGAAAAACAGTTCTTATGTTTCAAGTGGAATGATCATTTAAAAACGAATTTTTTCCACCTATCTGCTAAGAGACATGTCAACTATTTGTTGACTCATTTTGAGATATATTTAGCTAAAAATTTGTTATTTCGTTTTGAATCGCATTATTTAAACAAAATAATTTGCTTATCTGTTCACATAATATTTAATTGAATTTGTATAATTGCTGTTTGTAAATTGAATCTTAGGTTTTATTCTTTTGATAATCGACTAAGAGAGAAAGCAATATATTTAAATTAATTTAAAATTGCGATTATAAGTCTTTTTGGGATATTAATTATTCTAGAATCCTTGGAATCATCTTGGAAAAGACGTAAATAATTCCTAGAGAAGAGGTCACCATCCGGTTTTACATCCTTTCCTCGATCAAAGCGACGCATTTCATGGTGGTGACGGCTGCTGTCCGTTTTTTACCTTTACGCACCGATTGACCCTCTTGCAGTGTGCATACGTCCTCGTCTCATATCACTTTTCCTTGATGAGACGATCTGAGGATGTTTGTTCTAAGTTAAACCTCTCCCATTTAAATAATACCTCTTCCCTGTCTCCCTTCTCCGTCCCTTTATAAAAAATTTTAGTGCAATTATAACTTTCATCGAACATTTTTTCATCTAGACCGTTGAGGGAATTTTTTCTCAGAGAATGAAAGTAATTGCTTTTGCATTCAGGTTTTCTATGCGTTTAACACCGTATTTTATCTACTCTCACTACTTTTGACGAATCGTGAAGGTATCGAATGAATTGTTGGTTTGAGAGTCGATTCGCAAACAATCAATGTACAATTATCTCATAATGCCAAACTATTCGTTACATGTTGCTCAATGATGCGGATATATTATGATAAAGACGAGTGGTGGATTCGATGGAAAAAAACGATCTTATCTTCTCAAGATCTTGGATTAATTGCTGAGTAAATTTTTCAATCGAAATTTTGTGGATTTTTCCAGAAAGCAGCATCGCCGTTCATCTGATTTTTTTTTTATCTCTCCCACCAATAATATTTTTGTCTTGATTTAGTTTTCGTTACAAAGTTTTCATATAATAGTTACCTATATAAGCGATTAGTTAGATTTAGATTTAATAGTTAGATTTAAATTTTTTTAATGTAATGTTTGTGGCCGGAAAAAATGCTTTCTTGTTTCTAAGGGTATTCTCCTTCAAAAATTCGAAAATGTTCGTCAAGCTGTAATTAAAAATCGACAATATGCACTAATATACACTAATTTTATTCTTTAGGCTCTAATTGCTGCCATATTTGAATATTATTTCATACTTTTGATTGTTTGTCTTAGAATTTCTTGATATGCTTTTTGATCTTTTATATGTATCATTTTTATATAATTTTACAAATTGCTACAGAGCTAAATAATCAATATGTGATACTTATGCCTTGTTTGTGTATGTTGTGTGTCTGTGTATTGGTGCCAATTCATGGATCATCAATTGCAAATAGTACAAAATTGTTTTATTTGCTGAGTAAAACAATTATCGCCGATTACGATGTACGATCCGATCGTTCTAATGAGTTGTTAGGGTTTAAAGGCGGTTTTTCTTGTTTGGGGGTGAAGACGGATGGGGGAACCTTTCGAGAAAGTTGGTTGTGCGGGTATTTTTTAAAATATAAACCTTTTACGGATGCTGTTATTTTGGCGAGTACAAGTTAGTAAGTTGGCTTTTTTTATTCTTGCTCTTGGCTCATTCTTTGTAGAACGCCGGAAAATAACTTCCATTAAAAAAGTTTCAACTTTTATCAAAAAGTCCCTATTTTTAGTGTTGTTCCAAAAACGGGAATAGGTGAAAATTTGTTTTTGATATTCTGATAAGAGATCTATCATCGCATGAAAGAAGTTTTCTCCAAGGAATTTTCCATTATCGTTTTCATTTCCTCAACAGCAATTTAATTCATCGTGGAAATTTCTTCAAATTTATTTCCCTGATAGTAGTATTTTCGTTGCTTCGTCAAATATTGAGGCATTTAATAAGTAACTCGTTAGAATGTAACAGGCTCATTTTTATTTTTGTTTTCGAAGCATTCTCATAGGTGATAGATATACTTACAAAAGACTTCCCTTCAAGGTATCCTATAGCAAATCTTTGCTTAGTGGGTACTTTGTCTTATACTCCTCGGCAACTAATATGGAATGCATAGACATTTTATCGTAATGGAGCAATAACGTTCTTTGAAATCTTCCCTCTCAATTCTTTTTCCATCGCTTTCAAAATTTTTCAGTCTTCTGCTCATCCGATTCGCTGTTTCTTTCGCTATTTTCGCTATTATTCTCAACCGATTTTCGCAAAATTGGTTAAAAGTTTCATTGCATTTGATAACAGTGATCTAAATATTCTTACTACGCACTCATCGAAGCAGGAAACTAGCAGTAAGGAAGGCAGTTGCTGTCAAACATTTCGACGTTGAGTTGTATAGCCCAATGTTGTCAATTGATGTATGCAATGCTGCTTCCTGGTATTTGATATGGTAACCGATTTTTTTTTTCTACTTACTTTGTATTGTAACTTCTGGTGTATGTGCGCGTAAATACAACTTAATCCTTTGTTTGATGGTGAGATACAGTGCACAGTAAGAAAGGGAGGTGGGGTGCATCTTATGAAGCACGTATATAATATATATATATATATATATATATATATATATATATATATATATATATATATATATATATATATATATATATATATATATATATATATATATATATATATATATATATATATATATATATGCAATTAAGGAGTACCGTTGACTAAACAAAAAGCCGTGGCAAGAACATCGTTGGCACGATAAACAAAAAACTTTTTTGACCTGTTAAACGGGATTGCAAAAGTGCACACCGACGCGTATCACTCTTGCTTCGCTTATTGCAATATCGAGTCGACTCGTCACACTTTTGTGTACAAGAAGGCAGTATATTAACTTTGCATTATTCGGTTGTTGCTCTGCTCTAAACTTGCACTCTTTGCTTCTTCTATATTTAAGGGTTGTACGTTATAGAAGCGGGGTTATAATTTTCGTTTGTTGCCATATGTGGTAAGTGTTAAAAGCTTATAAGAGTTCTTTGGCGATGAGGATAATCTTCAAAAATGCCTACAACAGATTCCCGGGAATGTTCTTAAGATGCTTGTTCACTCAGGCTTTACTTTTGTAGGCTCCTCGTAGACTTAAACTCGATAACCACTGAAGCTAAAGCTATGAAATTTGATGCGTATTATTCGAATCGGAAAATGACTCCTATAACACAATTCATATTGACTGATCAAGTTTGAAAAAACAAATAGGCGTACAAATCTGACAAGAAATTTGCTTACGTTTCACAGTGGTTGGCTTCTCATTTCAGTCTTTTTCGCGTTAGCAAAAAAAGAAAAAACAAACAAACAAACAAAACCAATGAAAGCTCTATTTTACTGCATTTTTAGACGATAAATTTCGGGACTGTCTCTCTCTTGATCGAGACATATCGCACAAATTTCTCTGACAAGCTTCTCTACTGATTTTCTGGTGATTATAATTAACTTTTCTATAAACTATTATATTTATTCTTCATACGTTTCTGTTGATCTACTTCAAATGAAAATATACTACTGAAAGTTCACTATGAACCTTCTTTATTTTGTGCACGCTTACCGCTCTCGTGCATGCTTAATGCTGTTTACTAACTTCTTCAATAGTACAAACCGAGTCAACTTGTTATAGGTTGGGATTTTTATGAGAGTATATGGTTGAGGGGTTTTTAAGCATTTGTGCAAGTAAGTGAAGAGATGAAAACGATGGAAAGTTTGACATGAGTGCACTCGATCCACTAACGTGGTGAGGCGGAGAGAGATGTTTACTTTTTATTTTTTATGTTGTTTGAAATATTTACAGTAGATTAAAGAAGTATTCGAATTTGTGTTGTAATGTTGTCACAAATCTCTAAGCAGACAATCGTACAGCAAGAGATTGTTGAGGTGGTGATGACAAGAAGTAATATAATGCTTTATAGCATTAGTTCAATTATTGTACGTTGAAACATCGTCATGACAATAGACAGAAGATTTACTCACTCCTCAGGTGATATTCTCTTCGTTTCCCGTTATACTACATTGAAACTCGTCAAATAGATATTAAATATGAAATGCTTCAAAAGCTTTTTCGTTGAAACGAAATTGACGTACGTATCCTATATAAACTCATGTATGCTTAATAATATATATATATATATATATATATATATATATATATATAATATATATATATATATATATATATATATATATATATATATATATATATATATATATATATATATATATATATATATATATATATATATATATATATATATATATATATATATATACTTATCACTCGCTGATAATCGTTACCAATCACCATGAAATTGCGCTTCATATTTCATGTGTTTGCGTTTTTAATCTTCGACTCAGCATATAGCTGCATCGGAGAGATAGCATTTCATCTAAGAACATGCTATAGAAAATCTCTATTGAAGTGCTTTGTTGATGTGTTTATATGTATTTGAAAGGAAGTCGACTCTTATAGCGTAAAAAATCTCTTGTCTTGAATAAAGACGAGTAAGATACTAATGAAGACGAGTGATTTCTTAGATTTTTTTTCGTCATATAGGAATAAAATAGTTAAATAAATCGTCCGTATATAGAATAGTGGATATAATAATCAAATGAAAACGAAGTCATTTAAAAATAAATATTTATAATTGATAATATAATAGGTAAGCCCGAACGCAGAACGGAATATTTAACGTTTCGGTTAGGAATCGTTATTAGATGCGATGATGACCCATCGTTATCAATATCTTTCCTCCCCCCCCCCCCCCCCCCCCCCCCCCCACTCCCACCTTTCTTATGTGCCTCATTTGAGAGAAACCATTCAAATAGCTGAAGGAAAGTAAAAATAAATTCTATAAAATAGCCTCAGGTTGATTGGTCTATCCATCGAGAATAAAACCTATGGTATATGTATTGTTTCTGTAAAGTAACGTTAAGGGTATCGTCGATGTGAACATTTTGCCGAGTGGCATTGAAAGACGGCTGTTGAAATAAGTTTTATGCTTCTCGCAAAGTTCGACGCCTAAATGTGCACAACAAATCGATATTTCTTAACTATCTCTCCACTTTTATTCGCCAATCTTCAGATATGTCGATAGTTGGTTAGAAGAGATCAGAGATTAAAGAACGCTCACTCACTAATCTCGTGGTCAATGAAGGGTTGATGAGGGATAAATGGCAAACGATGTGTTGTCGATTTCGAAGATATGTGTTTATCGTGATTTCTTTCTTTATCATCGTCATCAAAACTGTGTCGGCTGCTATAAACTCTAAAGAAAATGTGTGCTCTTGCTCGTTGTCATAGAGAACCTTACCCTTTCCAATCTTTATGCGCCACTTTTCACTCTTTCGGGTTCATTATCCGTTGCTTCCGACAAATATTTTTCACACCTGTCGGATGCAACAGATTTGTTTTGAATTTCATGCATAGTTCTAATTAACTCATTTATAGACTTTATAGAGTTACGCAGCTATCTCTTAAGTATCAAATCGTGTTTTTTTTTACTTTCTTATATCCGTACATTTTATACTGCATACTCATACTTACTGTCTGTAGTATACTAGAGTTTAGAGTATACTAAATCATGCACACTTACTACGTAAGCCCTTTTTTCCTGTCAGCACCACAGTTTTGTTTTGATAACCGTCCAGCTCGAATGATGGTCCATACTGCTGCTAGTCACACTCATTTTCATGGAATGAAGTGATAAGGGCCGAATTGTTCCCGAAACAGTACTCCGCATCAGTAGCGCAATAATGTTAGCTCTGTTTAATTCATAATTTTCTTAGAAAAGTGCATTCACACTCAAAAGAAGAGGTGCACGGATAAAAAATTCTTGTTTTTGAAAATATATATAAGACATTTCGTCAGGAAAGTACAACAATTTACAAGTTTCTCATTTAAAAAAAATGAAAGTGAATAAAAAGAAAAGAATAAATAAAGTGAACCCTTAGATAGGATGAAAATGAAGTAATATTAAATAGTATAACCTTGTATCTTTCTCAGATTTTTATTTCATAACTTGGCCGATTGTATTCTTTTAATGCATTGCTACTATCATCATGATTTTTGAAGTGATTGTCTCATTCTCGTACTTGAAATAATCGATCTTTTCAATATGATAGATGCAAATTTCTGCAATTTTATTTTGCATTTTATTGAATGAATTTATTCTCTAATATTTACTTTTATTACTGCAATCATTTAAAGTTGTATTAAATATGGGCAATGTTTTGTTTATTTCTGTTCAACACTAACATTTCAACCATTCTACAACCCTAACATTTGTGTTACATGTCACCAGTTGAATGCTAAAATGTTTCATTCGTAGCTCTGCAATATTATTTCACGTTTTTATTTTGTTTGCTCGATTTCTCTATGCGTATTTCTATACATTTCTATTTTTTTTTTTAATTGACATTTTTCTGCATCTATGTGGAATATTTAGTTATATTCGTTAGGTAGCTTCAACAATCTTCTAAATTAGGCTATTTTCTATGCTATAAATCTTTCTTATCGGCCATTTTCTGCATGAATTATTATTAGTTAATAACATTTCGTAATGCTTTAATATTTGTAAGTTAATTTTGCTATACATGCGATCGATTTTGTGTAGTAATGTATGATAAATCATTTCGCCATTATTTCTAGATTTTTTGGCCTCCGTTGTCTTCGTAGAATAAAACACAAAAGCGATTCTCTTCCCCCCTCAAGAAAAAGGATTGCGCTTATTTGCATATGACTCATATATGGTTAATTGCATATGCTTACACCTGTATAAAAATATCTTAGAATATTCGCGTAATTATTTCATCCTCATAAACGTTATTATAAGATGGTTATGTTTGTATTTTATGTCACAAAAAAAAATTGCACTTTCGAATTAAATTGTTTGATGTTTGACGTTATTAATTATTCAGTTTTTATTCAGTTTTATCATTCAAAAATTATTATTCGAGTTTGATGTTGTTTACAGTAATTATAAGTAATTATTATTGAAAATTTTGATGCTATTTGCCACAACAGTTTCATCCGTCGGAAATCGTCATACAATTTAATAAAGTGGAAAATTTTGGAATATTAGTTACTTATAAGGATTATATGTCTTGTGAAATGACAGCCTAACGATAATTATAGAGTTATACTTTGAATTGATAATTACTTAAAGGGGGAGGGGGAGCAATCGCTGCCGCTCTTTTACTTCATTAATTTTAGTGTCACTGCAATATGTTTCGTTGCGAAATTGCGAGAATATACATAAATCTGCGAGGTCATTCATCAGAAATTATACTTATATAAGAGGGACACAATATAATGTCCTTCTTCCATCTCACTTTTACCGATAGTTTCATGCCAGAAATCATGTGTTATGATGATCATGTAAAATGCTCGAATACTGAATTGAAATTTTGCATTGGTTATCAGGAGGTTGTTCTCTTCCTTTCCTCCTCTTTGTTCACTGAAATTGTTTATTGTTCATCTTTGATTGTTTTTCCCGTATTTATTTTTCTAAACGAAAGCATTACTTCTACTGCTGGATTTACCTTAATGACTTTGCAATTTTCATTTTTTCAATCTTTGCAGCACATCGACTTCTCTAAGTTTTTTTGGAAATTTGCTGAGAGCTGTACTAGCCAATTTTAAGTTAGAAGAATGAATGGCGTTCTTCTGTTGGTTATTTGATTCTTCCATCCTTCTAATTTTTTCACTACTATAATTTTTAGAAAAAGTTGTGCAAAGGTTCAGCCTGAAAGAAGAAAAAATGAGCATCGCCCGTGCGACTTCTTCTTCCCGTGATGAATCATTCCTGCAGAGCATGAAGCCGGCGCTAGCTTCCAGAGAAAGTCAATCTGAGAGTGTCATGCCCAAATCTATATCTTCAGGTACCATTTTAGCACGATTTCAAAGTTTCATCCGTAATTAAACGTGACATGTGTTTGCAGAAATCATCTCCTTTCGTTTTTCTTTACTCTTTGAAATAGAGTCGTTCTTTGTTACATATAGATGCATCTCTTTGTTCCCATCCCCGCGGGTAACGAGAGAGGAAGTAAGACGGGAAAACACATGAACTCGTATTTTAAACAAACTGCACCTGCTATATCGCATTGACGAAGTACTCTGCGGTTTCTAAAAAAATTTCAATATTAACGAGGTCAGGTGTACGTTTGTGTTTTCAGATAACGACGAGGTAGGTGACGCGAAATTGTAGTGATTATAATCAACATCATGCAAAGATCGCGCCGCTTACATTTATTTTCCAGGGATTATCGGCTGCTAAAAAAATTACAGACACCTAAATGTGCCCGGAAGTTGTGATGTTTTTCTACGACCGACCGGGTCGCATTTTGCAATCGTTCGTCTCAGAAAGATGACTTCTTGTTGGTTATTAAAATTTGAATTTATGATTGCTCGAGTTTATTTTTTCACTAGTATTTTGCAACAATGGCTAGGCTGTTGTGTGACGCTTAAGAAAATGGATTTATTGGCAACTCTTCCTTTGTTGTTGCATTTCCAGAAGTGCTTTACGCAATAAAGTGCACTTACAGAATTACACTCTCCGATGTTTCTGAGTATTAAATAAGATCTCGGATTGTCAGCGGAAAAATACCCCTCTCAGTAATTATTACACCATTGTTACGTATTTAAATTATATTTACTTCATTATTTATTTCAAGTTATTTTATTTCAAATTATTTCAAGTTGTATTATTTAAATTATAAATTAAATGTTTCCTGAAACTTGCGTGGCCCAAATAAAGAGATAAAGTCGACGATATAGCGTATGCAGCGTTCTTAATACCTCTAATATCAATATGCCTCTGAAAAGTGATTTATCGTCTTGAAAAGTGACCTAGGATGTCATCATGCATGACAGATATAGCTCTAATGCGCTTTTTAAATGCAAATTTACAAAAGCCTAGAGAAGTATATATGCGAATTGTGTAGCAACTAGATACCTTAACTCTAAAGTGGTTTCTGGATTTCAGAATCAATCCGTGAAGGTGTTTGGTCATTTTTGCATCGGCTTATGCGAGGTACAGCAAGTGCAACTTGTGCAGGGCACAAAGACATCAACGCTGATGATACGTATATGGAGTTATTCGGTAGCTTAAATCTCCCATGAAACTTGCCTACATATTGATTTATTTAAGAAAGTATTGTGCGCATATTTTTTGTAGTCTTATTTGCGATTTGTATTTTGCTGATATTTGAAATGCCGGATAGGCTGAAAGAAAAAAACTTTGCTTTGAGCGTGAAGGAGAGCTTGTCGACATCAATCATCATTATGTACTCTGCTCTCGTTTACTCGCAAACACTTAAAAAGCAATCTTGAATTTAACGCTCACTGAAATATGGCGCAATGTTGGTCTTTCAGGCTATCGGCTATACGGTACTGTTTATCATTAAGTATATGACCTTGTTTCCTTGATCGCACTCTTCTTTTAAAAATACAAAAATCCGTGCCGTTGAAGAATCCCTCTCGATCACTTTCTCATCTCTCGCTAAAGAAGACCGCTGTTTGATTGACTTAAATTTTTTTGCCTAATTGTCGTCGTAGACCTTTGTGGAGGTGAGGAGTGAAGAGAGAGCGAGATAGAGAGGGAGACAAAAGGAAGCGGAAGAGGAAGAGAGAGTTCTCTATATAGGGATGTCGTTCTGATATCGAACATCGATATAGTGAGATATAATCGCAGAAATGAACGATCGAAAATCTAACAGAATGCAACAATGGATTTTTCAACGATAAGAAGTGCCCACTCTGTTTGTTAGGGGAGATGACCCCACGTGCAATGGTTGATGTGAGTTGTCTTCATTGTTTGTATATATATGGGTTTTGCGAAAATCAGGTCATATCCGTTTGTGGATTGCAATCTTTTCCCTTCTTTCTTCATTATTTGCTTCCTGGACATTGAATCTCCGGCTTTGACAACTTTGTTATGTTATGTTGTCATCATTAACACCGTTGATTTTATCATTCGTCCTTCTGATATTAGCGGACATCGCTAGAAGGTTTGCTATTCATTTTATATTTGTCATTCATTCTCCAAGTGCTATATGAATTCTTATCCATTGATGTAATTTGACTGATGTACATGTACATTTCCCTTTTCCCTTCATGGCTCATACATGTAATAACGATGATGATTGATGTAATCTTGTCATTAAGAGAGGTGTTAAATATTCGACATTTAGATGCAATTTTTTTCGTGAAGATCATGTAATTTTGCATAAATGATGAATTGTGAGTTGTGAAGAACTTGTTAAAGTAGTCCATAGAGTGGGACAAAATATGTTTTTTTTTTTTTGCATTTCCACGAAAGAATTATCCGATAAGTGCATACCCAACAAATGGGCAAGTGTGCCAAGATGGCTAGCATGATATGTAACTTGTATCCACCGAATCAATCACCCATTCATTTATCTAAAATCAAGCACCGAAATGGTAATAATGCGCTTCACTATGAAGCTGGTTATCTGCTGGAATCAACAAAGAAATCCCTTGATCTTTAAAATCTAATTAATCTTGAAAGTTTTGGACTAAGGCGATTTTATTCATTTGCTTGCATTTATATTTATATTTATATTTATGTTCATGTTAATATTTATATTATTTATATTTGTGTTTATGTTATTTATATTTATATTTATAAATCTATTTATATTTATTTCCACGTATGGGCATTTGAGCATTACAGAAGCTAGCAAAATTTTCATTTGCAATATCTCTTCCGATTAATTTAACCAGTCTTGGAAGGCGGTTGTTTCTGACGCAGTGAAATAAACCACTCGTCGTATTTTTACTGATCAAATTGCACTTTCAATGTAAAATAAACGAGTTGCCATACTAGAGATGCTGCCGGAATATTCGATATTGTAGACCACTCATTTCGCTAATTGGTTTTACAATCTACCAAGGAAAAAAATGAGGTATACAGAACAACTCTTTTAAATTTTTGCTGTTTTTCTCATCCGAATAAATCCGATGAAATTTGGTTATTTTGCGGCCCGACCATGGAAACAGAAACCCTCACCAACGTATAATGTGTACGATTTTTTAAGTGCCTTCGACTTTCTCTAATGCATCGCTGCGAAATATGCTCTAGGTGGTCATCTACAGTAGAGCATCCCATCAAGTTTGTCGTAGCTCAAGCTTCAGCGATTCCCAAGATAATGCTGCTTGACCAGAAGGTATATAAACGTAAAAAGGTGCGCCATGATGTGTTTTCAAAGCAGATTTATCATACACGATGAAGACTGGGAGATGAAAATTATTGGGTCGCAAAATTTTGCTAATCATAACGAGCCATGCATTGGAAGTAACATGCCAAAAATTAATCGAAAATGGTGATCAGCAAATTTTATTCAAAAACAGTGAGTAGATCCCGTGGAGGTAACGAAGGGAATAACGCCGATGTCTGAAGGATTGATTGCTTGATGTATCCCGACGTATCTGCCCAGCACTAGCTCAAAAAAACAACACTCTCAGAATACCTTTCGCCTCCTTGCTAATTAGCCCATCCAAATTCCACCTGAAAATTGTGAAAGCATATCACTGTTTTTCAGCTGCCTATGTCTCGTGATCGCATAATTTCCTCCCCACTCATTGCCCTACCTTTTGCTTCTGTGCCTAGCCCTTATTACCGATGCATGTTTCGCGTCTCCTCAACCGTCACCTGATCTCGTCATACAGAACCAGCTTGATCCCTCCAACACAAATGCTCGAATCGAGTGGCAGAGTTTATTGGTTTGGTTTACATCAACAGCAGCAGAGAGGTGCAGAAAGTCCTATCGTCGCAAAAAATGTCTACGCTTGACCTTTACACAGAAACGAATTAGTTGTCAACTTACCAGGCGTAAATTTCCTCAAATTTTTCGGATTATGCAGCGTTTTTGTCGACCGTCCAAATTTACGCAAATCCACGAATGTGCTAACTAGCCAGTCATTAATTGCATATGAGAAAGCAAGGTAAAAATTTATGGCATGGATGAAAATATTTGAACATAAGAGACCACTCCAAATTTGGAGATTCTCTCAAAACAACGGCTCTTCTTTCATAAGCGTTGTCTTGTAAGATTACAGTGGAAAGATCTCGATGAAACGTTTTCTGGAGGATTCATATCGAGGATTGAGGATTTGCAATCGTGATGACGATGGAGAGCATGTGATCAGACGACGATACGGTTTGCTATTTCATTCATTATTTGTCGGCACATGTTTGTTGGCCAATCATTTAGTCATATCTAGTATTTTCAAGCAACATTTGCCTAAAGACCCATTAATACGATGAAAAGTTCTTCTATGGACTTTTCTCTAAAAATTGGAAACCGATGCTTCTTTATCGTGATTCATAGCGCGAGTTGCATGCGACCTGTATCGGAAGGGATACTAGGCTCTATGTGCAAATTTTGTTAGCCTAGTCGGAAATTAAAGTGGACGTGAAAATATGACTAAATGTGTTGATTCATATAGAAATCACCACTTGCGACTTTTGAAGGTGTTATCCTATTTGATTTTGTTAAGCAACTACGTCTATCGAAAGAGGTTTCACGGAATGATGAGCTATAGTGATTGGTATATCAGAGTGATCCCGTTTGAGAGGTGCTTTTGGCTTCCGGTATTTTTGGAGTTTTCTAGTTTCTGATCCCGGTTTTTGGGCTTAAGCAAACTAGAAACTGGAACAGGTGACAACTGCTGAGAATTTCATTTTCATGGCCCGCGTAAATGCATTGAGCTTTATCCGAGATATCCTGAGCGTGCTATTGGCATTCAGAATACAGTTGAGGGTCAGTGAGGGTCTTTCAGCGGGGATTAGATAATCGTACAACGTAAAATGATGGCTATTTTGTTCAGAATATTTGCGAAACATACGGCGAAATACGTAACGTCGTTGAGGATTATTTCGTTGAAAATATGACATCAAACTGCTGTACTCGACAAGCAGTGGCCCTACTATAAGCTTCATTATAGGCTGCCTAAGAGCAAGTTAGAATAGCATAGAAGATGGTAACGATATACACCTTTCGGTTCTGTCCGCCTAATCAACCAATTTCATGAATCACTTGCAAGAAATATAATATAATATGGTGTTTTTGCATTAAACTAATTCGAATGCTTGCATAAAATGTCTTTTTCCGGCCGATCACTGCAGAGCAGCTTCCTTCATGATTGGTGCATTAACGTTTAAAGTGGCATAGGACCGTGATGATGTATACCATAATCATGAAGTTTCGCGGCTCTAAATGAATCAACTATTGAGCCGCAACTAACAAACAGACGTGCATAGATCCGTATAAATAAGACGTCATCATTACATCCTACTGCAAGCAAATTTGCGAAAAAAAGAGATAAAAACGTTTGAGTTCTAGTGACGAAGAATAATACGAAAAGCGCATAGAACACGACAACAAATCGAAGATCTTAAAGGTGCATGCAAATTTTTTGCCTACCTAAACCATTTATCATAGCTTAGAGTTTTATCCAATTATTGCTCGCAAAAATGACTTGCATTAAGCTAGCTCAGATATGGCTGACTTATGTTCGCCTACTCTAGCCAACCCTAGGTGGTCCTGATAAGTTGTGGTCACTTTGGCTAAATATTATCCAATTCTTTCGTTCCTTCCATGAAAAGTTCACATGCTTTTGGATGTATTCGACACCGAGAGTCATTGGCAATGCCGCACAACTCTGCGAACATAAGTCTAGTTTTTGATCGGTGTGATCACCACCTGGTCGTAGTGTCGGATTTGTTTTCGATAAAACAGTACATCTTTCATGGATTTTTTCTTACCTCAGTGGAGAGAATCTGGCCTCCTGAAGTGATCCTGCTCCCTCTCACTTCCGCTTCTTGATGTCTTATTGCTGAAGAACATCTCGATGGCTCATAAATATATGGAGGAAATTTCAGTTGTCGATGGGCGTCGCTGGCAACCAGGAACAACGCTTAGTTGGTCATTTCGGGATCGTTTTCACTTAATCAAAAAAGAGCTGCAATATCGAGCTGTTAAGTTCGTTTTATTATTATGCTGAGCGGATAATCTCTTTTTTTGATCAACTTGAGATTTTAAGTTTTTTATTATCTCAAACTATTACGTCCGTTTTTTTTTTGATTTCTTAAAGGAGGTTCTCGGACTGACGAAGTAGTTTCAATAATTCCACTTTTTTTGAACATCAATCATAGCTTTTATTTTCGTAATGAAGACAATAAAGCTTTAAAGAGAAAATATAATTGAATGAATATATATATATATATATATATATATATATATATATATATATATATATATATATATATATATATATATATATATATATATATATATATATATATATATATATATATATATATATATATACCTCATTGCGAATGGAAATTTTTAAAACTATTAGGTGTATATGCATATATATCAACAGTCGAAATAGATGCAGAAACTCGTCACAGCTTGATGCATCGCTTATTCCTAGTATAAGCATCGTTGTAGAGAGATAATCGAACGTGCGCTTGAGGCGTGGTCGAATTCATCGCGCGGAGCAATTCTTTTCCGAGACGTATCACCGAGCGATAAAGCAGCACCTCACCGTGGTCAATTGGACATTCAGTTCGCAAAATTCGACCACGGCGATAAGGAGGCGTTCGACGGGCGTGGCGGCATCATCGCTCATTCCGCCTATCCACCAGAGGGGATCGTTCATTTTGATGCTTCCGAACATTGGTCTACGGATGGCCGAACCGGCCTTGATCTACGTTTCGTGAGCACTCTAATCCTTTCAACCAAAGCAAGCTGCCAGCAAAATCTGTTAACCAAACCTACCAATCAGAATTCATCACTGTATCTGTCGTGCTTCTTATGTTGGAATAATCGCACAGACAGACAGACGTACATAGGCAAGATGACCAACCTTGTTCTAATACACTTCACAAATAAAGTTTACAAAAGCGTCTATAAAAGTCCAAATGAACTGGGCTGAAATATGCAGGGGCTCCGAGCCTTATATAATTAACGGCTGTGTTTAGTATTTAAGCGACGCCACTATAATGTTAACGATTAACGATCACCTACAGTTGATAGAAGTAGATATATGTTCGGACCATACGCTATTGTCTATACCTGTGCGATAGGTGTGCGGATCGTTTTGGGGGCAATTTCAAACGACAATCGCAGATGCTAGATCACTGTCAAACCGTACTACCTATCCCAGTCGGGGACAATCGCATCAATTACATTAGTGTATACGGTAGATATTAGTATGTTGAAAGGTTGTAAGACCTTTCAAGACATCAACTTTAGGTGATCGTAATCGTTGATCGGACGTGTTGAAATTCGAATTCATAAGTCGACGTGAGACTGACTGCTTTGATTATCACTGCGCTTTCGTACTGATATAGTAATTCGTCCATATTTATTTCCTCGCTACTTACTTCTGTCTGTTTTAGCCATACCAACTTAATACCAGGTTATTGTTTGGCCTTTTTTTAAAAGCTATCTACATAGTTGTTCATGAAAGTGTTGCCGAATATTTGAAACTTTCGAATGGAAGTTATTATTTCAAGTTCTATTGCTAAATGAATAATAATAAAAGCGCATTGAATGCTTTATAGTCGTTAATGCATCATTTCGTCATTGCAGGTCGCATTACATGAAATTGGTCACGTTCTTGGTTTACGGCATTCGAGAGATCCAAACGCTATTATGCATCCTTATTATCGGTTTGTACATTTCAAAAATATTTTCTTAGAAATATTTATGCCGATATTATCAACGTGAATCCTACATGAGAGAACTCTTTAAGATTTTTTTTTAAATTTTTCAATAAAAACGCATTTTTAAAGTACAATTTCATAAAAATACGCATCAAAAATTCACTTTCTTTTTCTCTTATTTGCCTGAAGTAAACAACCTCACACATTATGCATTTGAACTAACCGTATTCCTCTATGATAAGTGATAAGAATGTTTAATTTGTTACAATGAAGCTTGTTTGTGATAGTATAGACGTTAGCAACGTTATCACTGTTATCCACAACTCATTCAGCTCATATTTTGTGAGTAAAATTGCACCAAGTGAGGAGGAGAGGGGGGGGGGTGGGGGTGAAGATAGAATGGATGGAAGGAGAGAAAAGGATGCTACTAATGGCTCTTTGCGCATAGTGAATTTAAAAAACCTTACCTTTTTTTTCTAAGCAGTAATCACAAGAATAGAATTCAAGGAAATATTTAGCTTTCGATATATCTGTCATCTCTGTTACGAACTTCGATCATCGTACCCTACATTCAAGATTGTCGTTGAATTTTTGTTATAAGTTTTGCAGCCAATGATTTTCTAGATGTTCGTTGAAAAATCTCTAAATAGTGACTTTTCCATTTTCAGGAAACAATTGAAGAACGGAATACATTTGAGTGAAGACGACATAAGGGGTATCAGAAGACTATATCCATCACTCAAAGATACTACAAGTGAATCTGCTATTATCAACGAATCATCCGAACGTTCTTTTTTCGGAAATAAAATCTTTAATAGGCATCGAGTTTTTGATGCTGTTTTACCAGAGTTGCAACTTGTAAGACCGTTTTATCAAAGGAGTTAGCTTTATGTTCGAGAAGTTTCTGTTCATCCCAGTCAGTCTCGACGTTGTGATTTCTAAGAACTCGAGATCACTATGGATAGCAATGAAGCACACCTAACGATCACGAATAATTCCATATCCCAGAAGATATGTGGTCATTGCTGAAAACAAACCGAAATAAACGTCTAGGAAAAATAGAGAGAGGGGACAGGGGGTTGGAGAGGGAGCGGAAATAATCTCTCGTCAAGCTTATGCTGAGAATGCTTTCATCCATCTTGATCATTCTTGTTGAACGTTTAGATGCTAAGTCCCTAAAAACTGATCATATTTGAACAAATGTCCAAAGTGATTTATGTATATGGTTTATAGTATATCAAGATAGTGGATATTCTTATGGAACTCTTATTAATAACTTTATTTTTATAACCAAAGAATTGTTTCACACAATTATATCTGAACTTATAATTGTACATCAAAAGTACATATATAGTTGTGCATTAAAAATAAAGTTTTTGATTTTATATCGTGTTAGAAACGTTCCATAAAGCACTCAACATTTCATCATCATCGAATTCATCTCTTACTATATAATAGTTGAGCTAACTCCCTTAACGCATATTTAAGTTATAAGATAATGGGAAAGTTTTAACTTCTCAACTTTATCGAATAATCTATACGAAACAGTTTGGAATAAGTGGGATATTTCCAGGGTAATTCCTCTTTTCTCTTTTTATCGAAATCATTGGCCTTAGCCTATAATTATGTGATAGAATTGAATATTAAACAATAGAGAAAATGGATTTGTAATAACGAATTGTTGATTCGTTTAACACATCTCCAACATGTTTTTATTGTAAGCAATATCCTTCCCTTGTAATAGCATTGCTCGATGATCGATTGGTTGTTCGCACCTCTCAGAGGACATTCTTGACGGAATTATTCTTACTCGTTATTATTCTCATTTTATTATGCAAATCATTGTTTCCATTTCAAATGATAAAATTGCTCTATATCTACTCCATCCTTTATTGAGTTTTGCGTGTTCTTTGTTCAAATCGAACTTTTTTTTTTAATGATGGCATTCCATCTGAAGGATAGAAATAAAAAGGCTTTGAATATGAAATGGTGATCAAATCTCGACGTACTGTCTCATCGACTTAATAGCACTCCAGAAGGACTGAAACATGATAAGCCTGATTCTTAACGAACAGCATTTTTTTGGTGGGAGGGAGGGGAGGGGGGGGGGGGGGAGGTTTCTCACCTCTTCCACATATCAAGGTTTAAAAAATTTGACATAATCAATCTGTTAGGCATCATTTTATCGAAAATACCGTTGCATTTACAACTCGCAGATGATCATTATAGTCAGCAGGTGTATGTATCATGTTGACTTTCTTTGTTTGCTTTCAGAGAGATGAAAGAGGAAGAGCACTAAAAATTTCATCAACGAATGCCAACACCATTTAAGTGATAAGCAGTTTTCATTTTATTATATATGCACTCAGAAAGAATTATATATGCACTCAGAAAAACAAAAATATACATGAAATCCACCATCTATATATAAGTCCTTTTAGGTGAATGAACCTCTTTAGAGTACAAAAACAACGATGAGCATATACGCGAAAAACTTGATGCATATTTAAGCAAATGTTCAATGGGGGATAGAAAAAACTCATTTGGAACTGGATGAAAAGTTCTAAACGTCAACTTAAATCGTTAAAAGTTGGATATCGATGAAGGCAAACGCAGCATAGTCGATGGCTATAGCTCGATTGCCTTTTAGCAAAGTAAGCCTGATCTTCCGCCCAACACTCCAGCTTTTATTGAGATCGTATCAACTGAATAAGCGTATCTAATACAGATCACTTAGATCCAATACCAATACAATCAGATCAATCATTCCTTATCAATACACTGAAAGTTTCCACGGCAGCTGATCTACAATTTCCTCGTCGACTAAACTTCTTTCCGATGGCAAGCGCACATTTCAAAGTGAAGGTCTCGAAAAAGCAATTATAAATGTAATCGACGGAATATCAAACTTTTAAAATATTTTCACACAGCAAAATATTTCGATGAACATTTAAAAAAAGCCATCAAAACATCTGTACAGATCGCCTCGTTCACTATTGTGATAATGATCGATGATCAAACATTACGATGAACGTTTTCGGCACGAAAATGATAGAAAGCCATCGCAGTGCGTGAGATATTCCAGCCGGCTGTCACAGTCGCCACGTAGAATATGAACAAGAATGTGACTGGATATAAGAATATGTGCGTATTCTTCAGAATTGGTAACGCTAAAAACAGAATCCCGTTATCACCATCCAAAATTAAGTCGTACTTCTATCGAAATAAACCTTCAAGATCCTACAGCCTACTCCATCATTTCGTAATAGCTAACAACTCAAAGGACCATTACGTCACTTTATGATTCGAGGACAGCCTTTATAATGGAACGGAAATCATACCTCCTAATAGAAGAAGCCCTAGCCAATCCTTTACACACTGACTCGATCATGCTATAGATTTTCCTCAAATCAACCCGTTCAGTAAATGCAAAAATAACTGGAACAACATCACACCCACTAACATTTTCCCCTTATCATGTCTAAAGAAATATTCAAATATCACCTATAATAACATAAACAAAATGCTGTTACTTTCGTATCACTAACTCACATATATCAACTATAGAAATAATTATCCCGTTGAGCTGTCTTTGAAATAAAATACCAATGTCTCTCAATTAATACAACTTACTCGTACTAAATGCTAAAAAAGACAGTATCAATTACCTGTATAGCCAAGAAATGTGATATAAATATAGTAAACAACAGCTGCAAACCATATTGTGTTACCAAATAATCGTGGTAATATCGCGTCATAACCAATGAGATCTGGAAATTATAAACGCATCTCCATCATAACAATCTTTCAACAACAACCACCTTCATTTATGCGCCATATAACTGCAGCGATTCATACGAATAAATTTAAGTTTTAATGAAATCAGCGAATCTGATAAAGCAAAATTATTATAGACATTCAAATACTGACATCGTTCACTTATGTTCAACGATTACTCTACTTTATTAGACATCGAAAAACATTTCCGACGATATGAAGTTTTCATGTCAAAGAGTGAGGGCGTTTATTAACAGGGAGGGGGGGGGGGGGGGTCCCTTAATTTTTTTAATTCAAAAAAAGTTCCACCGAAGCCAACAAAACATTCACCAGAAACTTCAGTGCATTGCTATCAAAATATATTCGTGCATTTTCAAACATTTTTGCATTCGTATTTGCTATTTCGCTATGCAGCTTACAGCACTTTTTCCACTCGTATTGATCTCGACAGGAAAAAAAAATGAAGCGAAGAAGGGATATTCATGATGGATGCCTTAAACTCAATCCAATCGTGAAAAAGGAAGCAGTAGAAAAAAAAGTCGAATGGACTTAGAAGATGATATTACACATCAACCAAGCACCACTTAGGGAAGCCTCAATTTTTGGATTATTCATAGATATAACTACCACTGCGAATCAACAACAATATGAAAACACCACAGAAAATTGTATCATCTTCGATGATGTCCTAACTCAATATATACTCAGATAAAATTCATTGCAATGATAAAAAGCACAAAAGCACAACTCAGATATTGGCTCGACTCGTACTTCCGATAAATCCTACTCAGTTGGCTAATTAAGTGCACATAAATTCACAAATTGAAGACTGTTTTCGCATCAAACTTTATAGCGTACCCGAATGATATACTTTCACATTCATGTGTTTGAAGTATCAGACAGACCGACAAGCGCAGACACACAGACAAATATATAACAACGCTAATAATACACTTTGCAAAAGCGTGGAAAACGAATCGAACTAAGCTGACGTGAATAGGTGAGCGGCATGAGGACGTGCAAAAAGACCAGCAAAGGGAAGAACGCATTCAGATGCACATCGAAGCAGTATGCCCACTCGACATCTTGGTCATCCACACGACGCAGATATCTATTCGCTATGAACCTAAAAAGAATCAGTTTAGCTCATTCTATCGTTCCACACTCATCAGGGGATTTTATATCCTTCACAAAAATTAATACCACTTTCGAATAAACCTGAGAGTATATACCGACTATCCGCTTCACAACCTCGAACATCCTTAGCAGTACGGGACCACCGTTGAAGTTTAGAAGCCCAAGCAAGATCAGTCCAAGCAGCCCAATAAGTTACAAATCGAAACATAAATATTGTAAGTGGTTTCAACCCAATGATGATACCAACACACTCCAATCCCCACGCCATTGCTTTCCCCACTACCTCCATATAATACAAACGGTACAAAATCGCAGCACCTAATGTCCTCTTCACATAAATCCCCATCTATTAAGAGAAAGAAGAACTAATGGTGTTGATCGTTAAAATAAACATTACATGGGGAAAACAGAAGTACACTTAATGTTATCAATGAAAACAGAAATACATTCAACGATTAAAAAATCGAGAAAGTTTCGGGAAATTTTTCATACTCTCGCTCAACAATATTACAAGTCTTGAATTATTTCTATTTTAGAAAGAATAGAAATTTCAATGAGTAATGGACTTCAAATCAAAAATTCTAAGTTGTATATGATAACAGCAAATACGCCACGCAAGGCTTATTTAGAGATGAGACAAGCGCAATCTATGTGCTAATATCGTTCCAGTTTTTGTTCACCTTCTATTTTCTTTTTTTTTTTTTTTGCAATTTCTGCGTCTCTTTTCTTCTGATAAATAATTGCATTATTTCGCATTATTCAGATTTTTTATTTTTCGTGAATTCCACATTCCTCACATAAGAGAAGAGATCATTTACTTAACGTCGGTCTCTAGGGAGGATTATTTGCTCTTCTCCGTTTAAAGTTGGCTGGCTTGTGAGTTGTCCACAAATGAGAAATGATATGCGAAAAGAATCCATAATGAGCAACGTTTCCAGCAATGGCACAGTTTTTCCTACACTGAAACGTGTTGATAAATGAAGCCCCCAACTATGCATAAAAATCCAAAAGCATAAAACGGAAAACAACTGAAATAATAATGTTGCACGAAAAACACATGAATGTAAAACAACGATATATTTTTAAAAAAAAACAAATGATTTCACCATAAAACGGTAGCGATAACAAGGCCCACACCAATGCAGTCGATGAAAACGACCCATAAGAAAAAGGCAATGAAGCCTGTGAATGACAACTGGATCACCAATGCAAACAATACACTCGATAACGCTAAAGCTGCTGCGAGTAATACCAGAAATGCAGGATCATCCCTTGCCCACTGATCCTTGGTTTCTGCAATTTACAAGAAGCAATACTATATAAATATAATGGCCAAGCTCAATGATCTCAAATCACGTCAACCAATATTATCTACCCTTATTGCAGAAGCAATGAACAAGCGATTCAGATGCTTCTTTAATTTCCTATCTAATTCCTGGATTTTGGCTCACTTTTTACTCTCCATAAACATAGAAATAACTGCTGGAGCATTTATTCGCATACCTGAAATATATAAATAAATTCCATGAAGAAGCTAGGAGTGTAAAAATGGTGCAAATATAAAAAGTTGGAAATCGTAATAATTTAGAATACGACAGGATAGAAATGTTAACGAAAAATGTAATCAATAAAAAAAGGTAACCTATAACCTAAAAGTCGTCCACCTCACACCTTCCAGATCACACTCAAGTTTTAGTTTCATCAAAAACTATTGACCTTTAGCGATCGTAATCGTTAACCTTTATTAATTTCTCTAATATAAATAAATCACAAAGAAAAATATGAGAAGAAAGATCTACTTTTACGATACATAAAATTGCGATAGACTTTTTGAGGCTGTACAAGCAGGAAGACCATTTGCCAAATAGCGAATTCGAAATCCATTTGCTTGAAGCGAATTAATCGTCGCATATAGCGATTTAATTTTGCTCCAGCACTCATTCTTACTGCCGTTAAACAACCCACTCGATCCGCCGAACTGAAAAAGAATATTCTCGTTTCAACTATTTCACAATCATCCAATTCGGATGTTATTTATAGTTTAGACCTTATAAATTTTTAAGACCTCTATTCTCCTAGTTTGTTCCAAATGAACCCTCCACAAAGTTTATTAAAACACAATTCTATTCGCATTGCGCTAATATGATACTACCTGTGTTACGCTAATTATAAGAGCATTTAATAGCGCATTCTAGCACTTTCTCTTCAAATAACTGCAACAGAAAATAACCACGATCATTTAGAAAATAGTACCAATCGATGTATAATGAGAAGATTAACATATCAGGAACCTTTAGCCAATATGAATAATCCCATAAACGATATTCAAGCATTTAAAGTGGAATTGAAATTGCATATAATTAATTTCATCGAAAAAAAACTTACAGGGAAAGAAAGCATGCAAAAACGACATTATTGCTTGTGGTTTCATTTGCGAATGACGGAAAAGACATCAAAGAGAGATGGGCAAGACGATGTCAGCTATATTAAAGCATCTGCTTTTTGGCAATCTACAAAGGCTTTTAACCACCGCACATCATTAAGATTAATGTTGACCGCATCTTAATTGCAGTCATATCTACTCGTTCCAAAGAAAAGCGTGCATAAGCTCCCTTGAGTAGCAGTGAATTGAAATCTTATAAAATTAAATTCCATTAAGGCAAGGGACGAATTTCTGAGATTTACTAAAATAAAAAAAAACCCCAGGTTTTTCTGCCGAAGAATTCCATTCTAAGAGGTCCATAAATTTTGAAAGAAAAAATCCTTTCGAATAAATAAAGCAATTCTGAATAAAAAATCATGCTTTCTCGGCATTCAATGCCAAAATGTCATCAAAATTCATTACGTGCGTGAAACTTTAGAGCCAAAGGCATCGGGCAACATTGCCTAACAATTTCTACCACCCGAACCATTAATTCACACTTTCAAAGGTTCTAACACAGGCGGATAAACATATGCGCCTCAATATATAGAACGAATGATAAATGGAGAGGTAACAGCAATAATTCAATAATAACGCGAACATCTTAGCATGTCCACTACTGTCCACTACTGTAAAATGAGTGTCGCTTCTTCAAAGGTGTCGAATTTGCAGCAATGCGCACTGTAAGGACGCTGCGAGTTTCGCTCCAAAGTGCCAATTGATCGCGGTTAACCGATGCAATGCGCTCATCCCAATAATTCATCTCCTTTAATTTCACCCCCTTCAAATCGAAACACTTTGCGCGGTTGTAGTTTCTCGTGATGTTTGAAATATTTGTCTCGATCGATAAACTCGAATTCTTTTTCACACGTTGATGTATCAATATGTGCATATAATGTAGCGATCGGGGCCATGAGTTGCATCAATGAAATCCTCTTGTTCTCTTAAATAAACGAAAATTGCCTTATTCACCAGTAGAGGTCTGTACAGAATCGCTCGGTCGATTAGGCTATCCGAATTAACTGCTTCCATCTCCGGCTTAAGTACACTAAAATCGCCTCATGAAGCACAAATTTATCTCGTACTATAAATCTTTGCTTCAAAATTTAGAACATTTTCTGAAGACGGTCACCTATCAGGACTTCCGCAACTAAATGACAACGAAAATTTTTTGCTAATCATTTGGAAGACAAGAAAAAAGAAAGAAGAGAAACAGTTACACACAAGCTATTTGTAGAACGAGCACCCGGTGAGGAATATCCGTTTGCCGAAGGTCGATATGTTCGTCCAGTGGGTGATGTGAATGGGAACGTAGATGAGCCTGAGGCAATCGGCGGTGAGGGAACACCAGGTGTAAACGAAGACGAAGTCGACGTCACGCTAGCACGGGAATAAGCTTCGTTCATCGAGGCTATACACTGCACAGCCTATAGAAAAAAAGCCAATGGATGTAAGTGAATAAAATGACGAAATCATGAGATACCATTAAACTATTTCACAGTAAAATATGGCATACGAACATTCCTCCTAATACATGACCGTGTCAAACACTGAAACATAGCCGGGTCACTGCGTCTAATAAGATTAGCCAGGATTGCATGGCACATAACGAAATTGCAAAGCATGCGTCAGATAAATACAAAATAAGCATTCATATACTAATTAGAAAAAAAAAAGATAAAGGTAAGCACACCGTTAACTTTGTCTCTTGTGATGAAATGATTTTAAAAAAATCTGCAATTAAGGTTTATTTCGTTGATCATTTAAGATTATTTGATTATTACATCGGAACTATTTTCAACAAAAAATTTAAAAGTTTTTTTTTGAGGGGAATTAAAACGCTTTCAGTCTCATTTCGAATATGGCCATCAAATTTAAATCCTGCTATTCGATGTTCTCAAATTTCGATGACAGTTAATTTTAGCTGAATTTTGGCTGCGATAAAAGTAGAAAACGTGGAAAACATGCACGTTGATCATTTCGCTTTTATAAACTATTTCATGAGATGAACCAACTGAATAAATTACCAATAAATGCGCCGTAGAGCACTCAATATCTTAATCAAACCGATCACACGCCTGAGAACGCTTATAAGATATTACTTCATCTAACCATTTAAGCGGTAAAATTTTCTCCATATGCAAATTTGTGAGGCATTCTCAGGCATATTAAAATTGTTTTCGAAGTTGGTGGACGAATTTGAAAAGCGATAACTGGCCATCGTGTGATGGAGACTATAGCGACTGAATTTCGTGCCACTAGTTTCAGTGATTCTAGCTTCGGAAGCATTGCACAGATACACGTACGCGCCGAAACGAAACCAAAATAATACGTTCTGCGAAAGTAAACATGCAAAAGCGCATAAAAATTAGCTACTTATTGGCTGAACTCAAGAATGCATGGCGGTAAATGCAAAATAACCTTCGTATAAAGGATATAGAGACGCTGCTATGAAATGCGTTAGCGGAAATGGAGAGATGGGCAAAACGAGTGGATAGTTGCACCACTTGATACGATATATTACGCTACAACCTCAGGTGTACTGCAGGTGCCAAAAAAAAGAAACAAAGCATAGCGTGCATGGGACAACGGAAAACCACCCTCCATCATTCCAGAAAACCGCCCTCTTCACCAACCACTCACCTTTATTTGAGAAGCTTGACGCTCCAGCACATATAGCGCCACCAGCAGACCTCAATCCAATATTCGAGTTGGCACAAAAAAAGCACTTCAACAGGGCAAATATTTTATCTCGTAATTCGTTTTGAGACTCAAAACGCATTAAACGTTTCAGCGCTAAATTAGTATGCAATCACCTTTCTGCTGTTTCGAAGAAGGGACATGTTTATTGGTGCATTCGTTGTGTGGTCGGTCGTGGGGATAAAGCGGTGGGAGGTGGGGGTAGGGGGGGGGGGAGGTGGAGGAAGTGGTTTCCTTTTTTTTGTTTGCATTTTTTTTTTGATTGCGTTGATGTGGTAGATTTTTGTGCTAAAGGTCGGTGCTATTGTAGGATATTTATTATTTATTAGTATCGCAAATCGTTTGATAGGGGGGTTGGTGCTTGATTTTTTTTCAATGATAACCACCCTATTTTTCATTTCGACACTTCATTTAATCAACAACATAAAAATGCTAATGACTGTTATTGAACGTTTAACAACAAATCATGGAGCATTCTTCAAGCGCTTAACAATGTTTAATTTATCGATCGGCGTTTTCATCTCCGATTGAGCATTCTTGAATTTCGATATTGTGTTCTATGTTATCATTACCTTCAATTTCTGTGTTAAGCATTATGGATACTATATCATCAGCATTCACGTAGAGTTACCTCTTGTCTTTTATGCAATATGGATATATTGGGTTTGGGATTATTGATCAGCGAATTGAAGTAAATAATCGATGTTTTGTTTATCATTGCAGTCGTATTGAGTCACGACATAAATATCGCACTGTTTTAGTGAAAAAGGAAAAAGGGTTTAGCCATCAAAAATATATTCAAGTTTTGGCGTCTAAAGTGCAGTAAATCCACATGATGGAAGTCTTTACCCGCTCATTGGTGCCTAGTCTTCTGCTCCTTCTTCTGTCATATTCGAAAGGGGGCGGCGCAGAGAATAGAAGAAAATTTAGTTTTTTCCTAATGGGTTTAGGTTGAGAAAGGGGCGGGGGGGGGGGGGGGAGTTGCACGACGCAAACTATTAAAAAGAAACATTCTCTACTCTAAAGTCAAAAATTTATATGCCCACTGTGGTAAAAAATATTGGCAACTATTATCCTCATATTTCAGAAGAAGTATATTTTCAAGGCTTTGCATAAATAGCCGTTATGATCACCGATATGCAACTAGGTGTAATGGCAAATGCGCTCGGTGTTGCGATGTTATTACTCGTTGTGCTATTTCATTATATTACCGTCAATCAGCGTACAACAAAATGAGCATAATTGAGGTAATTTTTTCTCTCTTTAATTTTTACTTATTTTTAATTCATTTATATTGTTAATCATTATTGATCGATCATAAAATTTGTCAACCAACGATATCGAAAAATCAAGAAGGAAACAAATCCACAACTTTATATACACATAGGAAAATCTAAGGAAGAGACCGCAAAATCTAGAAGAAAGAAATGCGGTGATGTGGCTAGTGATAAAAGAGGTCGTGGTTCCATCGCTTCACATCGTTTACAACACCAATGCCCTTAACCAAGAAAGCTCCTACTACCTGTATAATTATTTGTATAATTTGCGCATTCGGATAAAAATGATAGACATAGAAGTAAAGAAAGATGAAAACAAAGACACTCACCTTAGCTGCTCTAATTAATGATTTTGCTATTGTTTTTGCCTAGTTAATAAATCAGTTTGGATATGACGAAGAAAGGCTGAAAGCGGCTTGCATCTTTATCGGCAGACAAAAGAAACAGATTTAGGCAATCTACAGCGTGCTTGCCACACATTTATTCCCGCATTCGAAAGGAAAATTTAGTTTCCAAGGTTTACCTGATGTAAGGGACAGAATGACCATAGAGGTTTTTAGCCTAGGGTTGTTTCGAAGGGCTAATACCTGCATGTCTGACGGCACTTCATTCGTTGGGCAGGTTACCGAGGTTTGACCACAGAGCGCATAGAGGCCCACTATTCCGAGTGACGGTGGCCAAGACAATTTAAACAGTCCGAGAGCTCACAAACATAAGGAAGCATATTGAGTTTATATTCATAGAGCCAAGATTCTTTATTACTAGAATCTGCATTTATGTTGCTATTCGATGATACGCTCACTCCCTCCCTCCCCCTCTCCTCCCAATCCTATCCTCATCCACCTGAAACCAATTCCTGATTTGAATATCCAAAAGAACTAATAAATTCGTGAATTCGAATTAATATAAGAATATTTATTTGCAGGATATCACTGAAGTTCGATCGTAGAACTGATAGTTTTTCTCTCTGCGCAATGCAATTCAAGATTTATTGATTAACATCTATGCATTATTTGCCTTAAGTTATTTTACATCTCAGCTATATGATTTTATTGATTTTTTGGGTTTTGGTTAATGTTGCTATCATCTATAATTTCATTATTAATGCTATCATGCTTATTCGATAGGAAATATAGTCATACTTTGGCTGCTTGCAATAAAATCGATTATAGTTTTGTTGTAAAAGAAAAGTGAGTAAATTTTTTTTTATAAATTAATTTAGCAAAGTGCCAAATATTGGAAATTCTGGATTGAAAAAAAAAAAAGAAAGGCAAATATAAGGGTAGAATCGATTATGTCGCTTTTTGAGAATCGATTCTTATGAGAGTTATGATGTGGGCACCCAACCGTTTCACTTTCTGGATATCATTAATTTAATTCATATTCTTGTGGAAATCTAGAGCGTTTCAATTTATTCATCGCATTTGGTGATGAAACGTATCGATCATTGTTGTTGATTTCATAATCGAATTTATGTGCTTATTTAATTAAAAGAATTCATAGCATTTTTTTTTACTTAGTTATTACTTCTATATAAATTTGCATAATTCGATGGTCAAGGCAATTTATCACTTTTGAGGACGAATTCGGTTGATGGGAAAACCTGAAATAATGCTTGAGTATTTGGCAGTCCCCCCACAAAAAAAAATTCCATATTATGAAGTCAATGATTGTGGCCACAGTCGTTTATGTCTACAAGCAAAGTGATTCGACTGCGGAGTTGAAGTCAAATAAAGAGGTGGAGGAGCGTATCGAAAGAAGTTGCCACGATATGCGCTTTTGCAGTTTCGTCCATTTGGTCAATCATTTACATAATTAGCCAATAAATAATGAAGCGTGTGGAATATTTTCAAATCCGTATTCCAATTCAAAGGTTCATCTTCATCTCGAGATTATAAATTAAAATATATAAGTTTCTCGATATGTTTAAATGATTTATCTCGAAATTGACGCGTCAGTGTAAGTGATGGTATAACAAATCAGCTTATGGCATACATTACAACCAATTAATTTCTCAGATCTAGTTTGAGTGATTCTCGAGTTAAAACTATTCGACGGACAGCCAGACATGACGCATATACACAGCATTGTCGTAATATTCTTTATTATATTAAAAAAACTAAATTTGCCTGTTCTTCCACGTGAAGGGATTTTTTGTGTCGTTTAGCGTTCTGTGGTCGTTTTGTTGAATATTTTGGAAACTATTGTGGAGATTTATGTCTTCTGATCACTTCGATGTGTTAGTTTGAATGCTCATCTCAAATATTATCCTTAAACGAGATGCTATCTTTTAGTCTGGATTTGTTGCTCTCTAAGTGATCGACATGCTTTAATATGTCTGTCTGTGTCTGATGCCACCGACAACCTCATTTTAAATTTGAACGATGTACGATTTAATTTCCTCAATTGTCGCTTGTTTCCACTGAAATTTCAAGAAAAATGTGGTCACTGAATGCAGCTCTATGAGATGGGCATGTTCACCTGTGCATAATCATTTTTCAACGCTCCTTTCTATGCAATCAGTCTGCGTTCTCTGTATGGCGAAACGAACCCTCTTCAACAGTTCGAGTGAAACGAACCTCCCAACACACGATTAGTCCTTTCGCTCGATATTTCCGCATACTGTTGTTATCAGGAACAAATATACGGCAGTATCATTGCGGTATTGATGGTGATGGGGTATGCCGAAATATCGGATAAAGGATTATTGACGATCACTCCAAACACAGCACCCACGTCTCATTGCTTCGTTTATTTCTTTGTTCCAATTCCCTTTCGAAATAAAACTTTGATTTGCTCGTTTGTTTTGTTCTTTTTTGAAAAGAAAAATCGGCTTTTCCAACATTGAGGACGGACGTAGACCTATATTGTACAATATGCTAATTTCTGAGAATTCCGCTTGAAGTGTTTCCTACGATTTGGCATCAATTCTGAGAATCTTAGATCCCAATTTCCCCACTTAAGATTTACGGTAGGACGTTTACAATCGCCTTCATTGAGTAAGCGATCTGTATGTCGCGACAAAGGCGCCATTTGGCGAGTTTACCACAATGCGTGGGAGGAAAATGTCTTAGGTGACTTTTACGTCGGTATTCGAAAATGTTTCGACGCTTCAGTTGCAGGCTTGTTGGTTCTCTCCATAGTTTACTTCGATTAAATATGAGCGAAATATTAGGAATGCTTCAAGCCGTTGTCGAACACATCGTTGCATAAAGGGACAGTTATGAAAGCGTGAAAAAGGAAACAGTGTTCGCAAGATTGCATCCCTGCTGGCGCTTCTTTGCGGGTTCCAGAATACTTGGAATCGCGGCCACGCTTTAGAAGACGTCCGAAATCAGGATGAAAGTCTCTGTAGAAGCTGACTTGAACGAAGAGCCGATGTCTTAACTGGTTGCACATCATAAAGGAATCATCTCTTTTCCTCCTCGTCTTTGGTGGCCAATATCGCGACATCGGTGTTTCCCCGTACGTTCTCTCCGCTCTCATTTTTCGATGCATCCTCGAGTATTCAAATTTTTGCTTCGAATGTTTCGTTTGCTAGAGAAAATTTATACAATTTATTGATAAGTTTAAAAGTAGCCGGGACGATAACAATTCGCGCCACGAGAAAATGAGATCGCGACACCTCATATGCAAATATAGTTACTTCGGGAAAACAATGGTATAAATTCCTAATAGCCAGTATTCGAATATTCGAATTCCATTCTATATTATTATTCAAGTTACATTCGATATTAAGAAGTTATGCAAATATCAATTGCTTGTATAATGTGCACCTAAAATTTCCTTGTTGAAAGTCGGATCGATATATAGCTGCACTAAATTTGATTGCGATGTCAACCATAAGTAGAGATCAATGCCTATAATAGTTTAATTTGAATTTTTGTTTGCTTCAGCTGCTTAACGGCGGATATCATCAAGACTAGAAATGTTTTCCATCTGTCAATAGATCGTGCTTTATCAGAAGCCAAAGTAATTCTTTCTTATTGGCAGTAAGGCACTAAGTATTATGGAACACGGCATATAGAACACATTGCTTTTGAAGTACCCAATCTTTTTTTTAAACTGTTTTTTGTAACGATGTAAAAAAAAGTGATGCTTGATTTAGCATTATGCAATAAAATTATCAATGGATTTTCTGTTATATATTTCGATAGTCTCTTTGCTTTGCCTCGCCATCGTAATCAGCGTGGTTATCGTTTCCAGTTGACATGTAAGACATTTTCATTGAACAATGTACTATACAACTTCCGATACAGAGTGATGCGGGTTTGGAATTGCTTTCCGGAAAATGTTGCAGAGGCTTTTACTGTGCTCCTTTATAAAAATGATTTACTAAAATATCATCAACGAAATGCGAAATTTTTGGAAAATTGATATAAGAACATGTTGTGAAGTATTTTGAAGTGACATTTAATGATATATTCTCAAATAACACTTTTTCGGATTATGCGCATTTATGTGATTCTTATATTCCACTGCTTCATTTTGTAGTCTACTTTATTCTTCTGTGAATAAGGATTTTTTCGTCGTCGCCGTTGTTGTCATCGTCGAGCCCTATCGAGACAGATATCTTAGTTCAATGTTAGCCTCCACTCATGGAAGACAATACCTAAAACTTAACAATAGAACGACCTCATATATATGAAACTCTTCCCCTTGAATTTAAAGAAAAAGAAATAGAGGCCTTCACTTTTCGTTGGAGATGGTAATGCTGTGGAAAATTTGGTTATGATAGCAAAGGTTTGGTTTGGTAAGGTGCTGAAAATCCGTTTGCCCTCTTAAACTGGATCCAAAAACGAAAACTTTAAAGTGTTCTAGTTTTAATGATGAGTAACTATGACAAATTATTTAAATCATGCTTCAGAATACCGATTTTTTGCGAGTAAATTAATTACCAGTAAGAGCCGTTATGCTTATTGTTACTCATCCCTATGATCTATTCACCATTATGCATTCAATTCTATGACGATATTCGGCTTCTATCATCTAACCTGTCTCTTATTCTACCTGGCGATTTATGAATTTTGTCATTGCTCACCTTGAAAAAACGTCATTTTGCATCGGAAATTTCATGCATTGGTGACGCAAATTGTTTCGTAATTAATCTCGAAGAGGGAGACTATTGATGTCGAATCTTATGTTGACATTTTTGGGCAAGGGAAGCGGTTGGGTAGATCGATTTGAGTTAGTGAGTTCATCTTGTGATTGCTTCTGTGTATTTGTTGTTGTTCCATTATTGTGATCACGTGACATGTGTGGTGACGTGTCACGTGTTTCATATCTTGCAACGTGGCGAATATCTTATTAATATTTGTTTTTTTGCGCACAGTTTCATTGCCTCAAGCAATATTATTTACCAGACCTTTTTTATGGAGGGACGAGTTGATGCGCGATACGCGAATACATATAAAAAATTATAGTAAGTTGTAATTATAAGTTCCTAGAGCAAGTGACGAATCCCATTTCTCTATGCTCATCACTATTTTTTTTGAGTAGTTGATATGGAAGAAATGTATTCGACTAGCGAAATAATTTGTTCTCTTTCGATGAACATTGAAATCTTTTCTTGTAAATTGCTTTATTATCGTATTTCAGATACGAAGGGCGGACGAACGCGAACCGAAAGTTTGGCCGTCGCGTAGCTTGCACTATTAAGCGGCAATGTCGCTTTCATTGTCTTCCGGTGGCGCAATGCAAGCGCTATCGTCACAAGTGCTGTCATTGCGGGCCCCATCGTTACAATCTGGTACAGTCAGAAAGCATCGATGCACAGATACGCCTGCTGATATTTTCACGCTCAGAGCATACCAAAAGAGCTTTTCGGGCGTTGCGAAGGAGGATTTAAATGCGATACTGGAAGGTAGTTGCTATAATCGAGGCGTAGATTTTTTTAATGCGCATGGATCTGCATTTTTTTTTTTTTTTTTGGAATAGTCGTCAATTTCTGCAAAGAGTTTCAAAAATCGGCCTTTTCATTGACAGTCTGTGCAATCCTTTTTTTGCTTTAAGAACATGTTCTTGCCCCTTGAAACGAAGTGCCATCACGTCCAATTTCATTACCTTTTTTTTTTTTTTTAAATAGAACGTACGTTTCGCTCACTTTACATAATTATTTAAATGTATATCGCTTCCATATTGCTCATTTCGTGATCGACGATGACCATCGCATAGTCAGTTTTAAATGGTTCTCTACTGTCATTTTATCCTTTATTTATTTATTTATTTTATTTATTTTCCTTCCCATAAAGGAGAGATAACCTATCGCAGTAGAAAAAAAGTGAGATGAGCTGAATTTTCTACTCTAGGAGTTGAAACATATCCTGAGAAAAGGAAATGATGCATTGAAACTGCTGAATTTTTAAACTTCAAGATATATCAGCGTTGAACTTCTGCCGTTGTTCGTCTAGAATGCGCTTTTTGCAACATGCGTTTGGTGGTTATGTTCAGGCGGAAGTGGCTTATAATCGAAAAAAAAAAAACTACGAGAGGGTTTCGAATCGCCATCTGTAGCATGAAGTGACGAGCATTTTTTGCAGCATGGTCATTGTCGCATTTTTTTTAGCATGGTCACTGACGAGGATTTTTTTACGCCATGGTCACAGACATATTTATTTAAATGGTTAAATATAAAAGGGCTGACAAACATAGGAATCGGTTATTTTATTTTCTTTTTAATAGCCATTAGCTTCGTGTTTTCTTTACTTCTTTCCTCTGAGTGCATTTTCGCACTACGATCGTATTTACTTGTCGGGAATGATATTTATGTTTTTTTTTTCTTTCAGAATTTCGTATTTGCCCACCTCGCCGTGTATTACGAACACGAGTATTAACGTGTAAATTGAATGAGAGTATTAGCGTTTCCTATCATCCGGCCACCGCTCAGTTTTGTAAGTTATTTTCGATTCGATTGCTTTGAATGCTGTTTTCATGTTGAAGATGTATCGAATTTTATTTATTTATTTATTTATTTATTTATTTATTTATTTATCTGTTCATTTCAACGTCACGAGGTAGAAAACATATGAAAGTATGGGAGCATGAACAGTAAAAACGAGCAAGATGTAACAGCAAGAAACGCTACAGTTTAGGCGAATACGTAAATGTGTAAATCGAGACGATTCATCCGCAGCTTCCCTAGCAACCTGATGCCAGAACCAAATAAAGTGACCTTCCAGGAGTGCATTATTTCAGGATGGGTCGTCAATATTCCATGATGGCATTTCCATAATGCTCAATACGTCTATGCCATGAAGCGTGGAGAAAACAGTTTGTAATTTTTCACTTTTAGGCAATAGTAGAACATTGCAAGCTCCAGTGAGGTTTAGAATCTATTGTAATACCAAGGTCACGAATATCATCTACGATAGAAAGAGCATCACATCCTGGCCTGAGAAAACATTCATGCCGATAGTTGACATGAGCATATATAGCATTTTTGATGAGAAGGTGGTAAACATGCCGATAGCTTCGGCGCTAAATTCACTGCTTCTACCTAGTTCATATTACTTCCATATAGCTGTATCTGTGATCTTGGTATTATAATAGACCTAATCGACATTGGAGACAGTGTTCAACTATGGCTTAAAACATCCTCGATAGCAAAGTGGTCACCAAAGTCGTCTTCATGCTTTACCGCATGTGTGTACTGAGCATTACCAAAAGGGTTTGTTAGTTACTGTCATCTTATTTGGGCTACGCTTTCATTTGTGGCCTGTTGTTTAGTTAGAGAATGTTAAGAAACACTTTGTTACATGTATCACTGTTCGCAAAACCTACTGTGGTTCTTTGTCAGCAAAGTCCAAGTTGAAAAGTTTTGCAGCCAGCCACCTGATTATTACTGAATCGGGTTGGTTTTGATTTTTTTCTTTTTTTTTTGCTCTAAAGTTGTGCGCATCTTTTTCAACGCTTGATTCTCAGAAATATTTCGTTTTGCTTCTCCTTTTAGTTGATATGCGCGTCAATTCAAATTTTCTGCGAAGTCTTGTATCAGAAGCAGTGCTTGAAATTTGCTTCCTGAGGAGGTCGCTAATATATGCCATCCGTCGTTCATGCTGCACTTAGGTCGATTTAGCAAGGGCGAGATGATCCTTACATTAGACTTTGGGGTGTCTGATATTTGCATCTTAGTTTTATTTCTTCTCTTTATTGTTCAATACCTCGTCTGTTCTGCTAGCTAGATTTATATTCGCGTTTATATATCTTTGGATGTGTTCTCAATTTGGGGCGTATGAGCAGTGCGTCGCAATTTTGACTTATTCTGATTCCAGGAATTCCATTTTTTTTTCCTTCGCGATGCCTATAGAAATACAAAAAGCAATGCGGCATCGTACCTTAAAAGAGCGAATACCTTGGTAAAGCGTTATGCTTTTGAAAGAAAGGCAGTCTTGGCGAATAACCGAGTTCTCAGCAAAATAATTGAATAACTAATGAGTAAGTAAACGACGAAAACTCAAAAAAATTTTCTTCCCGTGTTTTAAAGGCCTCCGAGCCTTATCTAATCCATTTCCGGCCCCGGATGGGTTCAAGCCAATTTATGGACTGGCGAGCGTTCAATCCACCTACATTTGGCCGCGGATTAATCGTATTTGCAAACTTTCAACGGAAACTCTGAAGTTTTTTTTTTTTCAAAAATCTGTGGTGATTCATTTTTTGTTGCTGAGAACTCAGTATTAAGTTCCAATTCTAGAGTACAAGTTTTGATTCTGTCATTAGTATTTCATCTGCGCTATTTGCAGATATTCAACAGCGTGGTTTCCGTACTCGAGCTGGTCCCAAAGGAATTGCTACGAAGAAGACCGTTAAAGAGGAGAAATCGTTTCTCAGTCGATTCTTCCCTGATTTTAGGGCTGCAAAGGTTGCTGTTTAAAGTTTACTTCCTGTGTAAGGTCTGTACATCTTATCTAGTAAACGGCGTTGTGATTTAGAGGTAGGCTAATTCCTCATGAAAGCTCACCTCTACCTTTACCGGGAGAAAAGGGTGAAGGGGAGAGAGAAAGTTCATATAGAAATTAGCGTAGTTTCTTGCTGAGTTTGTATGTAACATCTTCATTTCCTAATAGATGTCTATTTATTTAGCAGACGGTAGAAGGACTTGATCGATCGGATGTCGACCGGTGGAATGTCTATGAAAATGAACTCAAAAAAATTCCAGAGCCTCAGCGGAAAACGTTCACGGTTTGTGGTGTATTTGTTTTGATTTGGACGCTTATCTTCGCCATTAATGGGGAGGCATTTGATTAAGAATGTTGGCACATATTGATGAGGTGCAGGTGTGTAACACATCGACCCTGCTTGGCTCAAGCTTCGATAGCTTTCGAGTAGTGCGAGCATAAATTGGAATGCGATCGTTCGATAGTTTCAATGCTTTTTGGCTAAAGTTGTACTCAGCTTCCTGTCGAAATATGCATTGCTTTTACCTGCTTGCTTTGAATGCGTAGAATTTCGCTGATGTTTGAAAAATTTTCATTCCTTTTTGCACGTCTTTCATTTCCGTTTATTTTGCTATCCCTGAAAGTATTTCAGACAGCATTTCGGATGCGAACAGACGTTTGTGCATGGAGCTTGTAATATTTTTTCAGTATTGTGTACAAGCACAAGCATGCAGTTGGTATGCGATGATAATATAATACTGCCGATGGGGAATGTACTTGGCTGCTTTGATATCCTCAGTATGCCTTAAATTATAATTCAAGAGACGATTCAGTCTCATCGATAGACAAGCAGTTGTTTTTTCTTTGTCACTATGAGGTGGATGCTTATTTATTTTGGTTGAAACGATTTTGGTTTAAAAAAATGTTTGAGTTGTACAGTGTTAGATGTTGATACGACTAGATGATCTGCAGTCGCTTAGAAACTCTCGTCTGTTTGATATAAAAATTAAGTAGAATTGCTTATAGGAAGGTTTCGTGAAAGGAATCCTATCAATGAAGAATAATGACACGAGCACACCGGTGAAGAAGCCTTCTGCTATGAGCAGATTTTTTGTGTTCCTTGCATTGGCCATTTTTATTGCATTCTGGTCAGGAAGTAAGTCATATTGTTTTTTTTTTTCCGAAGAAAACTAAATCTTATGCAGCACTGTGCTTGATGCTTCATTTCTAGAATGACTTCATTCATGGGCTAGGAGTTTTTTTAGATTTAAATGAGGGAATAGTTGACATTGATTAAACGATGCTATTTGCGGAATATGAATAGAAATCAGAGTGAAGGAGTTCAAGCCAATGGCGGAAACTAGAGCGGAAGAGAGGAGGGAAAGGAAAGGGAAGTATTTTAGCGGTGATCGTCGGAATTTTGCAATCATAAGGTATTACCTCGCATCGTGTGGGGGGGGAGGGGGTATGACAGGTTGACAAGTACCATGTTAGCGAGGATTCTGATAAATGATTTTCAGGTGATGTGAGTTGGTTTACGTCCTAAGCGTCGTTTGGATCGTTGATTACTTTCATTTCATGTGTTATTTTCCATAGATTTCCATTAGATGTATTTTCTTGAGATTTAACAAAGACAGATTTCCTTCTTTCGTGTCCCCCTTCCCTCCCCCCTCCCCTCACTCCCCATTGTGGCTTATCGTTGAACGGCCATTTAAAGGATGGAAATGTTACGCGGTAATATGCAGCATCAGTTCTTCATAGTCAAATATTCTATTATATTAAGCATGTAGGTGAAGTTGAAATACGGAGCTGATTCTTTGAAAAGCGAATATCCTCTTGCTCTCCTCAATTGAAACCCGTCACGCAAATTCTGCTCTTCCAATAAATGATTTTGCGATAGTTCGGGACTCGTATTCAGCATTTTTTTGAGAATTTCTGCAACATCTGTTCGGGGCTATGCTGAAGTGACAAGTATTCACTGTGCTGCAATGATAATTGAAAAGGTTTGCGAAGAGGGGAATGTAGGTTAGTAGAACCGATGTCCTTTTGATGTATCCCCAACCCTTTTCCCTCGTATGCCCTCACCTTCCATTTCTAAGAAGTTAGGAAGATTTTATAAATCTCGTTCTTTTATTTATTTGGCTCTTTATGGCACTTTTTGTTGATTATTTCTGCAAAGTAGTTGATTAGCAGTTGTTTTTTTTTAGCGATTCGTGTTCGATTAGGAGATCGACAACTCGGTTCGTTAATTTTTTCCTCTCCTCAAGAGGTCAAACCTGAAGACGTCACTGTCACCTTCGATGATGTCCGAGGGGTAAGCAGTGTTTTTGACGTACTCTGATGGTAGAAGACGGATTGTGGCGCTCACTGACGACCGAGTTATGTGCTGTCTATTCATCATGGGTCAATATCTTTCATGACTTCGGTCGATAATTTCTCTCAGGATTCATTAAAGTGAAACGGTTGAACTATATATTCGGATGCGAATGTGATGATTGTTTCGATGAGGTATTTGCACCCACTTGTGCAAGAATATAAGCGTCTATTGTCTTGTTTGGGTCAACTTTCTAAGGGGGTCATGAATGGGATAACTTACCCAAAACTCATAAGGACTCGAGAAGTTTGCGCGGTGGGTGTCACGAACTTTCGTCATCTCTTGCATTTGGTTCTTAAATATGTCAGGGACGTAGTGTAAACCAGGTGCCCAAAAACCGCTTCCTTATGTTCATTTGTCGATTATTTGCATCACAACTCAGCTGTTTTCGTCCAGCGTGCTTGAAATTTATTACTTAATGGCTTAGCAATATCTGTGGGAAAATTTCATTCCTATTCTTGCAGATGGATGAGGCGAAGAAAGAAGTGGAAGAGATTGTCTCGTATTTGCGTGATCCGGACAGGTATTCAAGACTTGGAGGTCGTTTACCCAAAGGTGTTCTGCTTGTCGGTCCACCAGGCACTGGTAAAACGCTGTTGGCGCGGGCGATCGCTGGGGAAGCGCAGGCGTGTTTATGCTTTATTACTGACTTAAAATTGGTAGTATGGGGTGGCGGCTATATGTATAAATCGAATTAATCTTTATGTCGTTGTCTGCAAGTGTTATGCAATAGCGTGGCATTCGAGGAGACAAATGCGCCGCATCGAAATCTTTTAAATTTTCATGGATAAAAAGATGCAGTAATGAGATGAAGTGTTTCAGAGTTATACTTTTAGTGTTCTTGTAGGTAAGAGGTGGAAGGCACCATTAAATTGGAATACTTTTGCAAGTGAGGCTGCTAATGGTGAATGAGCTCTCGGGTGTTGATTTTATTTCATGTGAAATTCCTGAAGGGTTAAGAAGTGGCTGTGTTTATGTTGGCCCTGTGGCAATGTCCTGCAGTGTTTTTCTTTCTTTCCGTCCAACCATTGGCGTAAACTTTTCGTAATTTATTCATTAGAAGTTGCTTAGTCGACTCGTTATTTTTCGTTGTTGTTTCTTTAGAAATCTTTTGGCTTATTGTTCTATGTATATGTTTCCAATCCTTGACGAGCGTGGCTTTGTTCCGCTGCAGCATAAATCTCGCCAGCAGTGATTAAAGAAAGGAATGTTCGAGTTTATGGAGATCCTTTATGGATTTTCCAGCAAATATGAGTTCATAAAGAAGAGTGGAAAAAGCGTGAAATATAAAAATATTTGTTTTTTGAGGTACCATTTTTTCATACATCGGGTTCTGAGTTCGATGAAGTGCTGGTCGGACAAGGTGCACGCAGAGTAAGAGATCTCTTCGGTAAGTTTTCCTATCATCGTGCTGTCTAATGTAAGCGTTCTTATTTGATAGCTCTACTGATATGATGGGGCAAAATGTGCGACCACCCACAATTAGTATTTGAGCCTATATTGAGACGTTAATATTCGGTGGTTTGTTGTCAAAAAATGAGTTTCTTTTATATATTGAAGGCGTAACGAGTGCTAACTTCGGTTACGTCCTACATAACATTGGGAGTTATGCTACCTGCTGTAATAATATGTAAGCATTTCACATATGGAATTTAATCTATATTGGTCTTCGTATCACATCGTTCAAGCATATCACATCGTAAGTCGCAAACAGTTTTTATCATTTCACTATTATCTGTGGAAGTGAAAATGTTTAGAGAGAGCAAAACAACGTGCACCATGCATAATATTCATTGATGAGATCGACTCGGTCGGCTCAAAAAGAGTTTCGAACAGTATTCATCCATATGCAAATCAGACTATCAATCAGGTTCATTTTTATGCTTTGTTTTTTTTTTGTGCGTTTGTATTTCTTTTTCAGTTAGTAGTGGAATGTTTTCTTCTTAAATTTTCTGATAGTGGGAGTCGGTGGATTTGTATAGCACTCTCTCTTCTATCTTGGCGTTATCCAGTCGGGCGGCATCAATCCTAAGTTGCAACCTATTCCCGAACTGAGACCACAGCTTGCAATATGGAAGGGAAAGCCGAGAGATAAAATAAAAGAAAATCGGTGGAGAACTTATTTCTCTAGCAGCTTGCTCTCATGCATCTCTTCATCAGTTGAAGTTGTAACCAATTCTGCAGGTTGCTTGGTTTAGGGATTTCGGGAAGTCAGTCGCAACGGAACGGTCAATAAGAGCTGAGAGTAACCGAAAATTCAAATCCGATTGGCTCACCTGCGCTTATTTATCACATTATAGCGTATTACCTCTTGAAAATCCTAGGAGGGATGGCCAAATCTATCACTATTCGGTAGATGGAGCTGCCTATCCATGATATAGAAGAAACGAACAATTGCCTGAAAAGCAAACAGAAGAGATTTGGAAAAATTCGTCAGAAACGAATGCATTGTGTACAGTACTTTTTCCGGTTGAATCGGAGCTCTTCGTTTTCGGACCATTAAAGTAGATCAATTCTCATACCGTGACCACTTAAATTTAACTTTATTATTGCAAAGAATGGCCGTTGGTCGCGTTTCGAATTTTACTGGAAATTTTACTCGAATTAGTAAGCCATAAGCCTAAAATAATGAGGCACGGCTTTTGACTAAGAAGTGACTAATTGAAAACCTCAGAATTTTGGGGAGAAGGGTTATAGTCATATTTGGTTCAAATACCTGCGGCCGCTTTTTCAGCATCTTTTTACATGATGTCCATTTTGTCTTCTTTATGTGTTGGTGATTTAGGGCCTTCATGAGATCAGTTGGGCGTTGTTGTACTAGAAAGGTATATGGGGTTTAAGAGTAGAGTGGGGCCACCTGAGAGATGGTGATTTCCTAGTATATCTCAGTCAATTTTTTCAATTGTACTGCTGAGTTGAGGTCAAAATTTCAAGCTACAGCCTGCTTGTCGTTTGATTTGCCGTGCAGCTTGAAATCCTTTGTGCAGCTTTGTTCAATTTTTGCTCACAGGTGCGCAGTCGTCTTCAGCTCATGTCTCGCTCACAACGGGGAGGATTCTGGCCAGTCTTGGGATTTCCAGGATGATTTCTCCAGTCTAATAATTTTGCTTAAACACTATAAAATTGAAATATTTTGTTGGTAGTACGCGAAGCTTATATAAATGCCCTTATAAAGTGTTGCTTAGGAAGAGTGACTACTCGAAGGAAGATTTTAAGTATTGATTTATATGGAAGGGGCTTCCTTGCGACATTGTAATTCCAGGAAGGATGTAGGAATGTGAGGATGAGAGGAAATTGGACAATCCTTGATGTTCTTACTCTCCATAGCCCATTAAATTGGACTGTAAAGGTAAAGTGATGAGGTGATATTTAGTTGCTTGCTGAAATGGACGGCTTCAATCGCAATGAAGGCGTTATTATTATCGGAGCAACAAATCGTGTCGAAGATTTGGATAAAGCATTGCTACGACCGGGAAGATTCGACGTTCGTGTCACAGTGTCGCCTCCCGATCTTCTTGGTCGTAAAGACATTCTCAGGTCAAAAAATTTTCGTTTACTTTAAATATGAGCTAGAGCTGGTGCGTTATTAGGTAATGGATGGGTACTTTGTGTTGCTGTTGGTTAACTTGTGTATGGTATCTTAGAGATAGCATGCGTAAAGAGTGCTGCAAAATATCAAGACCACTCGCCGCATACATCAGCGTTGGGAGTGCTCGCGTAAGTGTTCGCCGACATAGTTCTGTTGTATTCTTTGACTCATTTCTACCCATGACGCGGAGTCCATGTTGGAATTTTTGCATTTTTAAGGCTCAGAATGCAGCTAATTCGAATTATTCATATTCGAGTTTTGCTGGGGGATGAAAAGTTCGAAAAATATCATAACTGATCGGAAATATGAATGTGGACAAAAGAGAGATGAACGAGAATAGCAAATGCAACTGTGAATTCATCCTGTTAAGTGGCGCTTACTTTGCTCTTTGTTGATGTCTACTTTTGCAGTTATATTTGCTTTACAAAAGTTTTCAGCGAGGCAGGTTTTAGCGAAGAATTGTTTTTACTTTATGATTGGGTTCATTAAGGGAAGGAATCACGCTTTGATTGCTTGTCGCTGTTGAGGGATAAGGTGAGGGAAATTTTGGGAATGAATGAAAATTCCAGCACAACAAAGCGTTGGATGTGGATTGATTTATATCTCATTTTCTTAACTGTTAGCTTAATTTTATGGAGCAGTAAAAGTTTTAGGCACTATTTAAGTAAAATAATCCACACGGACGAAGTAAACGTAGATACATTGGCGAAAGGGACAACTGGATTCACGGGGGCGGATATCGAAAATATGATCAACCAAGCGGCATTGAAAGCTGCTTCTGATGGATGTCCCATGGTGCTTATGTCGCATTTCGAGGACGCCAGAGACAGAGTACTTATGGGTGCGTATTTTTAATCAAATTTTATGGTCATACTTACTGACAGATATTGTCGACGATTGCATTAGAATGGGATGAATGGAGAAACAATGCATCGACATGTAAATGTGGGCTGTTTTTTTTTGTTTTTTGTTTTATTCTCCGCATTCTGAATGTGCAAAGATGACCTTTACCCTTTAAGCTCAACAACAGTTGTGTTAACTACACAACGTATTAGTTACTTTGTTTTATTACTGCAGCCACCAGGTATCTCCGATAGATAAGTAAGTTGCAATACCCAGTGCGGATAATAGCGGATGCTTTTAGGATGCCATAGGTAACGTAACTTTCATATACAGAGGTAGCCTGGAAAAGATTAATTGCCAAATTAAGCATATTAATGCGTTTATAATGCGAATTAACTGGCATTACTGTATAATGCAGCGTATGCGGTGAGTTTGCCTATCATTCTGCAATCTCTCTTTATAAGGAAAATGAATTTCGCCGCCTGAGGTCGGTTGCTTTTCATTGAAGGAACTAGAACTCACTGTTTTCTGCTATCTGTATTTTGCCTCATCGTGACTTAAAAAACTAGAACGATTTTCATCCCCCTATTTTTATTGTGTGCCGAATCGAAAGCTCGTTCCTGCGTGACAGACGTCGTCGTGAACTCTGCATGCAACCTTTTCTTCAGAGAGGCGATCTTCGTCTTTTCACTTATAGCACAGGCAGCACCTCACTTCGCTAAGGAAAAGGGGCACTAGTGGCATTAGTAGCTTTGTGCTTTACGGCTGTTAATAAAAAATAGATTGTTTTGAGGGCCTCAATCGGATGTGACATTGAAAGGAAATGATTGAAAAGCATTAATTGAAGGTCCTGCCCGACTGCGTGGTCGTCTACCAGACGAGGAGGCGAATCGCATAACAGCTTATCACGAGGCAGGGCACACGTTAGTTGGTCTATTCACAAAGGATTCTATACCGCTACACAAAGTTACTATTATTCCTAGAGGGCAATCTCTTGGACATGTTAGTGTATTTATTTGCCTTCTTTATTACCGATTACTCTCGTTCAGTGTATATGCAAACGAAATCATAAGAAGCTGCTGGATTTTGGAGTAGGTCGTTGAGCTTCAATTTGTTGATGTTTCTTTTAGCCGTCGTCGGGGAGCTATTGTTTTTGTGCAGCAAAAGTTGCCATTGACTCGTATTTTGCTATAGAGCACTATAATCGCAACTGTTTTTGGAATTTTGGCATAGGGCAGAGAGAATGTTTAACATTTGGTTTTCTTAATTTTATTATGTTGAGAGGTTTAAATGAATCCCTAGACGAGATTCTTATCATCGAACTATAAGTGCGATGTGAACCTCTTGGAGATGAATTGCTTCAAAACTGCTGCTTTACGTCTTTTAATGCTCTAGCTTCCAATAGTACTAAAAATGCATGCTGTATCATCGGTCGTCTCTTCTGTGTGAGCTAAGATATGTCGCGAGCGATTTCTGCTCTAGTATGATTGTGATGGTTGGTCGAGTTAGAATTGAGTTTTACAATTACGAAACCAGAATCTTTTTTTTTTTGAGGTTGAAGTTTTATGAAAACGTTTCAGACAGCAATTATGCCTGAGAAAGATGAATATCATATGACGAAATCGCAAATGCTCGCACAACTCGATATGATGATGGGCGGTCGAGTAGCCGAAGAGTTAATTTTTGGCACGGAAAAGGTGACCACAGGTGCCGCCGATGACCTCAGGAAGGCTACGCAGCTTGCCACCAAAATGGTCAAAACCTTCGGAATGAGCGACCGGGCATGTTAATTATTAGAACTCGAAGTCATTAACTGAAATTGTAAATTTGGTGCGGTTCTCACATTACAGTTTTGTGTTATGATCAACTGCGGGAATGTTTTTATGGTTTGCCGTTGATTCTTTATGCATTGCAAAATATTTCATTAAAACACTAAGTAGCTTGCGTTGCAGTGCTTAAATTTGTCGCTTTATGAAAGGTAGTTTTTGAAATGCAACTGCAATATGTTGCATTTCTTAGTGACCGCTTTCTAGAGATGATATTCACTTCATTTTTTTTTCTAGTTTATTGTATGCAGTTTGTATGAAATTTTTATTCAGGTTGGTCTAAGGGATTTTTCACCGGATGACAACAATACGTTCATAATGGTCAACGATTTAAGCCCTCAAACGGCTGAGTTAATTGATCAAGAAATAAGTCGTTTACTTACCGAATCATATGGGCGTGCCAAGGAAATACTCACCAAACATAAGGTGAGTGAAATGCAGCCACATTCTTTTTTAGATGACATAATCGACGGGATGATTTCCTATCGAATGAACTTTCTTCTATAAACATTCATCAGAGGGGGCGAAGGGAGGGGGGTGGGAGATTGATGATGATGAGACGATTAGCTGAAAAGAAAAGGCAGCCGGTAAAATTTAACCTTCGCACGGTTGCTAGAAGTAGAATGAGGGAGGGTACCCATAAAATTTTATTCATGGCTCATGAACTGAAATTGCAGGATGCAGGTTAGATAAGCATGCCTGTAGATATGACATCATCAAGGTGTGCTTTTGAAGAAATTTGCGAGCACGTATGAGTGAAAAATGCGGAAGCAAGCAGGTAGGTACCAGAGAGCTGGCACGATAATCGCCTCTGCTTTGTGAACACCTGGCCAACTCGTTTTAGAGATTACCGACGGAAACGAAGACGTACAAAATATTGCCTTTATATTTGAACTGAACCGCCTATCTGTACAGGTCTTCCACAAAAAACACAAAAAGTTTTATGCGTCCTGGCAAGCGCAGAATTTCGAAGCATACATTTTCTTTTCACCTTTGAGTATATGCAACTTCTGCAAAAGTTGTCTGGGTTGGTGTAAAAGGTGTATCTGCGATATTTGTTATACCCAACGAATTACATAAATGTAGACTGATTGGATCCCAAGCCGAAACGACAGGACAGACGCAGAAACACATAATACATTTTTGCAAAGTGAATTTGCGAGAGTATGCAATAATTATATATCAGCGTATTATGTTTTTAAGGTAGGATGGATTATGAAGGTAATTATGATTCAGTCAAAAGCAAAAGAAGTTTGTTTACAGAAGGAGCACAAACTATTGGCAGAAGCATTGCTGGAGTACGAGACGCTAGCAAGCGAGGAGGTGAAAGAGTTATTCGAGAACGGTAAAATATCACGCCGCTCACCGCAGCAGACGCAGAACATTCTGAAACGACCCGTGGCAAGACCACCGCCACACGTTGTCCACATTCACCTTGACCAAAGCACGAATACTGAGCATCCTTCTGGTTCATGAGCGAATTGTTTGCACAATTGCTGTGTTTTCTGAGACAAGTAATTTGTGGCTGTTTTTATCTGGCTAATGGCTCCTCCTCTGCGGGTGTGCTCTAAGAAGTTGCTTAGCAGTCATTGGGTATTTCCTCTGTTGCATTTTTGCTCAGTGGACCGTTGATCCAGAGTTATCAGCACTTATGCGGCGTCATCCGACGCATTTTTGAGGGAGGTGGGGTAGTTCCCATTTGTCGTGTCTATGTTTCGGTAGGGAGGAGTGGACACTACAAGGTAGGAGCCTTATTCTTCTCACGTAGCCGCTCTTCCTTTTTCATCCATCCTTCTAGGTGATCAGTTTTCTTTTTGGTCCTGTGGTGCAAGAATCGACCCATTGACTAGGTTTTTTTTGTTTCATAGGATCCCTCAGAGGATAACATGGATGGTTTCCTTAACGAATTTTTGTCCCCATCAGGCCGTTCAGTGCTGTTTTCTCCTGTTCAAAACGTCGAAAAATTTCTCTACCGTTCTCTTCTTTGCTATCCACCTGTGCAGTTAGTACAGGTAGTTGAAGACGTGTTGTAAGGGTGGTGCAGATGAATGGTTTCCAGCATTTTATAGTCAATTTTTTTTTGCGCCTAGAAAGCGAGAAAGAAACAATGGCTATATTTCTTTATTAACTTTTACTGTAATGTGGTTTATATTGTATGACGTAAGCGAACATACATTTTGTCTCCTCGCTAGATCGATTTGCAATTCTGCGTTTCGGACTGAGCTTTTTCTGGAATATAGTGGAACGTTAAACTGAAATCGAATACCCGGCTCGTAATCATCGATAGAAATGCACAACACAGCTTGTCTCATTCTGGATCATTAGGTGCTGATAATGAGAGAAGCTAGGTTATTGTTTGAAGTGAAAGCAAAGTTTCCGGTCTGACAAGTTTTTTTTAGTAGGGATGGGATTTTTCTTGTTTAGCATTTCAAATAGTATTGCACCATTCTCTGGATTATTCAGATTTTACAACGTCTCTGTAATGGGTCTCGTCTTGAAGATCCATTGTTGTACTCGTTAAGGAGGCGGGGAGATTTCATTACGAGTAGTGTTGCAGTATGCTTTATTCAGCGATTTAACTAAGACTACTGTGGAGAGTGGAAGTTGAGTACGGGCATGATGTGTTGCCTCAAGTCTTGATGTGGAGAAGTTCATTGTTGTAGTTTGCGTTGAGAGATGTGGGGGGAGGTTAGAAAGGGGACTGTGGTAAGTACCACTACTTGATCGGTAGTTGTGGTTACCCGTTGTTACCTCATGAGGACCGAATTTCGTTTGGATAAGTTGAACTATTATATGGAGATTGCCGGATTGCCTTGCTTGCGTCATTCACATGGGGTTAAGAGAATTCCGTAATAGTCTTCTAAACGATTGATTAATACGAATCTGTTCAACAAATGGGTTCCGTACTGATAATAAAGAAATATTTTTTGTTGATGCATCGCAGAGTTTGTTTTCTGTGCGTTTACAATAAGTGCAACTCGAAGTAGGGAGCAATTATGTGTAAGAGCTTGTACATGTTTCCGGTTTCTCTTTCATTTATGTGGTCACACAGCATCTGCAAATGGACATGGGTGACTGCTTGTTTTTTTTCTGTTGTCCGTTGAAGCAGCGAATATGCTATAGGTTTGAAAGGGGAAGGGATTAGTGCATCTGATTCCACCGTTGTAGATCGCCTTCGACATTCATTTTTTGAAAGTGACGTACACCATGGCTCCCGCATTGTTCAGCATAAATCCTTACTTGGGATTTGCGATCGCCGCAAACCATCCTCTCCTCAGCAAAGATAAGTTTCAGCATAATCCTCCGCCTCGAATCGGCGATGATGGATCAGCTACGCCGCAGGTTTGTGGGAGTGCTGGGATGCAAAAAACTTTCATGCAACACTAATTGGCGTATAGGTATGCTCAGTAGGGATGCAAGAGTGCGCCACAACTGGAAAATAATTTCTCCCAGCACAGGCTCTCTGCTATTTCCCCTCCGATATCTTTGCATTTTTTCTTTTGAATGCAACCGTTCACAAGTTGTGAAGGCTCTAAGCTCGGCATTTGTGAGCGACAATGGCCGATATCTCTGTGGGTGTTTTGGGCTCTTTTTCGTTACCCTAACTGCAGTTGAAGAGCTGAAACTGCTATAGATCTATCTTTCTATCAAAATAATACTTTTTTTTGAAATTGCATTGCTAGCGTGGGCGCGTTACCAATAACAAGTGTTTGACGTCAGTGTTCGTTATTCACCACTCTTCAACGGTGCTACGACAGGAACTTTGATGGCAATTTTATCCTTCTGCTATGTAACAGTATCATAGGAAGCCATATGTCATCAGTAATCCATGACATTTGATATGTTCTGAGACGATGAGGGTATTATGCGATGCTGGTTTGTGAATTTAGCATCACTGGGAGTCTGAAATGCTCAAGACCAGTTAGCATGCTTGGATGCGTCTGACGCGATGTTTCATGAGGATTTCGGACTGAGATTGTCGGTCGGGCGTTTTTATGTGAGCACACCCTATACGGCTATGGCAATTCACTTTCTAGACGTTTGCACGCTCGTTCGCCACCTCCTCATTACGTCTACAATCGCGGAATGTTTCAGGAATTCGAGAACAATTGAATTGACGATATGCGCATGCTTGAAAACGTCACAGCGACGTTACTTCGGGGCATCGAGAGCTGACGACTCTCAAAGTTCGAGAGATACCGCAAAGTTCATTCGGCGGCACTTTCATGGGAAGTTCGAGATACCGCACCGTTCTTCACAAGTTGTGAAGGTTATAAGCTCGGCATTTGTGAGCGACAATGTCCGATATTTCTGTGGGTGTTTTGGGCTCTGTTTTCGTTACCCTAACTGCAATTGAAGAGCTGAAACTGCTATAGATCTATCTTTCTATCAAGGGAAGGGCTTTAGGATTCTAATAAGAGCACCTTCATGGCCACACATTGTTGGTGTTCGGTAGTAGCATCTCCAGCTCAAATTTTCTTCAACCATGTCTCGAAACCTCCGAGGGCACTGAAACTCGGGCTTCTTGTCTGCCTGATTAAGAGAGTGTGGTGGGTGATCCGAGGTTATTGTAATGCTAGCGATCTTGGGACCTCGAGACTCGGAAGCTCTCAAGACTACGTGGCGGAAATCGTTTTCGCGCTCCTTAGCCGTTAAGCCAAATTCGTCGTCGAAATGTTACGAGCTGAAAAAGGAAAAGGGATGAGTTAGATGCAGCTAGAGTTATGAGGCTGATATGAAATTAGCATGCGAAATTAGTTGTATAAATTGAGCCTTACACATTTGGGAATGGGGTTGAAGTAGGAAAACATTCAAGAAACTCTCATCGACAACTCTTTAAGCCCGAATTGAGACAAGTCGGTCTTGACGACGCTTTTGGTGGGACCTGGGGTCGAGGTGGCATACGTGCTGGAAGAGAGTGCAGATTCTACGTAGGGTGGGTGCTAGCCGTCCGGCTGCAGGCAGGAGGGTACGGGCCATGAAGCGCGCTCATGGCAAATCGGTTTTATGAATCGCGTGCAGGCTGCGCGGCTCTCTCATCCGGCTGCGATCGATGGGCTCGCTACGTTGCGCTCTTTCGTTTTGCATACTTCCAGACTGCACTCCTCAGGCCCTCGAGCACTCCCGTCTCCCTCCTCCCCCAATCCAATGAAACCTTCTTACCTGCGAGTTTCGTTGTTGTCTGTGTTATTATTGTTATGTGATCGCATATTCCATAACAAATTACAAAGTAGAAAAAATATATGAAGTACTTCATTAATAGTCATGTTCCGTTCCACTCTTATCAATATCGAACATAACTTTGAAACTCATCCATCTCTCTTACCTAATACAATAATTCCCCACAACTCTGGAGGTGTTTATTGTTCGCTTAAATGACTAAAAGCTCAAAATGCAAGAAGCGATTGTTTTGATCGCATTTTCACTCATTAAAAAGAGGGCAGATAAAGAGAAAAACTATGAGTGATGTTCCGATATGAAGTGAGAGGTGGGGAGGGGGGGGGGGGGGGGTGATATATTTTTAGCGAAAGTTTCACCACTAAACACGTGAAAGTAATTAATTGTCACCGCATTAACACACATCACTGTAGCTGAAACATGCGATTAAATACGCTCGTTAGCTTTATTATTGTTCGACAGGTTTTGCTTTAATCAATATGCCTTTATACAACCGCAATTTTTTTATCGTTTGCAATCTTTTTAGGACACAAATTACTTACATACAGATTTACTTGTTTATTCACCCTCTTTTTTTGCCTTATCTTATTTCCATATATCGGCGAATGTTCACCATATATCGGCGAAGTACATTTTTTCCAGAGAGTGTTATGATACTGTGCAAAATATGACTGATGGAGCAGCTCCATTTTGATAATAAACTTTCCAACTAAGATGTAGGTTTCACCTTGGGAGTGATTTAATCCACCAGTGTAATTCCCACCGACCCATTCTATCCGATTGTTTAACAACAGCAATCCATCGGATGAATCAACCAGTTGATGGTGGTGCCCGGCAATATGCTGAATTTGACCGTTGAAGCTAGTCACTATGTCGGGGAAGCCATCCTACAATCAATTCCTTTGTTCCAGTCAATTCTATATTAGGATGGCCTTCTATGCTACGTTTCGTTGTTCACAGCTTCCAGAAGTGTTTAAAGGCAATTTAAAGATGCCAAAAACTTTGCATGCCGAGATTTGGTATTTTTAGCGGCTTGTATCACTAAACTCTAACTTCTTTTTGTTGATCCCATTTCATTACTCAAAATCTCGGCGTGTTTCCGCATTTTTTTTAGGTGGCAGTGGGGGGATTTCTACTTCAATTTTTTGAAAATTTTCCTGCATTGCTTTCGAAAAATTTTTTATGAACGCTGGCGAAACACTTCTTACCGGGCCAGGTTGCATTGCTCAGTGATTCTTCATCAATCATAGCTGGCAGTCTCTTTTCAAGTGTGCAAACTGATAGTCGTTTAACCGTTCTTCGAAAAGCCACCTCTTTTTATAAACAATTATCTCGCATATAGGCTTCAACTAAGAGCACAACTCAATTGGTTTTTCTTTCTTGTTAAAGCCATACAACACGAGTGTCTCTGTCGTATACTGCCTACTTATATAAACGTTTTATCAAAGACATACTGGTTGCTCTACTCAAAAAATTGATATTTGATTGTCTTGAGTCGTAGATTCGTAGATCAATTTCTATGAACATGTGCCAATAAATGGCGATGATCATTATGCTAGAGTGCACGAATAGTAGAACTATTTGTATAGAAAGCGTTACTTAAAAAGTGGTTGCATCGGTTGGTCGTTTCATTGTTGTGTTACATCTCCCATGAGTGTGGAACGTATGTATGTTGACTTTTTCGCGTTCATCGTGCACATTTCCACTTCGCATTTCTCTAAGCCATCTCAACATATCCGCACATACATTGCATTTCGCTCTTTATTTCCTGCGAATCGACTTCATCGACTTTCAGGCTCTGTTTTTATCATATTTCTTCTTTGCTCTAAGTTTTCTTCTTCTTTTTTTTCTAATATTCAACACTAATTTATTGTTGATTGAGATGTAATATTTCGATTCTTATATTCAAAAGGGAAATTATTTCGAAGAAACGATATTCTGTTTTAGGAATTGAACCAATATCTTTCCGAATTCCTTTCTAACGCTTTGTCATTGCGTTATTGGTGCGATTTGCTCTCGCTTCATTGTACCAGTAATAGCGCGCTCATCATGTAAAGTTCAAATGTCTAGGTTTATTTCGTTATCTTCTATTGTCGTAGCAATCCATTTTATATTAGTGATGAAATCGACACTTAATAGAAGGAACATTTTGCACTGAAAGAACTCAATTAAAACAATCGAGAGGAAAAGCTATATTTGCGATGATCGAAGTGAAACAATTATAAATGTGTATGTTAAATTCGTTAATAAGCAGGGTTGGTATAAAATACGTATTTTCGCCAGTATTTGCGTTGTCATTACCATGTTAATTATAGAAAGGTAGATAAAATATGGAAATACCGAAATTCACTTATAGTGTCTATTAAATATACGCAAATGTTTATGCTCTTATTATGGCTTTATTCGTATTTTTTCAATGATCACTCTTATTGATGGACCACTTGTGACCACTTGATGCTTGACTGACATTTCTGCAGGTTAATGGTTGCGTTGCTTATTAATTATGAGATATTATGAGCTATACTTAGAAGGGATATTAGAAGGGATATTATGAGCTATACTCTCTAGAGAATAGTAACGACGGATTACTGATATGTTTGAAGTCTTAAAGCGAGAGGACTAACTAAATGTTCCCTTTTTTTGCACTATGCATCTTCTTTCATGCGTGATAGCATTTCCAATCTAAGGCGCTACCTAAGTGTTTTTCCGATATATTTTATTCCCTTCATTGCCTTCTCTTTTTTAATTTATTATGAATAATATTTTAATTGTAAACTATAAGGAAATTTGCTTAGAAATACTCGTTATGTGCCGATGAGTGTTTTCCTTGCAGGAACGCTCTTGCGATTCGATCATTAGCAAATCACTTTGTAAAAAAACGCAATAGTTCTTCGTTAGATTATTTGCAGACATAGTGCAGCTAAGTAGACTAATAACAGCTGTCACTTTCGAATGTTATTCCTGATTCTTTAATAATATGAGATGATCTAAGCGTATTTTAAATTTAAATGAATTGCAATAAAGGTGAATGGGATGGATTATAATTGCAATTTTTGGCGGTATAATATTTATACTTGTTACAGTTGTATTGTCACATATTTATTATTTATTTATTAGTTATAACAGCCATATGCTCATCTCAATCAGTGAAAAACTTGAAATAAAATTTTGCAATAGTGCTTCAATTCAACCGCTATATCCAATTGCTAGTCCTGTTTAATATTTACATCTATGATTCTTATTTAAAATGTGCATTTAAACTATATATATATATATATATATATATATATATATATATATATATATATATATATATATATATATATATATATATATATATATATATATATATATATATAATTGACCATTCCATTACCACAACCATTGACTGGTAATGTTCATACATTAAAAAATGTCGAGCTTTCGGGATCACAATATTTGAAAGCGTCAGCCTTTATTTTCAGCATGGCAACGTGCTCATTTTATCCCAAATTTTGTGCAAATTTACGTATGCAAGGCACATTATATTAATATTGTGTCTGCCTGTATTATGCATGTGTCAACCTGCTTATTTCTACGGTATTTTCGGCTCAAAAGATATTGATACTATAGGTGCATAATTTGAAGGGTTAACTATATCTATCAACTTTAGAACCGATTCAATAGCTTCGAAAGGTGTATAAGACTTGTATATACTTTACTGGATCAGAAAACACGTGAAAAAGCGAATTTTTGTGAACGGTTTTTACGAACGGTTGATTTCATTAAAATGTAAATGTATTGATTGCTGGCAATTAATGAAAATCGTTCATCTAATGGAGCAGATTATTAAAGAGGCACTTCCATCCATTTGTCGCCAATATAATAAAACGATGCTCTATTATCGTGGTTAATCTTTTGTATGCTCGGTCACATTTCCTCTTAGAAAGGATAGGTGAAATTATCAGGCAAATATGAGTGACACTAAGCTATACCTTAAATGAAGCAGTTGGGATTTCTCAACAATTTCATGCCCCTCATAACGCATCGTTGCTGATGGTTACTTGATGTTTCTACATTTCGTTGTCTTATGAACGCAATTTTATATACTTCAATTTGTTGCGTATGCCATATATGATAAATTTGCAAACAGCGAGCGCTAGACTCATTTGAACTGCGCCGAAATTGGCATGTGGAAGAGCCTCCTTAAGGGGCTATGAAGTTTGTCTGTGATAGATTTTAGACCACATTTCAGCATAATTTACTCCGAGTTACTATAGTTTGTATAAGGTAGTACTGCAATATTCTGCATCCTAAAGTCAGCCCAACTCGACCATAACCAGATGGGTTAATTCAATTCCTCTGCTGCATCGTTGATCGCCAAAGATAACATGTGATATATAGCGTGCATATGCCTTTTAATCTGGAAAAGAGTGTCATGTGTTCATTAGAGAGTGGAGAAGCACCTCAAGAACAGTAATAAGATATATGTTTCGATTGACTGGCGAGGATGGCTTGCTGAAAAACGAATGAGAGAGAGCATTTTATTGACCAACTGATGTATTGATAAGGCCAGTGATAATAAATTACATTATCGTTCAATATTTATAATCCCTTAGTTGCAACGATTATGATCAGCAAACTTTATGCCTCCGATCTACAGATTTTAGCAGTTTGAAGTGATAAATCCCCATGTGCTGGTAAGGCGGAATTTCTAGACAAGTGAAATTGCTCTAGGCCACAAAGTTACAGCTAACAAAATTCATGTCTCTAGGTTGCGACCTTTGACCTTCAAGGTAATTTATAGGCTGAATGAATTTGTGCATAGTCAGGATCATTGGGGGCCAGGCGGAGTTTCTGTTGAAAAGGTTCAGTTCCGTCAGATTACGTCCTTAGCTTTCAGACCGATGGAAGTAGGTGAGGCTAATCTTTTACACAAAGTAAGTTATGTTCGACTAAAGGGAGTTGTTCTTTTTTTGCAAGAGTTGCAAAATTACGGAAGTTTAGACTACTATGAGGCTGTGAGATTGCAGTTTTGGCTTGCAAATTGGTAATTCGATAACGATTGGTGAGGCTGAATTTTTCGACAGACAGTTGTGTTAACGTTGTTTGAGTTGTTAACGATCTCAAGTATTAAATTTTACAATACTAGGCCTATAGTTTTGGCTATCATTTATTGATAGTCCGCCTCAATTTAACAACTGATAAGGTCGATGGGTTGAACGCTTAATTTCTAAATGCTTATCAAACTTCACATCTCCATATTTAGGACAATTGCAAAAAAGATACACTCAAGTACGGGCAAACATCTGAAATAATGCGTTCCATCGAACAGTGCAAAACTCACGAAAACCGGAAATATCTGTGGAATCTAATCAAGAAAAAAATCGTTGCCTGAGAGGATCATTAAGTGCTTTTGCCAGTTTACTTTACAGTGGCGCTTGTGGCAGCGTTGTATATGTTGTCTTTGCATACCTATGTGTGCATGTTTGTTCGTCTACTTGTTCGAGAGCGGCAAGCTGGAAACTACTGAACGTAATGGTATGAAATCGTCTAGTGTAATATACACCGCGAATCACCTTGTTTACCGTAATTCACTTTGATTTATCGACGATAAAAGATTATTGGCATCTAAAGGTGATAAAAGCATTCGTACACATTTCCCATCGGTTAATCGTTCGTTTTGCAGGAATCAGGTTATCGAAAAAGCATATCTTTTCCGAAAGATCTATAGGAGTGGATACGTTAATTAAAATATGAATGCATCATTTTGTATATTTATTATTTATTGGCTATTTATGAAACTTGTTGTTCATTTGAGTAGAATGCCAAATTATATATCATTGCAGTTTCTTCGGGATTCTACTATACTTTTTATGTTACCTGGAAAAAATTTAATTATAGCTTAGGCCATTTGAGAAAATCCAATAGTAAGATTTAATTCCGCGAAATTTTTGTCATCGAATTATAACTGCAGAGTAGTATTGTATCAGTGATGAAATATTCTACTAAAGCAACAGTTCGTTAACCTATCACTGATTTAAAAGACGTAATGACAGCCAATTTCATTTGCGAATGACTAAAGTTCGTCATAAATTGCTTGTACGGATTATTGATGACACTCGTTTACGTTCATTTTCTCTCATCCTCGTCTCCAGTTTTTCCTAATGAGACATCAGTATGCATAGGTGGTACAGTTCGAAGACTTCAATTTATCAGTGCTACAAGAGAATGTTTACAGTGTATTATATTTCTATTTTGTATAGATGGTAGATTGAATAGAAAAACGAATGAGGTGAGAGCTTGTTGTTAAGAAATAAGTAAAAACTTGAGTTTTAACTGTTGCAACTTTGGCATTTGTAAATGAACTTTTTCAAATCGTTTTTTTTTTTTGCTATTTCGCAAAAAATCTCTTAGAACAATTATTTACGCAATGTTTGATTATTAAAATTTTGTGCGGAATCCTTTTCTTTTTTCAATTCGGCTTTCTTGAGCGGCTGAAACACTTTGCCAACTCCTTCTGCTCTCCCCAACTTCTCCATTTCCTCCACATTTTCCCGTTTTCTTCTCCCCTCCCCTCTTCCCTATTCTAATTCATTGCTGCACAATCCTCAGCCCTTCTGTTTACTTTTTCGATCTTCAGCACATTCAAATGTTAGAAAAAACACGAGATGTGTTATTATTATCATACATATCTTGAATTATATTCGCTTATCTTGCGACGGCTTCTGAATTCTTCAGTGGAGTCTCAAATGTTTTAGATGATTGATTGATGCCCTCTTTATATACTTCATCACGGCCGGCAGTGTACTAGGATTTGATGATGGCCGCATAAACCAAATAGGAAAGACCGTAGATTTTTGACGGAAGTTCATTGTTTCCGGTCAGCGGATCCGTTGTACTAAAAAGTCATCAATTCATCAGTGTGGCCACTGACTATGTATAGTACCCGGTCGCTCTTCATCACTACATCGAAAACGGGACGAAAGGAAAATATGCGCTGTTAACATTGCTTCATCAGTCCTTGCACCTGACTAGAGAAGATTTTTCAAGATTTGTTGGGGTTTTACATAAATTTGCATTTTCCCATCAGAAAATGCAGAAACCTTATTACCTATCTGCATATCTTTTTATCTTAATTGATGCGTCAATTTAGTGGGTTTATTTGCAGAAAAGCTCTTACCATGTTTATTGTCATGTTGCTAATTTTTTAAAGCAATTTTTCCTTCCTAACCATTGCGTTCGGGAGGAGAATACCAACACCATTATCATTACCATTATCATGCTCATTACCATTATCGGTTTTTCAGCAAATCCCTTTCATCTCTGCCAGCATAAAGGAAATTTCCACTTCATTAAATTATCATTTTTTATTCTTTTTATGTTGCTAAAGGCGAAAAATCACTAGCAATTCTTCGTTTCGATTAAAATTGCAGATAGCATCTCATTTCAAGCGTTCTATGGAGATATTCTGCCTCTTCATCACTTAACGTTGCATTAGACGCAACGTGCAACGAATAATTAATTCATTTGTGAAATCTCTTCGCAAAGATTCATTTCGATTCAAAGAAAAAGATGAATGAGATTTTCGCATAGTGATCTTTAAAAAAAAGAAACCACAACATTGAGCGATGTGGCTATTTGCTTTTCTGTTTTCATTATTTGACTGATTGTTTTATCATTTCCGAATATTTTTTTCTCTTTCTTTTTTTGCTATTTGATGCATAGCTGTTAACAATTTTACACAAATTGAGTGTTTTTCTTTGTATTTCAAATTTTTTCATTCCATTTTTTTGCACACACTTGTGTTATGAAAATGTTGCAAATTTTTTCTTCATTATTTTCAAACAGTCTTTTCTCTTATCTCGCTAAGCATTAAATAGTGATTTGCGTAGAGATTGGAGTATGGGAAATTAAGAAGTCCAGCAAATACACTTCAGAGGGCAACTGTTTTCCGCTAGGTGCTTTCATCGAAATGAAGAAGAACGAATCTTTGAGAATAGACAATAAACTTGTAAGATTTTTTTTTGATAATCTATTCGATTGTACGATCACCATTTTAAAAAATAGTAAAATATATTTTCTTGATGAGGAAATGGGAAATAGTCTTTCATAATAATTGTATCGGAACGTAAAAAAATAGAACCAGAAAGAAAATGATATAAAATCACGTTTGTTGCTTTGATAAGGTAACATACGTCTATGCGTTCGTGGTTCATTTTTCACTGCATTTGATTTCATCGAGCATTTTTTTAAAAATTTATTACACCTTTCTGAAAGAGCTGATCAGAATAAAATTCGTTGGAAGAATTGCAGAAGAGCATTTCAACATTGCCTGTATTCAATGTTTATACCTTCTACAATATCGCTGCGCTCATTGAATTCTGCACATAAAATGTCATCGTCCAATAAATAATTTTTCGAAAATTCTGCAAAACGACTCTTTTATAAGAATATAATCGTTCGATAATCTTATGTAGTCGCTATCACGATTACGGGTAAAGAAAAATGCTGGCCACAAATTCTTATCATCGGGTGATAAGCCGAATTTCTCATCACTGGTGATAAGTTAAAAGCATTTTTCGGCATGCTTGTTGTGATCCTCTCCGTTATGGGAAGCTGTTCGATTCACCTTTCTCGTCGTTTCCACCTCCCCGCACATAAGAAACACCGACCGCAGTGGCATTTTTCATGGTTCTGCAAACCTGCATTTGTAGAACATTTTATAGCGAGGGTCTTATTTGCGTAGACGTGTCTCTCTGTCCCCTCCACTTGTTTAAGCTCGAAGGCCGTTGAAGCTGAAGTCCAAAGTTTAGTGGGTATAATCTATAAAATAAGTTGACACCTGCACTAACTTTCAAGTGGTCCATCATTTCAGCAGCAGCTGTGCGCATTTATATACATTTCTAAGATTTGGCACTCATTTTACAGCAAGACGGATGCGGTGTTTGGTTATTTTTTGGCGATCTGCAAAACTGAATAGAGTAATGAAGGGAACTGCAAAAGCGCCGCTTATCATAGCAGCTGCCTAGCAAGTTTTTGCGTTCCTTTGTTTAGAGCAATTTTTCAAATGTGCTTTCGATTTATGCAGTTGTTATGTATAGTCGATGAATTGAATGCCCTATGTTTTCCCTCAAAATCTGCCAAAATATTTCTGATGTGGTCATTCTAGCTCGTTCCCTTTCTCCTTTGAATTTAAATTAGCTTAAATGATCAAGCAAGCAAAACAAACTTCCTGATCATTTATCTGACATATAAACAACTGGCTAGACATGAGGTACCTTTGCTTGAAACACGGTTATTCTTATACGAATAGTTCTAATTCTACTTTAGGCATCTTCTTGGGTGTCTGCAAAGAGCTTACGTCGTTCTACGCAAAAAAATTTTGATGCCCATTCAATAATTCACACAAGTGGCAAGAGTAATCCACGGATGTTGGCGCAATAAAGACCACATGAAAGAAATCGATTAAAAAAATGTGCGGCAATGCTCTCGTATTTTAAGTGATCTGTCCGATATATATATATATATATATATATATATATATATATATATATATATATATATATATATATATATATATATATATATATATATATATATATATATATATATATATATATATATATATATATATATATATATATATATATATATATATATATATATATATATATATATATATATACTGCATACGCGTAAGACGCACGCAAGATTTTTTGACACTTTAATGTGTGTATAACTCGTTTTGAAGCTGATGGATCAGTGTGAAATATTGTATAGGAGACAGATAAGGGTATGTGTCATATAGCCCGACAATTTTGCAGCTCCTATTCTTTGAGCTCCCGAGTTGAAATTATCGAAGAGCACTGCTTGTTGCCCAACAAATTTGCGAAGACGCATAAGAAGCGAGATTGGTAAGATTTAAAGGTGATCTTGTGTAGAATGCTTCACAAACTAAAAACATCCTTTCCCTAGGACTAAACTGCATCCTTCCATACTTCTGGCTCTATGTTTGTGCAATATTCGAAGGTGCCTTTCCAGACAACCTCTTTCGCCAGAGACATGCTTTTGAATAAGTTCATCCAGCAAGTTATGCGCCACTAATATCATGCTTATGTCTACGTAATTAGTAGACAGAGAAGCTTGAATATCTTTATCGTGGATGCCGCTATGCCTTTATTTTCTGCACTCATTTTCTCGGTTACCAAAGAAAGCCTTCTTCTTGTTTAATCTAACGCCTGTAAAGCTATAATGGGTCACTTTATAATGCTGCAGGCACAATGGGATTCACCTAAAACTTTCTACCACATTAAACGCTCCTTTAAGTTGGCTATATGCGAGTGTATTACTTAGAACGCTCAGTTGCTAAGTCATCAAGGGGTGTCATAAGCGCCCCTAGCTGAAGCGGCAGCTTTTCTTTAGTGTTGTTTATAGAGATATAACAGAAGAATTTATATCCGATATACTTTTGCCATTGCATAAAGGAAGTATTGTTACAAGAGGACGAACTCCTAGCTGTCGCAGACTGTTTTACAGTTTTGCGAATATCGTTACGATGCTTTGCGACTATGCTTTTTTCGGAATATAGGAAAAACCGGCAGAAAGAATTTTCCGGATCCATTATTCGTTCTAATTCCTAGTATATGAATTGTTGAGTTTTTTGTTTGTTTTGGATGCTCGATGCTCTGTCATGTCCTTGTTATATTTCAGAGCTATTTGCTCTATCATGCCCTGTATTTGTTATAGTTATGCGACGATTTTTCACTTCCACAATATTTATATCACTCTGTCTAGACTATTTAATTAAAATGCAGAGATGGCACACGCTCAACAGGTGGGACAATGAAGGTGTTCAGGTAAAGAGTACATTCCGATACTTCAAATGTTTTGACTGACTCTGGGATGAAGGAGGAGGTGCTGCAAATAGAGTAAAGCAGATCAATAGGAATTAATGAGAAGTGAACAACTGCGAAGGAATCACGCGAAATTAAATTTCGAGAACGACACACATATCCGAACATGGATGCGCGAAACGAATGCGCAAATAATTCATCTTCGAGTGATGAGGTAGGCTGTGATGAAGAGTTGTGTATTCGGTAAGCGTTATGCTTTTTGGCGACACGACACAACGGAACACAAGACAAGACAACACAACACGACACGACACGGTGCGACAACTTCGTCGCTGTTCCCTCCCACTGCTGCACTGCTGTTGCTTATCGATCGACGCACAAAAACATTAATTGTATTTAGTGCACGAGCACGCGCGGCAACGCTCAACGCGTCAAATCATCCATGGTGCACTTTGCCACACACCCACCCCTCCCGCCCCCACATTGGTGGTGGAGAAGGACGAGACTGGCAAACAGGAGAAGAAAAGTTAAGGTACTAAGAAGGATGTAAGGACTAGATAGTACCAATTCCAGTAGTAATCCAGCGACACCGAATGAATCAAAATAACATAACGTTGATAATTTCTTTTCAACGAATCTTTCAAAATTAAGATGGGCGACCGACTATCTTGCTGGAAACTTAGATGCAATTAGCAGAGTACCACAAGGAAGCGTTCCTAGATCTTTGCGACTTGTAGTTCACGCGATAAACTCTCCAGCTTATGTCGGCTAGTTGCAGTGGATCATAACATTTGCCATCCTCTTTATACTCCTACGATTGATTACAAAACACTGCACAAGGATCTTCATGAGTACAATGAGTGGCCATAATCTCACATGAAACGTGGAATTCTACAAATCATTCTTCACCACTAACGCCATTTGTGACTAGATAATCATCTCTCCTAACTCTCGATGATGGAGCTCGGGATTCGAAAGTTATGGTTTCCATTCCTTAATTGCTCAGAATTTTCCGGAAAACCGTTTAAGGTTGCTTTTTGCATATTACGAGTATTGCACTAACAGATTTGAAGTATTGTCGGAAAGCCTTTATTGCGCAGTGTTTGATTCCATGTCCTGGAGTACTCTTGTCATGTTGGTCCTTATATCTTTATGCTGATAGTAAATGTCGTAGAAGACATTCAGGAATATCTTACCGGTATTGCTTTCCGCAACGCTGTATCCGAAATTATAGACCCACCTTTAAATCTTCAACTTGCAGTCGTTGAAATACGGTGGAATTCAATTACACTTTGCTGTTTTCCAGCAAACCGTAGAATATTTTTCGACATTCGTTCAGAAGCAATGTTCCTACAGCTTGAAGTTGAGAACGGCGTGCTAACAGTCTTCAGTTACCTCGCAAAATTTGCAGATTGAACAGCGTACTTCACGTTCTGTAGTAATACAGAATTGTCCCATTAGAGAACTTTCTACAGGAAAGAGTCATCAAACGAAAATCGTTTCAATTTCGCCGATTTATTTCACCGAATTCTGCCGTTTCTGATTTCTTCTTTTCTGTCCTTTTGCAGTTTCCTCGTTTTCATTTGTGCGAACACGCTCGCATACGTGATAATATCCTTTTAATCCTCATTATCCTGTTCCCGTAGTAGTGGACGTACGCGAAAACCCATTAGGAAAGAAATTAAGCAACTATCAGAAGTTGCGTCTAAACGTAAATCACCCTTGAATAGGCTCGCTTCGCTCCGCTCACCCTCTCCCCCTTCCCTCCGGTAATTTTTTGCTGAAAATTTAATGTTTCAGCTCGCTGCGAGATTTGCCAGCCAAGAGTATCATCAGCTAGTACCAGATCGATTCTGATGTCCAGCATAAGATGGCCGAGAAGCTCATTCGCAAAAATCTAATTCCAGTATAGTTCATTTTCAGCTAGATCAACTTACCGTCGTAGTGCCTTTCGAGAGCTTAATGTCTTAAACAGTAATTAATTAAATTCTTGCCGCCTGCAGCCACCAAAGTGAGACACATAAATTATCAATGTATATCCCTTACGAACTGAAGATCAAACTTTTTTGCTGCATGAAAAATCTAGCCTTTAAATCAATTCCTGTTAGATTTTTCGTGTAGAAAAATGAGTTGAAAGTTTTCTAGTGAAAGCAAATAAAGCGAGCTGAAAACTTTTAAGGCACAGCCAACGAAAAAAAAGTGGTTTCATAGCAAATATTTTAGACGAATGATCGGCGGGAACACTATGAAATCAGTAGTGCGCTGAATTTCCAAGAAGCATCCGGTTGCAGAATATTAATTCGAAGTCAGTTGTAAAATCACAAATGTGCGCTATTTCACTCCTATAAAGTGAAACATCATGCCGTCGCTGAACACATTAACAAATCATTCGTTAATTTCTCTCCTCACGTTGCATCTTTGCTGTGGTTTTTTTTTTTCGGTTCCTTTCAGTTTCGTGCCGTCATTAATCCCTTATCAAACCAAATATAAAGTTTATATTAACGATTGGGTCGTTTCGAAGTTGGCCTCGAATGACTGAAAGTAAACGATGTGGCAGATTGATATTATATTAATGGTTACTAGCGATTCTTTAATAGGCGAATGTATAAACGCTATAGAGTGACATTTCACCGTTGCATGACTCGATTGGAAAAAGGAAAAGATAAAGTTGAAAAATCCTTTCTCTCCTCTCTTCCCATAAAAAATTGCTTTCTCAGAAGAGGGAAATGAGAGCTTAAGGATCCACTACTCAGAGTCCTTTAATCCTGAATATTTTCATGTTCTGAAGTCTCGTGGATTCTGCCAAATTACACTGTTATCTAATCACGGAATTGTGTAATCCTATCACTACTGACTAAATTCTTCATTTATCCACTTCATTTATCAACAGAAAATTACTCTGATTGATGTGTTTTTCGTTCATTTAAAAGACACCTCAAATTCATTAGATCTTAAATCCACGTTTTGTGCCAAATCAGATATTTGCCCCTCTCCTTTCCCCACCCTTTTCAAAAATTCAGGATAGGGATTATATGTCGACATTATGCCACCTATATCACTACCAGAGGAATTGCTTATGAAAACGATGAAAAAATATTAGCCCAGAGAAAAATGGCATTTGATTAATAATGATTGAACATTTAGTTATTGTTAATCAGTCGTAAAAATTAGGAACTATAGTGGCGTTTAACTTCTCGCATTCTGCTCGTCATCGTTTCATTAAAAAAATTACTTCTTCTAACCTTTAGGAGTTCTCATTTCATTCAATAAGTTATTTTACTGTTTTAAAAATTTTTTGAATGTTTGGAATGTGCTATTTTTGATTGTATTATGAGAATTAAAAGCACCCTGTTATATTAAACAACTGTTATGTAAAACGCCTTTAAAATCCATCTATAGTTTTTTTTTTTTTTTTAATTCCAGCTGTACATGTTCTTCGAATGCATTCTTCGATGTTCATATTTCGTTTCCATTGAGCACTTTCGTTGCGAACAATGTAACTAGAATGTGCAGTACTGTAGCGGTAAATCTGCAATTGAACTGTTGCAGTTAAAGTAACAAAGAAGCGGGCTGAAATATTTTTTCGATTTTATTTATATGCATGCGGGTTGTGATTTTAAATTGTTTTCATCGTATTTCCGACTCAGTATATTGTTAATTTCATGTTGTGCGATAGGGCGGTCGTTTGTCGATTGCAGTTATATGATTATCACGGAAGCATTACGATTCTATACCTCATCAAAGAAGTTTTGCAAAATTTAAAGGATGCGCGGAAGTTACTGCACTCAGAGACGATTTTAACAGTACGTCAAGTTCTGCTGACCGATGCACACCGGATGCTGCTTTACTGATTGTAGTTCGTTGGACGGAAGACGGTCCCAGAGCCTGCGTACAAACTGCTGACTTCAACTAAGCTGCTCATTCGTGGAGCCCCTTTTTAGTAAACTGGTAATTTTACTAGGTATTTCCGCTTCAGGGAGATGAAAACGTGTTTTATTGTGATAGTTCTGGTTATCAGGCCGTCATCAAGCAGCCCTCAAACTGGTGTACTTGAAGATTTGTTTTATCCCGTTTGTAAATTTCGATCTTCATTCGCGAAGCAACCCTATGGTTGAAGTCGTTATGTACCTGTTCTCTTCAACCGGCATTCTCGAAGTATGTCTTATGAGCTCCCATCACATGTGGCAAATACAGTCGACAGGTAGAGTAATGTATGAATTACCTGCTTATTGTCGAATGAAAACTTTTCTAAACTTAAAGAAGCACTACATAGTTCCTGACGTTAAAAGGGCATCGTTCACAGTTGTCTGCATTGTTTATTACCTGTTCTTATTAGGCACTCAACCCTTCTAGTGCTCGGGTGAGGCATGATCTTTTGCCACTGAGCGCTTCAACTGAGGTCATATATGCAGCGGCGGCACTTCTGTGATCCTCGTCTCTTTATATCGTTCCAAAATTATTATTGTATTAGTAAATTGTTGATAAAATAAACAAGTGTATGCATCGAAGCTTGGCTTAAGAGGAATGGATCAAATGCATCAAAATACGCTGATGTTTCTCAAAATAAATGTGCACCATTTAGCGGATATCTCGATCGACGAGCGATGTAATCTCCATTAATGTCTGAAGACAATCGCATCTGCTGGTTGGAATGAGCGAAGCGTAACGAATCTAGCTTTTACGCTTTGAAACTACCACAAACTTTTGAAAAAAAAAAAGCGAAAATGCTTATATGCGTCAGGTTTTCGATCTAATTGAAACATTCTTATGAAGATTTAGCTTTGGCTTTTGAAAATCATTAACTACTGCAAGCTTAATATGCGTCAATGCAATACGAAACATTTTTGACAACGTAGATATGCTCAGATTGACTGTGAACCAATCAGCTTTCGAAACACCTGAAAAACTATCATTAAAATCACCCAAAAAATAAGTATTTTTATCCAATGCTTCAAATTTAGAATATTTTTGTCATTGTTTTGCTAGCTTTTCGAACAAAAAATAATAGAAATATAAAGAGTAAACTGCAGGGAATGAATGAGATCTGATGTGCACAAACGAATAAACGTTCGAGATACGTTCATAGGAAGTCGCCGGCCGATTTTGCACAATGTATGTTCATTTTTGAAATCATTTCGCAGAGTTGAATATATTTTCTTCATAAACTCCGTATGTTGATATATTTCAACTTGGAACATATCCTACCTGCTTCAATAAAATTCATATCAGTAGCAGCAAGGTCAATTCCCGACCGTTTCAAAAAACATCTCAATATTCTAGACCTCACCGTTTTAAAATCCTCAAATTTCACTCCTGCATTTAATATTCAAATCGAATCTTATGTTATTAGACGAAAGTTTTTTGTAAATATTTGCTCCTAAAATAAATCGATGTGAAGCACAAGGTCATATTTTGTCTACAGACCTTTGGTCCATAGGATAGACCTTGCAGGTGTTGATTTCGTGAAAGTGGTAACAAAATCATCCGATTCTTAAACTTCTTTACAATGAAATTTGTGCTTAAGTACTGAATTAAGAGATGATGAACTTAGGAGATGGGGTAATATAATGTCCGTGTTTTTTTTAATGATAGGGACAATTTTAAAACGGGTCTTTTGTTATAGCGAAGGAACGGTCAGGAAATTTTCTCATGTGAAGCACATAGGATGTCGGTTGTTTAGGTTGTCAAACAGTACATTTACCTTCATTTTGCAAGGCCTCTTCGAAGGTATTCCTGGATGCTATTTTTTATGCTCATTGAGGAGTTTTACAAGGAACACATATACTGGACATCCCCGTTCGTTCCCAGTTGCTTTGACGTGCCGCCATGTCCTCCTATCGTCGAAGAAATATGTGGAATATTAGAATGGACGAGAAAAATGCCGATAAAAATCCTATCTTTTTCATGTACAGTTGAAAATGTGGAAGAACACCTTCAACGGAGAAGTATCGCTATTTTAGAGGAGCGATAAAGTCCTGGCTTTTTTCACTTATTTCGTACTATTTATCCAATGCGTAATGCATCGCTTGCATAGTTCAATACTCTAAACAAATACGAATGAAAATGGAGTAGAAATTATTTGACAAACGATTTATGGTCAATTTTAGAAATTTCCCTATTACAAATTAGTCGGGTTAGAAACTTTTTTGCAGGAAATTTCGCGATTGCTGCTTAAGCATTGTTGTTTATAAGTACTCAACCCCCACAATGCAGGATCAATGTTTGAATGTTTGAATGAGTGCCCAACTGTTTGTGCTCGAGGTCGAGGAATAGAATATTGCAGCGTCGATGGCGATTTGCGAGTCGGGCTGACGCTTCTGCGTGGCGCTGTATATGGGCGGTCGATGCTCGCGGAGAGTACCTAGTCCCACGCATCCACAACTCTCTGACTTCTCTATACTACGCTCGATTGGTCGTGGCACATTTGGCAGGGTATATTTTCCATTTCCGCCGTCGCTGTAAATATCTGTTCAAGAATAAAGTGTAGATGAAACGCAGCAATGTTCATGCTGTAAATTCGGTACAAATTGCAATCAATATGATGTTTAGCCGAATATCTATAACGCACAGCTGTGGTTTTGAAGGCTCGAGTTTGATCATGCCCATCCAAAGGACTAACATATCAGAATGCTTTATGAATCCTTCTGTGAGATTGCCAACCGTTACGTTCACGGATTCTGTTGAAATTGAAATCAAATGAAGATATCCTCATTCCCATAGCTCATAAAAGTATAAAAACAGAGCAACAACAATTGATTGAAAGTGGAGGCAAATATTTATATTCGATTCTGAAAAATTTGCTAACTTTACAAGCGCACTAATAATTGAATTTGCTTAGGTGTTTTCAGGTGTGCATAGTGCAATATAAAGGTACAAAAAATCATTATGCGCTCAAATATATGGACAAGCGTCGTTGTGTGCAACGAATGGCTGCAGGCAGTATATTGCATGAGTTGGATTTACTCGCTCACGTATCGCATCCTTTCATCGTTAATCTTTGGTTCTCTTTTCAGGTCGTTGCAAGCATTACTTTTCCTTTTTTCTTGCGATGCATGTTGGCATTCCGTTAATATCATCTCCCACTCATATACACTTAAAAGTTATCCTTGGATGCATCCTCGCATCACAGGTGTACAATTATTGACGATATATAGGGTACAGTCGATGATGACCCGAAATGTATTCACGAGGGCACAGCCATGAGCCCCTTTATCCCCGTTGGGTATTTAAGCTGCTGACTTCAGTGTAACTGCTACCAGCAGCAACTGGCAGCGTAAATTTCCACTCAAAAGCGCTTGATTCGAACACTCATAGTATTTGTAGGCCGATATATCAGCCTACGGGGACAGCTGAGCAGAAATTTGAGCGAACTGATGGGATTCAAAGCTGCTGTTGATATTGATAAATTGCCGTCAACAGTGCTGCAAAACAACTATGAATTACTTCAATTTTATTAAATTTACAAGTTGCCCATGATTCTTATATGCGGTGTAGTACACCCCCCCCCCCCCCCGCAGCCATATCCTATTCTCGTAATTTGATCTAAAGTCTTGTGCATTACCTTTAATAATTGATCCTTGATGGAATATTAGGATGCATGTGTATAAAGGAAATAATCTGCAGGATATGCATTATATGTATATGGTAAGCGATTTGTTGCTGGGAGGAGATCTCCGTTATCACCTCAATCAACAAGGACGCTTCTCTGAGGACCGGTTCGTTCACGTCTTAATTACTCATTTATCGACCACCACAAAGATCCTCATTTATTTCGATCTGATGTTTTACTGAAATCATTCTTTATGGCCTTACGATTTGATGAAATGTTAATAGGAGAAATCGCCCACAAAAATAATGGAGCATTGCCGCCTATTGTGTTCTCGAGAATCGACAGCTTGTACCGCTGAACCTTGAGCTGTTTGAGCTAAGACAACCCACCTCCTACGTTGAACTCCATACGGTTTGGAGAACCGATCCCTTATGGCTCACCTTGTGCCTCAGGGGTTGCCGAGCTCCCAAACCCCAAACCCTGAAGGTCGCTGATGTTACTTGCCTCAAGAGACCTCAAGCCCAAATAGCGTTCTAATTTACCTGAGCATACATAAATGTTGCCCCAAGATCGTCGAGGTTGGGATGCTCTCATTCCGGGTTTTGGTGGAATTCGTAACTGGTGGTCCTCATCCTTCTACTACCTCATCTTCTCATCTTGGGGCTTCCGAGACCAAACATAAAGTCTCGAGACCGATATAACTCATCACAGTTGCTACACTGAGCTAACGAAACTAGATAACTCTGAAGTTAGGCTTGGACAGAGGGCAAGATGCAACAATCCTATGCGTTTCGCGTAGGATATAAAACTTTCCATGATTAAAAAAATGACTTCAAAATAAAGTAATGTAGGCCAATTTCATTCAAAAAAGCATCAGCGTCCTCATTGACTTAAATTTCGCTGCACCTCCTAATAGGGTAACTGACTTTTTTCGTTTAAATAGGCTGTCTTACGTGTTCTTTCAAGCATGACATCCACATCTCTATTCTAAAGCATGAGTTTTCGTCTATCGAAACGTAGAGCCTTTGCATCCACACTCCTACAGTTTTCGTCTATCGAAACGTAGAGCCTTTGCATAAAACTACAACCTGAGTAGCTTTTATATACGCATGTCAAATTGCAGAGCTAAATTGTATATTTGTGAGATTGCATTGGCTCTCGATTATCTACACAGTGAGATGATCGTTCATCGGGACGTGAAACCGGAGAACATTTTGCTCGATGATCAAGGACATGCCCATTTGACTGATTTCAACCTGGCGATCCGACTTCCTCCCAATACGCTCGCTACCTCCTTTTCTGGTAAAGTCGTTCGGTTCATTGCTCAGTTTCTCTGACGTCTTTAGTTTTCATGAATTTATGAAAGATTAATGTTGCTTGATTGAAGAATATGGAAACTGCATTACTGATGTGGTGAGAATCGTCAGTATTCACGTTTATTTTTTAGGGACTCGTCCATATATGGCACCAGAAATAATGCTGGCTGCGCTTGGTCAAATCGCAGGCTATGACCATCGAGTTGATTGGTTCTCCCTTGGAGTGTGTTTTTATGAGATGCTTAGAGGACGGAGGCCATATGAATACACTGCCCATTTCTCTTCTCAACAGGTATATTCATGAACTGAAAAATCCTAAGATGCTGTAATTCGAGCATTTCATGTCAGATTTTTGCTTTTGCTTTTGCGGTAGATGAGGGTTCTGGTCCATAACTACTGGTTGACTTCCAGTTTCTACCTTTTTCGGTAGTTAACGAAGTCCGTTGATGGCTTAGATGACTGTCACTGTTTGCGGTTATGCATATAATTGTGGTGTTGATGTGTTCGCGATGTATATGGTTTAATATTGAAGGCCTCAGCTTATCCACTGGATTCTGTCCTCATTTGTGGATGGAATTGGTATGTATTTATAATAAACGGTATCTTTAATTTCTGACGTAAGCATATGCTGAAAATTTGTGCCATAAAAGGTCACGCAAAGAGGGATACGGTAGGAGTGAGTGAGTTGTTCAAGAAGGTTTTTAAAAGCTCTGCCGAATTTCTCTTAGTTTTGGAACCATACTAACATGGCTGTTTTTGCCCTTAATCCATGTACTTCCTAGGCTCTAATACCAATACTTTTCGTTCGGATCGTTGGTGTTAAATGATCCGAATAGGACGATGTTCGACTTTTCGGGATAATTCAGACCTAGGAATCCTCATTTGATTGTCCGTTTGATTGCGAAATGAGTTTTAGCCAGTGTGGATTCTTTAAGATTTTTACGGTCAAAATTCTATAACACTCGATTCATTCTCATTATTTCGTTGTGAAGCTTTCACGGCGACAATTGCTGGTAAGGTTAATAAATCAATTACTGTCACAGGTCACAAGAAGCCCCTAGCCATATATGTGGAATTGGCTGAGGTTGAGCAGCTTGCAGGTGCTATGTTTGATGAGCAAAAGTTGCATAGCGTTGCCATCGCATTGGTCGTCGGACCTCATCTCGTTTATTTCGAGGATACTCAGTTTCGAAATCACCTGCAGAATCGCATCTTTGAGATCCTTCTCGCATCATTGCTATATGGAAAGGATCGACATGGACGCTGTCCTCGCTAAGTGAGCTTGACATTTTTTCTTTTTCGTAGGACATTCCTTCTCACTTCTACTGGTATACAATATGAACGGGAACAAAACCCCTGCTTCAATTGTCGTCCACCAAACAATTAGACCTACCTTTAGGAGAAAATCCAGGAATACCATTTGCAAAAACCGTCATGCACCTCTGTTTTAAAATATGTTAAAGGAAGACAGCGCCAGTATTCATTCCCCGTAGCGATGCGCTGAATTGCGATCCGACCTATGAACTGGACGAGAAGGTGGTTGGCTCGTCGATAATTCGTCGCCAGCGAAGACATTCGATGACATCGGCTGATGAGGAGCTAGAACGTGCAGTGGACGAGTTGACACGCTCGTTTACCGTTTACAATCGTCACGTGCAAAACTTACCTCAGAAACAGGTACTACGTTAATATATGCTGTATGATAGATTACATGTCTTGAACACATGTCGCAAGGCATAGAATAATATTAAGCAATATGAAAATCACTGTTTTCTGCTGAATCTCGATATGCAAAATTTTCGAGATATCCGATAAAATATTCAGGGAAGTATGATAGCCTCAGACGATTCATCCATCCATTTACTAAATTAGAGCAAACATAATTTTGCATATGCAGAATATATCAGTTGCAGACGAATCGACTTGAAGAGGAGACTTCATTGACCAAAGCGAATGCTGGCAACTGCTCCAGAAATGCCGTCTAAGTGAACTTGTATAGAGAAAACAACGCAGCGAACTGGTCGACGTTTGCCGTTGTGCTCTCGATTCTTAATGCGGTTAATAACATCGAGCCTATAGGTTCTCAGCGCTTTCCCAACGTGCATTTTTTTTGTTGTTTTGTTTTAAACCTTTTTTGTTTGCTTATTTACGTTTTTTTTTTCATTCAATTCTGCACTGAATTCTCTCGATTGTGCCATGTTGCCTTGTTAGTAGCAAGATGATAGATAGCTTACATTCATGCGAAGACGAACAAATAAGACGAGGGAAGAACAGTCAGTGGAAGACAATAAAGATTTTATTCACTATCTGATGATAGGTAAAGAGGAAGACTTCACCCTTTTACCCACATTGAAACTCAAATCCTAGAAAGTGAAATATCTAATATTCATTTGATAATCGATTTGGTCGTAAAGATTTAATGTGATTGTGCCTTTCGTGAGAACGCGGTGCTTGCATCTAAGCAGTGAGCTTTATTGGTGAGCCAGCGGTTGGTGCTCTTCCATCTGCCGTGATCGTTTGCATCGAAAAGAGGGCAATCTTTCCGAGGCATTAGTCTCATGCGGGGATAAGAGCGCTGATTTCAGGGGATAGAAGGGTAATCTTGCAAATTTAACTTCTAATTTTCATTGGGAACTACGAAACCTTCACCGCATTGTGGAAAATTGTGAGGGGGTCGCTAACCTCACACTTTTGACCTGAAGATGATGAGGCTGCATCACGCTGCATACACCCACTTTGATGTCTGTTTGCTTTAACCAAAAAAAGAGCCGGGTGCGCCTTATCCTGTATATGGATATTTGCGGCAACTACACGAAATTATGATTGCCGATTGAGCTCACATTTCCGTTTCGTCTATTTCATGCCTCAAAACCATCTTTACAATCCAAGCCTCCCATCTGTATCACTTGTACAGGAGTGAAGCCGCATTTCTCGGAAAGTCCTTTTATCTTCGAAAGTTTTTAGGCACATGATACAGAATATTTTCCACATAAGGGACGCGATGGGTGCAAGACATCTGTTTTCGATTGCCACAACAGTAAAGCATGCGCAAAAAAACAAGGATCATCTGCAATGCACGTAGTGTATGAAATCCGCAGGTCATACCTTTCATGCTGCTTCTCCATTAGCAAGACCTGCCTCATCTCAATGACCTCAAGCACCCAAATGACCTCAGATATGAGATCCTCCTGGCATCAACCGTCGTGCTCCTCAAAGATGTTTTTAGTGTGCACTGCCATACGATGGTGTTCGGCCAATGAACTAACCGCTCAAAACCTTCTCAATTAATGTTCGTTGCTCCATTTGGAGCACCGTTGATGTTCCCCTAGGGAACATTTCCCCTCGCCAATCAAGTTACAATAAAAACTTCATTTTTTCGGTTATATCTCGGAAAATGCTTTGCCCTAAAATAAGCACCAGCCTGCGCATCCCGTTCGAAAATCATACTGTGCCCCCCCCCCCTTCTCTCATTCCTCAAGACCTCCCTATTTCCTTGAGCATTTCCTAAAGCCAGTTTAAGTGACGCTCTTAAACACTCTTCTTTTATCCACATAAGGTGATGAATTACGGAACGTATACCTCCCGTCGGAAAATGGGAGAGCTGAGGAAAGAAAAAGAATGGACGGCGGCATAATATGAAAGTTTTTTAAAATTATTCCCATTGCCACTATGATAAACCATCCACTGAGTGTTTTGCATTCCTTTTTCTATTAACTTAAAAATAATTCGCAAGATGGGAGCACCCATTTTTGTATACGTAAATTAAAATCTCAGTAATGAAAATGCATAAATGGTTTAGCATAATTGTTTAATCCAAAAATTCATTGTAAATTTATCGCAGATTTTGCATCAACTTTCCAACAGTCTTACACCAACCACTTTTACTGAAAAGCATTCCCAAAGTTACACCGTTTCGAATCACTAATCACCTAAATTTTTGAGAATTTCAATTCCTGAAAGTATTCATTTTTGCTTTCTTTAGTGATTCCTTTCTAAAAATCCAAAAGATCACAAGTGATCTTTCCAATAGAGTTGGGGGGAGGGGGGAAGTATCTGTGCGCAAATTAGCTCTCAAGACAAATTATGTGAGCCAACTACCCAAGAAAATACAAATCATAATATTTGTTTTATTTATAAATAATAAATATATATTTTTGCATATATTTGTGATAAGAAAGAATACGCATAAACGAATTTGCAGCTGCTACCTGTAACACAATCGTCAATCACAAATGACTTTCAAATAATGTCGAAGAACGCGATTCAATGCGAAATAAATTCGACCAATATGCTGAAAATCATGGAACGCAGCCACGTCTGAATTCGCTCTAAATCATTTCCGCTATGAGTTTTATGGAACTACAAATCATGGCGCCATTACCGCACACAACACGGATAAATCCAAACCATTCTGCCATTGCAACCTCCAAATCTGTGGCGGAAATGACCAGTGGCTGGAGCGATCCGATTGCACTTGGAACATACCCAGAGCAATAGATTGCCAAAAACAACAGCATGCAACAATCAGAACTACATCACATTTATGTTCTGCTGCAGCAATATCCTGACACTTCAGAACTGTGATATCCGCACCTTTCTTTTTCTGTTCAAGTACGCACCGCTCTTAAGTGTTAGACAACTAAAACAATGGAAGATATTCTCAAGCAAACATATGTCAGTAAGTGCACGACCAACCTTGCCATCACCTCGAGAACAAATTCGTGAAAAAAGCATGAAAGAAAAAAAAAACAAAAAGAAGCATTAAATCCTCAGAGAAATGCCGTTTCACGCAAAATATGACCAATTACAGAAAGAATTCCAAATTATAAATTCGACGAAACTTTCAAGTGTCCACATCTCCTTTACAAGGTGGATAGCTGTAAAGAAACTATCCTTTAAATGACAGCCGTACCCACCAAATCATACCATCATGGCTAATAAGTTGGAGCTATCGGATAAATAAATGCTCAAGAAACACCTTCCCAAAACGCACATAGCAAAAGAAAACCATCAGGCACATATAAAATGATTTAGTGCAGCGTTTAAAAAATCACACTAACCACCAGAAGACAAATTCTGAGAATAAATAAAAGTGGAATCGATAGTGCGTATATTATAAAAATAAACCAGAGAACAGAGTGAAATCAGAGTAGAACAATTAGTAATTAGAGAAATAAATAATCAACTGCATCATCTCTGATGCGAATACAATCCGACCCATTGAATTTACATGATAATAACGAGAGAAAAATAATAATTTCTTAAGGATCCGAGAGGTTTTTTTCTAGCATTTTAGGCCGCTCGACATTTTGAAGTCAGATTATTTCTACTAATCATCTCTGCGATATACTTCTCGTCGATTATCCGTCGAATAGACACCTCCAAGTTCGAGTATGAATTTATCTGGATTGTCATCCCATTTACCCGGGAGAGGGACCTGGAATTATAGCATATTCCCTTTCGGTATAAATCACATTGCAATTCGAGACAGCAACATATCACCTACACAAGAACAATTTCCGGAAAAATTAAACTACACACCGCATCAATGATTAAACGTATTGCTTATCAAATCAGCTATTGCACCAGTGCCGTGAAGCGCAATTCTTACGAATCTACCACAACAAAAAAGCTAACGGTGGGACCGCGCCTATACCAATCAAAATTCAAAAAGGACATGAGCGACAGCAAATTGGAAATTAACCGATAATAATATAAAAGTTCGGGACGACGATCAGTTAGAGGTAGAATACTCATGCAGTACAGCATGTTATAATTCTACAACAATGCGACATAAACAGAGGAAGGATCGCCCTACAAACGCTGATCGAAAAACAGTCGAGTTGCAAAAAATTGTTCCATATAAGTACGCACTTGAAACTATTCAACCGGTGATCAGACACGAATAACTAGGAAGAACAGAAAATGAAAAACCAGAATAAATGATCTAAAAAAATCGACAAACAAACATTAACACCACCTATGCTCACAACTTCCTCCATCATTCATGATCTAGGAAATCCCGTCTATGGCAAAATCGATCCATACGGGACTGGAGCAGTCATGTAGATGAGCTATCTATCTATCTATCCATCTATCTATCTATATAATTACATAAATGAATAAATAAATAATTAATTAATTAAACTATTAATTAATTAAGTTTAAATAAATCAAATAAACTAAATAAAATAAACTAAATAAATAAATATAATAAACTTGAATAGATAAATAAAAAAAAAATTTAAATTTATTTAAATAAATTAATTAATTAATTTTAAATTAATAAATTAATTAAAATAATAAATAAATTAAATAAATAAATTAATTAAATTAATTATTAAATTAATTAAATTAATTAAATAAATTAATTTAATTAATTAATTAATTAATTAATTAAATTAAATTAAATAAATTAAATTAAATTAAATTTAATTAATTAAATTCAATTAAATTAATTAAATTAAATAAATTAAATTAAATTAAATTAATTAAATTAAAATAAATTAAATTAAATTAAATTAAATAAATTAATTAAATTAAATTAAATTAAATTAAATTAAATTAAATAAATTAAATTAAATTAAATTAAATAAATTAAATAAATTAAATTAAACAATTAAATTAAATTAAATTAAATAAATTAAATTAAATTAATTAAATTAAATAAATTAAATTAAAATAAAATAAATTAATTAAATTAAATTAAATTAAATAAATTAAATTAAATTAATTAAATTAAATTAAATAAATCAAATTAAATTAAATCAAATAAATTAAATTAAATAAATAAATTAAATTAAATTAAATTAATTAAATTAAATTAAATAAATTAAATTAAAATTAAATAAATTAAATTAAATAAATTAAATAATTAAATTAAATAAAATAAATTAATTTAATTAAATAAATTAAATTGAATTAAATCATTAAATTAAATTAAATTAAATAAATTAAATTAAATTAAATAAATAAATAAAATTAAATAAATTAAATTAAATTAAATTAATTAAATTAAATAAATAAATTAAATAAAATTAAATAAAATAAATTAAATTAAATTAAATAAATTAAATTAAATTAAATAAATTAAATTAAATTAAATTAAATAAATTAAATTAAATTAAATTAATTAAATTAATTAAATTAAATTAAATTAAATTAAATAAATTAAAAAAATAATTAAATTAAATTAAATAAATTAAATTAAATTAATTAAATTAAATAAATTAAATTAAATTAAATTAAATTAAATAAATTAAATTAAATTAAATTAAATTAAATTAAATAAATTAAATTAAATAAATTAAATTAAATTAAATAAATTAAATAAATTAAATAAATTAAATTAAATAAATTAAATTAAATAAATTAAATTAAATTAAATAAATTAAATTAAATTAAATAAATTAAATTAAATTAAATTAAATTAAAAAATTAAATTAAATTAATTAAATTAAATTAAATTAAATTAAATAATTAAATTAAATTTATATAATTTAAATTAAATTAAATTAAATAAATTAAATTAAATAAATTAAATTAAATTAAATTAAATAAATTAAATTAAATAAATTAAATTAAATTAAATTAAATTAAATTAAATTAAATAAATTAAATTAAATTAAATTAATTAAATTAAATTAAATAATTAAATTAAATTAAATAAATTAAATAAATTAAATTAAATTAAATTAAATTAAATTAAATTAAATAAATTAAATAAAATTAAATAAATTAAATTAAATTAAATTAATTAAATTAAATTAAATTAATTAAATTAAATTAAATAAATTAAATTAAATTAAATTAATTAAATTAAATTAAATAAATTAAATTAAATAAATTAAATAAAATTAAATTAAATAAATAAATTAAATTAAAAATTAAATTAAATTAAAATAAATTAAATTAAATTAAATTAAATAAATTAAATTAATTAAATTAAATTAAATTAAATTAAATTAAATTAAATTAAATAATTAAATTAAATTAATTAATAAATTAAAAATAAATTAAATAAATTAAATTAAATAAATTAATTAAATTAAATAAATAAATTAAATTAAATTAAATTAAATTAAATAATAAATTAAATTAAATTAAATTAAATAAATTAAATTAAATTAAATTAATTAAATTAAATTAAATAAATTAAATAAAATAAATTAAATTAAATATTAATTAAATAAATTAAATTTAATAAATTAAATAAATTAATTAAATTTAAATAAATTAAAATAAATTAAATAAATTAAATAATTAAATTAAATTAATTTAAATTAAATAAATTAAATTAAATTAAATAAATTAAATTAAATTAAATAAATTAAATTAAATTAAATTAAATTAAATTAAATTAAATAAATTAAATTAATTAAATTAAATAAATTTAAAAAATTAAATTAAATTAAATTAAATAAATTAAAATAAATTAAATTTAATTAATAATTAAATTAAATTAAATTAAATAAATTAAATTAAATTAAATATTAAATTAAATTAAATTAATTAAATTAAATAAATAAATTAATTAAATTAAATTAATTAAATTAAATTAATTAAATTAATTAAATTAAATAAATTAAATTATAAATTAAATAAATTAAATTAAATAAATTAAATTATAAATTAAATTAAATAAATTAAATTAAATAAATAAATTAAATTTAATTAAATAAATTAAATTAAATAAATTAAATATAATTAAATTAAATTAAAAAATTAAATTTAAATTAATTAAATTAAATTAAAAATTAAATTAAATTAAATTAAATAAATTAAATTAAATTAAATAAATTAAATTAAATTATAATTAAATTAAAAATTAAATTAAATAAATTAAATAAAATTAAATAAATTAAATTAAATTAAATTAAATTAAATAAAAATTAATTTAATTAAATTAAATTAAATAAATTAAATTAAATTAAATTAATTAAATAAATTAAATTAATTAAATTAAATTAAATAAATAAAATTAAATTAAATTAATTAAATTAAATAAAATAAATTAAATAAATTAAATTAATTAAAATTAAATTAATAAATTAAAATTATAATTTAATTAATTAAATAAATTAAATTAAATTAAATTAAATTAAATTAAATTAAATTAAATTAAATTAAATAAATTAATTAAATTAAATAAATTAAATTAAATTAAATAAATTAAATTAAAATAAATAAATTAAATTAATTAAATAAATTAAATTAAATTAAATAAATTAATTAAAAATTAAAAAAATTAAATAAATTAAATTAATTAAATTAAATTAAATAAATTAAATTAAAATAAATTAATTAAAATTAAATTAAATAAATTAAATTAAATAATTAAATTAAATTTAAATTAATTTATTATAAATTAAATAATTTTAAATTATTAAATAAATTATAAAAATAAATATTAAATTAATAAATTAAATAAATAAAATTAAATTAAATTAAATTAAATTAAATAAATTAATTAAAAAAAAAATTAAATAAATTAAATTAAATTAAATAAATTTAATTAAATAAATTAAATTAAATTAAATTAATTAAATTAAATTAAATAAATTAAATTAAATTAAATAAATTAAATTAAATAAATTAAATTAAATTAAATTAAATTAATTAAATTATAATAAATTAAATAAAATTAATTAAATTAAATAAATAATTAATTAAATTAAATTAAATAAATTATTAAAATTAAATTAAATTAAATTAAATTAATTAAATTAAATTAAATTAAATAAATTAAATTAAATTAAAATAAAATTAAATAAATTAAATAAATTAAATTAAATTAAATTAAATTAATTAAATTAAATAAATTAAATTAAATTAATTAAATTAAATTTAATTAATTAAATTAAATTAAAAAATTAAATTAAATTAATAAAATAAATTAAATTAAATTAAATTAAATTAAATTAAATAAATTAAATTAAATTAATAAATTAAATTAAATTAAATTAAATTAAATTAATTAAATTTAATTAAATTAAATAAATTAAATTAAATTAATTTAATTAAATTAAATTTAATTAAAAAAATTAAATAAATTAAATTAAATAAATTAAATTAAATTATTAAATTAAATTAAATAAATTAAATTAAATAAATAAAATTAAATTAAATAAATAAATTAATTAAATTAAATTTAATTAAATTAAATTAAATAAATTAAATAAAAATTAATTAAATTAATTAAATTAAATTAAATAAATTAAATTAATTAAATTAAATTAAATTAAATTAAATAAATTAAATTAAATAAATTAAATTAAATAAAATAAATTAAATTAAATTTAAATTAAATTAAATTAAATTAATAAATAATTAAATAAATGAATTAAATTAAATAAATAAATTAAATTAAATAAATATAAAAAAATAAAATAAATAAATTAAATTAAATAAATTAAAAAATAAATAAATTAAATAAAATTAAATTAAATAAATTAAATAAATTAAATTAATTAAATTAAATAATTAATTTAAATTAAAATTAAATTAATTAAATTAAATTAAATTAAATTAAATAAATTAAAATTAAATTAATTAAATAAATAATTAAATTAAATTAAAATAAATTAAAATAAATTAAATAAATTAATTATAAATTAATTTAAATTTAAATTAAATTAATTAAATTAAATTAATATAAAATTAAATTAAATTAATTTAATTAAATTAAATTAAATTAATTAAATTAAATTAAATTAAATTAAATAAATTAAATAAATTAAATAAATTAAATTAAATAAATTAAATTAAATTAATTAAATTAAATAAATTAAATAAATTAAATTAAATTAAATAAATTAAATTAAATTAAAAAAAATTAAATTAAATTAATTAAATTAAATAAATAAAATTAAATTAAATTAAATAAATTAATTAAATTAAATTAAATTAATTTAATTAAATTAAATAAATTAAATAAATTAAATTAAATTAAATTAAATAATTAAATTAAATTAATTAAATTAAATAAAATAAATTAAATAAATTAAATTAAATTAAATAAATTAAATTAAATTAAATAAATTAAATTAAATTAAATAAATTAAAATTAAATTAATTAATTAAATTAAATTAAATAAATTAATTAAATTAAATAAATTAATTAAATAAATTAAATTAAATTAAAAAAATTAAATTAAATTAAAAATAAATTAAATTAAATTAAATTAAATTAAATTAAATTAATTAAATTAAAATTTAAATTAATTTTATTAAATAAATTAAAATAAACAAATAAATTAAATTTAATAAATTAAATTAATTAATTAATTAATTAATAATTAAATTATTTAATAATAAATTAATTAAATTAATTAAATAAATTAATTAAATTAAATTAAATTTTAATTAAATTAATTAAATTAAAATTAAATAAATTAAATAAATTAAATTAATTAAATAAATTAAATTAAATTAATAAATTAAATTAAATTAAATTAAATAAATTAAATTAAAATTAAAAAATAAATTAAATAAATTAAATTAATTAAATTAAATTAAATTAAATAAATTAAATTAAATTAAATTAAATAAATAAATTAAATTAAATTAAATAAATAAATTAAATTAATTAAATTAAATAAATTAAATTAAATTAAATAAATTAAAAATTAAATTAAATTAAATTAAATTAATTAAATTTAATAAATTAAATTAAATTAAATAAATAAAATTAAATTAAATAAATAAATTAAATTAATTAAATTAAATTAAATTAAATTAATTAAATTAAATTAAATAAATTAAATTAAATTAATTAAATAATTAAATTAAATAAATTAAATAATTAAAATTAAATAAATTAATTAATTTAATTTAATTAATTAAATTAAATTAAATAAAATAAATTAAATTAAATTAAATTAAATTAAATTAATAAATAAATTAAATAAAATTAAATAAATTTAATTAAATTAAATAAATTAAATTAAATTAAATAAATTAAATTAAAATAAATAATAAATTAAAATTAAATTAAATTAAATTAAATTAAATTAATTAAATTAAATTAAATAAATTAAATAAATTAAATAAATTAAATTAAATTAAATAAATTAAATTAAATTAAATAAATTAAATTAATTAAATTAAATTAATTTAATTAAATAAATTAAATTAAATAAATTAAATAAATTAAATTAAATTAAACTAATTAAATAAATTAAATTAAATTAAATTAATTAAATTAAATTAAATAAATTAAATTAAATTAAATAAATTAAATTTATTAAATTAAATTAAAATAAATAAAATTAAATAAAATTAATTAAATTGAATTAAATAAATTAAATTAAATAAATTAAATAAATTAAATAAATTAAAAAACCAAATAAATTTAAATTAATTAAATTAAATTAAATTAATAAATTAAATTAATTGTATTAAATTAAATAAATAAATTAAATAAATTAATTAAATTAAATTAAATAAATTAAATTAAATTTAATTAATTAAATTAAATTAAACAAATTAAATTAAATTAAATTAAATTAAATTAAATAAATAAATTAAATTAAATTAAATTAAATAAATAAATTAAATAATTTAAATTAAATTAAATTAAAATTAATTAAATTAAATTTAATAAATTAAATTAAATAAATGAATAATAAATTAAATTAAATAAATTAAATTAAATTAATTTAAATTAAATAAATTTTATTTAAATTAAATTAATTAAATAAATAAATTAAATTAAATAAATTAAATTAAATAAATTAAATTAAATTAAATAAATTAATTAAATTAAATCAATAAATTAAATTAAATAAATTTAAATTAATTTAAATAAATTAAATTAAATTAAATAAATAAATTAAATTAATTAATTAAATAAAATTAAATTAAATTAATTAAATTAAATTAAATTAAATTAATTAAATTAATTTAATTAAATTAAATAAAATAAATAAATTTAATTAATTAAATAAATTAAATAAAATTAAATAAATTAAATTAAATATTAAATTAAATTAAATTAATAAATTAAATTAAATAAATTAAATTAAATTAAATTAATTAAATTAAATAAAAAAAAATTAATAATTAAATTTAAATATAATAAATTAAATTAATTAAATTAAATTAAATTAAATTAAATTAAATTTTATTAAATAAATTAAATAAAAATTAAATAAATAAATTAAATAAATAATCAAATTAAATTAATTAAATAAATTAAATTAAATAAATTAAATTAAATAAATAAATTAAATTAATTAAATAAATTAAATTAAATTAAATAAATTAAATTAAATTCATTAATTAAATTAAATTAATTAAATTAAATTAAATTAAATTAAATTAAATAAATAAATTAAATTAAATTAAATCAATTAAATTAAATTAATTTAAATTAAATTAATTAAAATAAATTAAAATAAATAAATTAAATAGAATTCAATAATTTAAAATAAATTAAATAAATTAAAATTAAATTAATTAATTAAATTAAATTAAATAAATTAAACTAAATTAAATAAATTAAAATAAATTAAATTAAATTAAATAAATTAAATTAATTAAATAAACCAAATAGAATTAAATAAATTGAATTAAATTAAATTAATTAAATAAAATTAAATAATTAATTAAATTAAATTAAATATGAATTAAATTAAATTAATTAAATAAATTAAATAAATTAAATTAAATTAAATAAATAAAATTAAATAAATAAATTAAATTAAATAAATTAAATTAATTAAATTAAATCAATTAAATTAAATTAAATTAATTAAATTAAATTAATTAAATTAAATAAATAAAATTAAATTAAACAAATTAAATTAAATAAATTAAAATAAATTAAAAAAATAAATTAAATTCAAATTAAATAAATTAAATTAAATTAAATAAATTAAATTAAAAAAATTAATTAAAATTATTAAATTAAATTTAAATTAAATAAATTAAATTAAATTAAATTAAACAAATTAAATTAATTTTAAAATTAATTAAATTAAATTAAATAAATTAAATTAATATAATAAATTAATTAAATTAAATAAATTAATTAAATTATTAAATTAAAGTAATTAATTAAAAATTAAATAAATTAAATAAATTAATTAAATTTAATAAAATAAATTAAATTAAATAAATTAAATAAAATAAATTAATTAAATAAATTAAATTAAATAAATTAAATTAAATAAATCAAATTAAAGTAAATTAAATAAATTAAATTAAATTAATTAAATAAATTAAATAAAATTTAATATTATTAAATTAAAAAAAAAATTAAAATAAATTAAAATTAATTAAATTAAATAAAATTAAATTAATTAATTAAATTAAATTAAATTAAATTAAATTAATGAATAAATTAAATAAATTAAATTAAATTAAATTAAATAAATTAAATAATAAATTAAATAAAATTAAATTTAAATAAATTAAATTAAATTAATTAAATTAAATTAATAATTAAATTAAATTAAATAAATTAAATTAAATAATTAAATTAAATTAAATTAAATCAAATTAAATTAATTAAATTAATTATAAATTAAATAAATTAAATTAAATTAAATTAAATTAAGTTAAATTTAATTAATTAAATAAAATTAAAAAAATTAAATTTAAATTAAATTAAAAAATTAAATTAAATTAATTAAAATTAATTTAAATAATTAAATTAAATCAAATAAATTAAATAAATAAATTAATTAAATTAAATTAAATAAATTAAATTAAATTTTAAATAAATTAAATTTAATTTAATTAAATAATTAATTAAATTAAACAATTAAAATTAAATAAATAAATTAAACTAAATAAATATAAATTAAATTAAATTAATTAAATTAAATAAAATAAATTTAAATTATAATTAAATAATTAAATTAAATTTAATAAATTAAATAAATAAAATTTTAATTAAATTTAAATTATATAAATTAAATTAAATTAAATTAAATTAAATTAAATCAAATAAATTAAATTAAATTAAATTAAATAAAAATTAAATTTAATAAATTATTAAATTAAATAAATTAAATTAATTAAATTAAATTAATTAAATTAAAATTAAAAAAATTAAAATTAAATTAAATTATATAAATTAAATTAAAATAAATTTAAATTAAATTTACAACTAAATTAAATACAAGTCAAATAAATTAAAATAAAATAAATAAATTAAATTTAAATTATTAAAATTAATTAAATTTAATTAAATCAATTAAATTAAAATTTAATTAAATTTAATTAATATAAATTAAACAACAATTAAAATAAATAAATTAAACTAAATAAAATAAATTAAATTAAATAAATTAAATTAAATAAAATAAAATAAATTAAATTAAATAAATTAAAATTTAAATTAATTAAATTAAGTTAAATAAATTAAATTTAAAATTAATTTAATATAATTAAATTATTAAATTAAATAATTTAAATTATATTAAATTAATTAAATTAAATTAAATGAATTAAATTAAATTAAATTAAATTAAATAAATTAAATAAATAAATAAATTAAATTAAATAAATTAAATTAAATAAATTAAATAAAATTAAATTAAATAAATTAAATTTAATTAATTAAATTAAATTAAATAAATTAAATTAATTTAATTTAATTTAATTTTAATTTAATTAATTAAATAAATAAATTAAATAAATTAATTTAATTAAATTAAATTAAATCAATTAAATTAAAATTAATTAAATTAAATAATTAAATTAAATAAATAAATTAAATTAAATAAATTAAAATTGAATAAATTAAATTAAATAAAATTAATTAAATTAAATTAAATAAATTAAATTAAATAAATTTAAATTAAATAAATAAATTAAATAAAAATTAAATAAATTAAATTAAATTAAATTAATTTTAAAAAATTAAATTAATTAAATAAAATTAAATAAATTAAATTAAATAAATTGAATTAAATTAAATTAATTAAATTAAATTAAATTAAATTAAATTAAATAAATGAATTAAATAAAATTAATTAAATTAAATAAATAAATTGAATTAAATTAATTAAATTAATTAAATTAAATAAATTAAATAAATTAAATGAATAAATTAAATAAATAAATGAATTAAAAGAATTAAATTAAATAATTAATTAAATTAAATAAATTAAATAAAAATAAATTAAATTAACATTAATTAAATTGAATAAATTAAATAAATTAAATAAATTAAATAAAATTAAATTAATTAATTAAATTAAATAAATAAATTAAAGTAAATTATCAAATTAAATAAAATAAATTAAATTAAATAAGTAAATTAAATTAAATTAATTAAATAAATTAAATAAATTAAACTAAATTAAATAATAAAAAAAATTAAATTAAAATAAATTAAATAAATTAAATAATTAAATAAATTAAATTAAATAAATTAAAATTAAATTAAATAATTAAATTAAATTAAATAAATTAAATTAAATCAAATAAATTAAATTAAATTAAATTAAATAAATAAATTAAATTAAATAAATTAAATTAAATTAATATTAAATTAAATTTAATTAATTAAATTAAATTAAAAAAAATTAAATTAAATTAAATAAATTAAATTAAATAATTAATTAAATTAAATAAATAAATTAAATAAATAAATTAAATTAAATTAAATAAAATTTAATTAATTAATTTAAATTAAATTAAATAATCTAAATTAAATTAAATAAATTAAACTAAATTAAATAAATTAAATTAAATATTTTTAAATAAAAAAAAATAAATTAAATTAAATTAAATAAATTAAAATTAAATTAAAAAATTAAATTAAATCAAATAAATTAAATAAATTAAAATAAATTAAATTAAATTAAAAAAAATAAATTAAATAAATAAAAAATTAAATAAATTAAATTAAATAAATTAAATTAAATTAAATTAATTAAATTAAATAAATAAATTAAATTAAATAAATTAAATTAAATTAAATTAAATAAATTAAATTAAATAAATAAATTAAATTAAATTAAATTAATTAAATTAATTAAATTAATTAAATTAAATAAATTAAATTAAATTAAATAAATTAAATTAAATTAATTTAATTTAATTTAATTTAATTAATTAAATTAAATAAATTAAATTAAATTAAATTAATTAAATTAAATTAAATCAATTAAATTAAATTAATTAAATTAAATAAATTAAATTAAATTAAATAAATTAAATTAAATAAATTAAATTAAATTAATTAAATTAAATAAATTAAATTAAATTAAATTAAATTAAATAAAAATTAATAAATTAAATTAAATTAAATTAATTGAATTAAATTAAATAATGAAATTAAATTAAATAAATTAAATTAAATTAAATGAATTAAATTAAATTAAATAAATTAAATTAAAATAATTAAATAAAAATAATTAAATTAAATTAAATAAATTAAATAAAATAAATTAAATTAAATTAATTAAATTAAATAAATCAAATTAAATTAAATAATTAAATTAAATAAATAAATTAAATTAAATTAATTTAATTAAATTAAATTAATTAAATTAAATTAAATTAAATTAAATTAAATTAAATAAATTAAATTAAATTAAAAAAATTAAATTAAATTAAATAAATTAAATTAAATTAAATTAATTAAATTAAATTAAATAATTAAATTAAATTTAATTTATTAAATTAAATTAAATTAAAAATTAAATTAAATTAAATAAATTAAAATAAATTAAATAAATTAAATTAAATAAATTAAATTAAATTAAATTAAATAAACTAAATTAAATAAATTAAATTAAATTAAATAAATTAAATTAAATTAAATAAATTAAATTAAATTAATAAATTAAATTAAATTAATTAAATTAAATTAAATAAATTAAATTAAATAAATAAATTAAATTAAATAAATTAAATTAAATTAATAAATTA